>OZ020290.1:8782878-8874717 GCA_963971205.1 Aethes cnicana | reverse complement strand
CGCCTTGGGGGAGGCCTATGTCCAAGCAGTGGACGTATTTCGGCTGAAATGATGATGATGATGATGTACTGTTCCTTCAATGTGTGGTGTTCAATAAAGTGTATTGCATTGTATCGTAAGGAAAACTAGCACGCATCTGCGAAATAAGAAGTTTAGAGCTTTGATTGCGTTGTTCCAGATGCGAGGATGGTGGAGGCGGCGCGGCGACGGGCACGGGCGGGCGCACGGCGTCGCTGCGGCTGGCCAACGGGCGCGTGTCGGCGCAGTCCGCTGAGCAGCTGCCGCACTCGCCGGGCTGCGCGTCCGTGCGGATCTCCATCGACAACACCAACACCTGCTGCACCGACTCGCTCGTCACCGCCCTCGACGACGAGACGCTGCTGCTCGGTGAGTCACTACTAACCACTTTTGTTAACCCCTCGACTGACAAACAGCCGTATTAGCTCCAGTCATATATAACACCAACACCTGCTGCACCGACTCGCTCGTCACCGCCCTCTACGACGAGACGCTCCTGCTAGGCGAGTCACTACTAACCACTTTTTTTAATCCCTCGACTGACAAACAGCCGTATTAGCTCCTGTCATATATAACACCAACACCTGCTGCACCGACTCGCTCGTCACCGCCCTCGACGACGAGACGCTGCTGCTCGGTGAGTCACTACTAACCACTTTTGTTGATCCCTCGACTGACAAACAGCCGTATTAGCTCCTGTCATATATAACACCAACACCTGCTGCACCGACTCGCTCGTCACCGCCCTCTACGACGAGACAGTGCTGCTCGCTGAGTCGCAGGCCACTTTTGGTAATCCCTCGACTGGCAAGCAGCGGAATATAGGCTCCTGACAAATGTAATGAGCTCTATAGCTATGTAAATATATACACATAAAACATAATTATATTTGTCGAGACTGTGGCCCACGAATCCAATCAAGGATAGGTGTCTTTAGTCACGAACGAAAGAACCACAATCGCGTCGCTGCTTAAAACATCTGGGACAGATAAAAAGGCCTATTATTATTATTATAGCTGTGTAAAGCCACAGAGTAAAGCATTGGACGTGCGGTTTTAAAAGACTGAACAATTGGTTAACGACGTTTATTACACTTGACTTTTTAAAAATTGGACCTAACGATTCAACGAAACAATTCAATTATTTTATTTATTTATTTATCAATTATTTATTTATGAAACCAACCAAGGCGCTTTCCAAATGGATGAGATCGTCAATATTGTCTGGCCGGTGATTCACTAACCTTGGCGAATTCCTCCCGCCCAAAGACCAGCAGACAGGTAAACAGTCCACCTGAAGACGTCACCTACCGTATGTTAAGCCACCGCTTTATATGAATAACCATTAAAACTGAACGTTAAGTAGCTAGGTTTAAAGTTCAATTTGAGGTCCGTGACGTTTTGACGATCCCTATAGATTCCCTATGAACTCTTTTTTAAGCCCCAAATGCAGAGACCCCAGGAGAGCATCAGGCCAAGTCGTTGATTTCTTAGACACATTTTAAGATAATAAAGTAATCGACAATTTCATCAGCATTCATTTGCGAAAACCAATTAAGATCGTCAATATAACCAAAGCACTTGAGTCCACAGACAGTGATCAAATAAAACAAATAAAAGTAGGTACAGAGCGAAGCTAAACCCAGCAATCTGAGATTCAACTGCAAAATTAATGTCCGTGCGGCTAATTGTAGTAGGAAATGGGCTCCATATCCGCAGCGGTGACTCGTCTCTTAATATTTCGCACTCACCCCACACCGCAGTCATTGTAAGAGCAAAAACGAATTGCCGGCTCGCGTATAGCAATTTTTAAAGCAACCTGCAACGCTTTTGAAGTGTCACTTGTACTGAATAAAGAAGATAGCTTTTTGTGGACTACGAAAGCAAACGAATAAAAAGCTTTTCTATTCATCGATACAGGCCATAAATAAAGATACAACACCACAGTAGGTATTCTATTTGTCCTAGAAAATATTTTTCTCAAACATGCTCGGAAATGTTCGTGTTACTTTCAAAAAAAGAAGACGCGAGGCTGTCCATTGGCGGCCTTGGCCAGCAAAAACATTATTGTCGTGTGTTTTTTTTAATTCGCTTGCTATTTGAGACACCTCTGTAGAGAAACTGACAAATCCATGGAGGTAATAAGGCCAAATCATCCACGACCATGGAAGTAGTAAATACTGATGTGGGGTAAGTGCACCTAAATTTATTTCGCCCCTACCTATGCCTTGTAAACAGCCAACTACTAGTTGAGTAATATTTATAGGTTTCGATATATTTATGTTAGGCACACTTACCCCATCCTGGCGCACTTGCCCGACTGACCTTACGTATTTCCTCGCTGTTTGAGAAAAGCATTATATATACCTCGGCCGCAATTGCGATTGTCGCACCCGTACTAATAGAAGGCTGAGCGAAGCGAATGCGCTACTTGGCGGCCTCTGCAATAATGTACTATTTCGTAGAAAGTACTTGGTTCTTAAAATGGTATCATGATATTACATGCTAAATTTTTATAATTTTTTATTTAGTGAGTTAACACCTAAGAGACAAGAGCAAAACGAATAGAAAGCGCGGAGTATTGACAAGGCTCCGGGTATAACCGGAGATTAGCTTAACGCTTTGCAAACTCTTGTTATCGGGCTTTGACGAAGTTGCCGGCTGCTAAACTCCGGTTTAATAAACTTAAAGTTATAATGCTACCTCGGAGGTACTTGAACTGACACTGAGGTTCGTGATTGCTAGTTTATTTGTACGGTTTGGTTCATTTGTTCTTCATGAGAGACACCTAGCACCGGGACGTAAATAAGCTGTTGTAATAGTGGTTCAGGTTTCACTCATTGAAAATCTGACTCATCTTTATTTCCTGGACCTTTCAGGCTTTCATTCATAACTAGTGGTCACCACAACAATTCAGATATAGTAGTTGAACACATTAAACAAGAGATATATACATTCTAGCGAATTGTAAATTCTCTTTGTTAAAACGCATCCAGAAAGTGCATCAAGGAAGTAAAACGTATAAATGCAGTCATATTCAGCGGGTGCCAAAGAATGCGAGGTTGAATGCACCCGGATCGTAAAGAAAGCGTCTTCCGACCTGGACAAGGCATTTATATTTTAAATCCAGGGTTAGATATCAAACATTCTATTCCAGAATATCATGACAAAATTAGAATAAAAAAGAACGTATGTTTTAAGAAAATCGTCATCAATTCAAAGATATTTTAGAAACATGGCGTATTTACGATTAAATTATGAAACTTAAGGTAATTAATCTGTAAATTATGTACTTAATGAACAGGCCTGTATATACTAGCAATGTGGCGAAATAAATTATTGTAGATGGTTGTTACGGAGCCATTATAGAAATAAAGGTTCAACATATACAGGTAAGTAAATATAGAATCTTAAGTTAAATTGATTTATAAAACCGTGGTGCCCTCTTGATCTGGGTCTTAAGCCATAGAGTTTTGTACGAGCCTTGTTAAATTTGCATATCCAATCCGCGCCGAGGGCCTGAATGTTGATCGCCGCCTTAAATAATTTATGTAAGTGAGTTTGTCGTAGGACATTGAGCCATAGTTAATGAAGCCGGAGAAGAATATACCTGACCTGTAAACGTGCACTCTCATGCTACAGTACCTTTTTTTTTCTCTCTAGCCTGTTTTAATGTCTCACTGCTGGGCAAAGGCCTCTCCCATGTTTTTCCAATTCCCTCTATCTTCGGCTATTGTTGGCCAGTCACTGGAGAACATGTCCAGGTCGTCCCGGCATCTCCGCCTGGGCCTTCCCCGCCGCCGGTGGCCGTCATGTGGCACCCATCGAGTGGCAAGCAATAGAAGCCCATCTCTCTGGGTGCATTCGGATGACATGGCCAGCCTAGTCCCACTTAAGCCTGGCAGTTTTGTATCCCACGTCGGCTATTTTTGTTTGCGAGCGTAGCGTGGTGTTCCGAACACGATCCGTTCTTTTAACACCCAGTATGCTACGTTCCATAGCCCTTTGGCAAACCTTTAACTTGGACTTTTTAATCTCCGTGAGTGAACTACAATACCTAAATTGCTTTTTTTGACGGAGGTAGAACCATCATCAGCAGGGTCCGTCCGTATGGCTACCACCATCCTATACGTGCTCACATGCCGCTAATCAGCAGTAATCGCACTGCTGCACTGTTGTGTTCTGATAAGGATAAGAGATCCGGTGAAATAACTAACAGTAGAGGAGTTCAATCTTGGTCCTTAAGTTTGATAACGTGTTCGTAATCTTTTGATTTATGTACATATTAATGTCCATGGGCCACAGTGTCCACTTACTATCAGGTGGCATGTGACCGCGTTTGACCATAAGATCGTGATTAGATATTTAGGATCACCTTGTTCGCTCGCTTCCATATTTTCCGCGCGCATTCTGCGAAAAACGCTCGTACCTGCTACTTTGATATATTTCAAACCAGTAGCACTTATTTGAGAGCATTGAAGGAAAACAACTGATATTAAAAGCCATAAAAGTGTGACAATAGCGGTTTTTATGGGTTTAATATGGCTCTATTCTATAAACTTCTGACCACTAAACCGCGGCAATATGGTTCCTAGATGGACAGCTATTAATGCAGCCCTAAGACAACTATAAATGGTTGTCTTAGGGCTGATGAAATTTATTCTTCGGATAGTCCATACAAAATTTGATTTTTTTCCGGAATAAATATATACGACTATTCGACGAATATATTTTATCTGACGATTCAAAAATCAGCCCTTAAGAGGGTATAATACCAGTGGTCAAAAATAGATAAAAATACACCATTGTTTTTTTTTCAAGGAAACCATCACAAGCCAACTCTTCCATTCATTACTGACTGACTGATTCTCTGAATGACGACTGGGACTTTTAACGGCTGTTTTTTTTTGTTGACAATCTCATTCACTTCCTCTCTTCTTCCAAATTTATGTAAAACTAGCTTCTGCCCGCGACTTCGTCCGCGTGGAATTTGTTAATAGCCTTCCCGCGAGAACTATGCATTTCCTCGGGATAAAAAGTAACCTATATGTTGACCAGTGTTATAAACTACCCCCATACCAAATTTTGTTTCAATCCGTCCAGTAGTTTTCGAGTTAAATCCGGACATACATACATACAGTATTTTTTCTAAAAATCGTTATTTTGTGTTCAGTATCGTTCATATAGCCCCTTTGACTTGATAGTTTCTTTTAATTTTCCATTTTCAGCCGCGACTTCCTCTACAGAATTATTATTTATTATATGTATAGATTTTTCCTTTTTTTTTTCTCTGATTCATTAACCTCGTATGAATAAATAGTTTAGTGCCAAAATTCATTATTTAGGTAATAGCAGACTGGTTTAAAGAATGTTTTAGTGAACTCATCAATCATTTCCTTGTACTGGACAATAGGCAGGTAATCTAACAGTAGGTAATCTGCATAACGTGTTTCTTGAAAGTGTTTGTAATCTAGGATTATAATTTAATTTTTCCCGTTCCCGTGGGAATATCAGGAAATCCTTTCTTAGTGCTCCCCTACGCTCCCCAAGGAACCTGCATGCCAAACTTCAGCTCTCTACGGTGATCCCCGCGACCTAAACATTAAAATGTAAAAATCCCTTTTCTCCCCGTTCCCGTGAGAATTTCGCGAAATCCTTTCTTAGTGCTCCCCTACGCTCCCCAAGGAACCTGTATGCCAAATTTCAGCTCTCTACGACCAGTATTTTCGGCTCTGCGTTGATATGTCAGTCAGTCAGTCAGTCAGTTTCTTCTTATATGATAGCTGTTTCCCGCGACTTCGTACGCGCCTAAACATTAAAATGTAAAAATCCCATTTTCCCCGTTCCCGTGGGAATATCGGGAAATCCTTTCTTAGTGCTCCCCTACACTCCCAAAGGAACCTGCATGCCAAATTTCATCTCTCTACGATGATCCCCGCGACTACATACGCGCCTTAAAATGTAAAAAAAAACATTTTTTCCCGTTCCCGTGGGAATTTCGGGAAGTCCTTTCTTAGTGCTCCCCTACGCTCCCCAAGGAACCTGCATGCCAAATTTCAGCTCTCTACGACCAGTAGTTTCGGCTCTGCGTTGATATGTCAGTCAGTCAGTCAGTCAGTCAGTCAGTTTCTTCTTTTATATATTTAGATAGATAGATAGCTGTTTCCCGCGACTTCGTACGCGCCTAAACATTAAAATGTAAAAATCCCATTTTTCCCGTTCCCGTGGGAATATCGGGAAATCCTTTCATAGTGCTCCCCTGCGCTCCCCAAGGAACCTGCATGACAAATTTCATCTCACTACAATGATACCCGCGACTACGTACGGGCCTTAAAATGTAATAAACCCATTTTTTCCCGTTCCCGTAGCAATTTCGGGAAGTCCTTTCTAAGTGCTCCCCTACGCTCCCCAAGGAACCTGCATGCCAAATTTCAGCTCTTTACGATGATCCCCGCGACTACGTACGCGCCTTAAAATGTAAAAAAAAAAACATTTTTTTCCCGTTCCCGTGGGAATTTCGGGAAGTCCTTTCTTAGTGCTTCCCTACGCTCCCCAAGGAACCTGCGTGCCAAATTTCAGATTTCTACGATGTTTCCCGCGACTTCGTACGCGCCTAAACATTAAAATGTAAAAATCCCTTTTTTTCCCGTTCCCGTAGGAATTTTGCAAAATCCTTTCTTAGCGGATGCCTACGTCATAACATCTACCTGCATGCCAAATTTCAGCCCGATCCGTCCAGTGGTTTGGGCTGTGCGTTGATAGATCACTATATCAGTCAGTCAGTCAGTCAGTCAGTCAGTCACCTTTGAGTTTTATATATATAGAAGATAGAAGATAGTACCTACGTGTGAGTTTCCAATATTTTGAAGAAAAAAAAACTCAATTGCAAGGTGTCTTAAAGTGGACATTTTAAATATGTTATACGAGATTGGTACAATAAAGTTTCATATTAAAGGATATGTAAGTACATATCCTTTAATATGAAACTTTATTGTACCAATCTCGTATAAGTAAGTACATGTCTTCTCATTTATTAAATTCGGTAATTGATTGACAGGTTGGAGGATTTCCGAGATGACCCGATGGAAAATAATTATTCACTACATTTTTAGTAACTTCACATTCAGAGCCCCTCACATTCAGGTAGCCAGTCGAAAAGAGTTCCGTTGAACTAACTAGTTTACCTAAGTCACGGGGCCGTACACGGCTTATAATAGCACGATTTCGAACACAATTCGAATTAAGTATCAATGTTTGCGTGCGAGGATGTCTGTGTGCGTGCGAGGACGTCTGTACACTTATAAATGTGTGTGTACCAATACGCGGGCCAACGATTCACTCACCATCTCCGGATGAAACAAATGACAGTAAGGGCGAGTTGGGCGCGAGTTGCGCGCCGGCTAGATTCAAGCGGGTGATTCCGTGGTCATTCTGTATGTAGTACTATTAAAATATTCTGCGCCTAAGTGTTCGTTAAGAAGGTTAATTTGGGCAACAGGAACTCTCCATCAAGTTTGTTAGCATAGTCGCGGAAGGGATGTGGCTGTGCTACTTTGAATTCACGACAATTACTTTCAATTCCATGGGCCGCAGTGACCACTTGCCTATACCAATGACATAAAAAAACGAACATTATTCGCTCTGCATCTGTTAACTATTTACCACACCACCACCACTACAACAGCCTATTTAAGGCCTCTCATCACGAGAGGGTTTGGGCTATAGCCCCCCACGAGGGCCCAGTGCGGAATAGGCCTACCTGCATAAAATCCTGATAGATACCTTAAACTGAACAAGAACAATGGACTACCCTTCAGTTTTTGACTTTAAAACATACAAACCCCGAACTTTCACCCATCATTGATTGCAATATCCATCAAAATCGACGAGCGATACCATAGTTGGGTTTTCATTTGTTTTTTTTATGTACACTTTGAAATCCGAAACAATGCTCATGAGTCATAAGCAAATGTAGTCCATATTCTTGAGTCAAAGCATCTGTATACATTCAACAGCAATGAATTCGCATCACTATGTATGGAAAATGCTATACAAAGTTTTTTTTTAATTATTAATCTAACATGCGATCAGTCGCTTGACTATAAGCAGTTATTTTATTGCTGAATTGATTTGACATGAAAGGTAATCTCTTCCATTGAAGAGATGCCTTTATTATTATTATTATTATTTACTTATGTAAGTCCCAAATGTGCTGCCGCTTGAGGCGTCTCAGAGTTAAAGGTTTGCACAATCCTGCTGCCAGGTTGTTTTCGTGTTCAAGGAGCTTATTTCTGTAAGATCTTATATGGTTTTACAGAAATAAGCTCCTTGAACACGAAAACAAAGTGACCCGAATTTATTGCTGTTGAATGTATTATCACTCTTACTAGATTATAAATATCACGTTTTCTTTTTCTCACAGAACTAATTAGTATAAATATTATTAGCTGTTATCGCTAATAATGTTCTATATCGAATTAGAGATAAACGTGCTGAGTTATTTCAGTGAATACATAATCGGTCGCGTGTTCGGATCTCCGTAGGAGAAAACCAGTATAATTAAATTTGAACAGACTCCACATTTGTATGGCCTCCAACAATGTATAGGATGTCCTTTTTATTACCTAAAAATAAAGTTGAAGTCTGTTAAAAAATTGCTATAGCTCAGCTCGACTCAGTTGATATAGCGCGCGGATTCCGCAATAATCATATACTCTGCTACTTCAACGGCATAAGTGCTTCGCCGAACGCCTGTGTAAAGTTGTATCGTGCTGTATGTATATGGATAAAGGATAAAAAATGCATGACATTACTAGTAGTCTACGGCAGTGGACTATTTCATAAGTGATACTTTTTAATTTCGCGAACGTAAATGCACCCAAATAATCTGCATACAAGCACAATCCACGGGACCGCGGAACCAAAGGGAAATTAATATTTCAATCATCAAAAAATAAGTCTTAATACAACCCATTTTCCACCAACGTCGGGTTAGCATCTTAACCCGAGGTTAGCAGTGTTCGTGCAAGTCGGCATAAGACTTTTTTTCATTAAAATTCATAATTCAAAAAAAGCTTTTTTTAACGAACACTTTAGTGTGCCAGTGCCTATAGTCCAGGGCCTACACTTCGAACTTCGCGAAAAACTTCGCTTTGTCATTTTATGTGAAAATCACAATTTCGCACGTGTATCAAACGCCATCTTTTAATACATTTGCAAAAAATATATAAAAAGTAGACAACAAACAGGACCAAGTTCTAAAAACGAAAAGCTCGAGTGTGAAAAAAAAATACGCACGATCACTAGCTGTCAAAAAAAAGCGCTCGTTCGGAAATGACAAACTTCTAGCACGCAAAACATGTATCGAAATAAATAACCAACTGTATTAAAAAAAAAACTATTCTTTTTTTGCAACCACGACAATTTTTTGGTGTGCCAGTACTTTAAGTCCAGTGTCAGAGAACTCGGAGGAGATAGCGTGCAGCGCGGCGGACGCGTTCGTCGAGCATCGCAGCAGCAGTCCATCGCCGCCCTGCCTCGCGCGATGACATGCCGCGCGCCCCACGCCCCTAAGCCCCGAAAGCTCCGGTCACCAAGCTCAATCAAACCCCGTGCAGTGCCAAGTGCTAACCTAACCAACATGGAAGAACACCACGTTCGTAGAATTGTTCAGTGTCGTGTTCGTGTAAATTGATCTAATCGTTTTAACATTCGGTATGATTAATACTAAATTTTGTAAGAAACTAATATGCATACTAAAGCTACTCATATAGGAATAGATTTAGACGAGATTCATAAATTGGTATTACGTTATCGCATGTAATTTATTGTTCAAACGTCGTGTTGCGCTTAGGATTAGCGATGATTATCTGCTAACATGTGATAAAAGCTTGAAACTGGTGAATTAGGTTAAGTTGGTAAATGCGTGCCAGTGCCAAGTGGGGCCACTGAAACTGGTGCCATTGCCAAAACAAACCATCTCTCGCAAGGTAACCCGATGGCGGATGCTGAAAGTGTCTATACGGCCTTTGATTATGCGAAATGACGTCACACCATTGTGATGCGAAAAATGAAAATAAACACGGCGCCTATTCAAATTTCAACGACAATTGTCGAGATTTCTGAAACTCCGAGCCGATTGTCACGCTAGCGGAATAAAGGCCCGTGACTTCTGGTACGAATTAGTTACAGATACGTCTTAACAATATTAAAGTGATGTGTTTTTAAAACTTACATTTAACTCGCATTAATAATATTCAAGATCTTTACTTAAGATGGAAAAAAAAATCAGTAAATTTACACAACATATTTAACTTTCCGACTCATTTAAGTAATTCAGTTTTCACAACTGCAACTGTATATTGACATTACGTATAATTACTTTTGGCCTTCTTGCACAAACACTGAAACTATGCAAGAGCTATATTAATATAACTAGCTTTTCCCCGCAACTTCGTATGCGCAGAAATATTAAAATGAAAAATCCCGTTTTTTCCCGTTCCCGTGGGAATTTCGGGAAATCCTTTCTTAGCGGATGCCTACGTCATAACATCTACCTGCATGCCAAATTTCAGCCCGATCCGTCCAGTGCTTTGGGCTGTGCGTTGATAGATCACTATGTCAGTCAGTCACCTTTGAGTTTTATATATTTAGACTAGCTTCTGCCCGCGACTTCGTCCGCGTGGAATTTGTTAATAGCCTTCCCGCGAGAACTATGCATTTTCTCGGGATAAAAAGTAGCCTATATGTTGACCAGTGTTATAAACTACCCCCATACCAAATTTTGTTTCAATCCGTCCAGTAGTTTTCGAGTTAAATCCGGACAACATACATACATACATACAGTATTTTTTTCTAAAAATCTTTATTTTGTGTACAGTTTCGTTCATATAGTCCCTTTGACTTGATAGTTTCTTTTAATTTTAAATTTTCAGCCGCGACTTCTTCTACAGAATTATTATTTATTATATGTATAGATTTTTCCTTTTTTTTCTCTGATTCATTAATCTCTTATGAATAAATAGTTTAGTGCCAAAATTCATTATTTAGGTAATAGCAGACTGGTTTAAAGAATGTTTTAGTGAACTCATCAATCATTTCCTTTTTACTGGACAATAGGCAGGTAATCTAACAGTAGGTAATCTGCATAACGTGTTTCTTGAAAGTGTTTGTAATCTAGGATTATAATTTAATTTTTCCCGTTCCCGTGGGAATATCGGGAAATCCTTTCTTAGTGCTCCCCTACGCTCCCCAAGCAACCTGCATGCCAAACTTCAGCTCTTTACGGTGAACCCCGCGACCTAAACATTAAAATGTAAAAATCCCATTTTTTCTCGTTCCCGTGGGAATTTCGGGAAGTCCTTTCTTAGTGCTCCCCTATGCTCCCCAAGGAACCAGCATGCCAAATTTCAGATCCTTACGATGTTTCCCGCGACTTCGTACACGCCTAAAAATTTTAATGTAAAAATCCCTTTTTTCCCCGTTCCCGTGGGAATTTCGCGAAATCCTTTCTTAGTGCTCCCCTACGCTCCCCAAGGAACCTGCATGCCAAATTTCATCTCTCTACGATGATCCCCGCGACTACGTACGCGCCTTAAAATGTAATAAACCCATTTTTTCCCGTTCCCGTAGGAATTTCGGGAAGTCCTTTCTTAGTGCTCCCCTACGCTCCCCAAGGAACCTGCATGCCAAATTTCATCTCTCTACGATGATCCCCGCGACTTCGTACGCGCCTAAACATTAAAATGTAAAAACACCTTTTTTTCCCGTTCCCGTGGGAATTTCGGGAAATCCTTTCTTAGTGCTCCCCTACGCTACCCAAGGAACCTGCATGCCAAATTTCATCTCTCTACGATGATCCCCGCGACTTCGTACGCGCCTAAACATTAAAATGTAAAAACACCTTTTTTTCCCGTTCCCGTGGGAATTTCGGGAAATCCTTTCTTAGTGCTCCCCTACGCTCCCCAAGGAACCTGCATGCCAAATTTCAGCTCTCTACGACCAGTAGTTTCGGCTCTGCGTTGATATGTCAGTCAGTCAGTCAATCAGTCAGTCAGTCAGTCAGTCAGTTTCTTCTTTTATATATTTAGATAGATAGCTGTTTCCCGCGACTTCGTACGCGCCTAAACATTAAAATGTAAAAATCCCATGTTTCCCGTTCCCGTGGGAATATCGGGAAATCCTTTCATAGTGCTCCCCTGCGCTCCCCAAGGAACCTGCATGCCACATTCCATCTCTCTACGATGATCCCCGCGACTACGTACGGGCCTTAAAATGTAATAAACCCATTTTTCCCGTTCCCGTAGGAATTTCGGGAAGTCCTTTCTTAGTGCTTCCCTACGCTCCCCAAGGAACCTGCATGCCAAATTTCAGCTCTCTACGATGATCCCCGCGACTACGTACGCACCTTAAAATGTAAAAAAAACGTTTTTTCCCGTTCCCGTGGGAATTTCGGGAAGTATTTTCTTAGTGCTACCCTACGCTCCCCAAGGAACCTGCATGCCAAATTTCAGATCTCTACAACGTTTCCCGCGACTTCGTACGCGCCTAAACATTAAAATGTAAAAATCCCTTTTTTTCCCGTTCCCGTGGGAATTTTGCAAAATCCTTTCTTAGCGGATGCCTACGTCATAACATCTGCCTGCATGCCAAATTTCAGCCCGATCCGTCCAGTGGTTTGGGCTGTGCGTTGATAGATCACTATATCAGTCAGTCAGTCAGTCAGTCAGTCAGTCACCTTTGAGTTTTATATATTTAGATAACAAGAGGACCTAGTTATGAACTGAAACAGTCTTATTTGGAATTAAAGGTCCTGTAAAGACGCATAATATGGAAATTCTTATACAAAATGACCCGTTTTCGTTGCTGTTGAGTGTATTTGTGAATAATTAAACAGTAAGTATAGGAAAGGTGAATATTTTTCAATCGTATTAGTACCTACTAGGTATGATCCTGAAAAAATATCTCAGTGGATACTTGTTTGTAATTTGTTCACGCACAAAGTACTGAAAACATTTTGATATGGATTTGTATAGAGATCTTCTACTATCTAAAGTCCAGCCCCTCCAAAATTCAAAACGCTTCAATGTATTTAAAAAGCACCACCAACACTCTCAACACATGTGTGCGTGCTGAGACAGCCATCAACTCTGCGTTGATGATGGTGCTTTTTAAATAATAATGAAAAAAATGAAGCGTTTTGAAATGTGAAGGCGCGGGACTTTAGATAGTAGAAGATGACAATGAAATGACACACACCACTTTTTAAAGTTCAAAAATGGAACCCAAAGGTATAATCTCGTCATGTCCGTATGTCACAGCCATTTTTCTCAGAGATTATGGGTATGTATGTTTGAAATTTGGGACGTAGGTGTGTCCAATGAACCGCTACAAAATGGTGCAGTACGGTTTAATCATATAAATGGAAAGATAATTTTCTTAAGGATCGAATATCGCATTCACCGCCACTTCTTTTTACGAACTTTCGCCAGGTGCTACATCTGTCATTAAGGGAACATTGCAACGCACATGTGCGTTCAAGGCACTGCGGGAAAGTCAGCAAAACGCATATATGCGTCGGTGGCAGTGAATGCGATATAAAGTTCAGTATCTTCAATTGGGCTCCCCATACCCTTCAGCTGATTTAATCCCGTGCAGTATTGGTTACAGCCAATTGGCGTTGCACGTCACGTGGCAAGACGGCCAACTATTAATTCATATTTATCAAACAAATTAACCGTACTACATACAGCGACATTGCTCATTCCAAATGATGGCTATGCGCTAGAAAAGTTTGAATACGATTCTTCTTGTCGCTAGTCTGGAA
Source organism: Aethes cnicana (assembly GCA_963971205.1). Taxonomy (NCBI): domain Eukaryota; kingdom Metazoa; phylum Arthropoda; class Insecta; order Lepidoptera; family Tortricidae; genus Aethes; species Aethes cnicana. The sequence goes on along the minus strand of OZ020290.1, from coordinate 8,860,875 downwards.
TTGGAAATAACAAATTCTGCGAGTTTTTGTATTTCTTCAATCATAGAATCAACCTTTCTGTCGTATTTTTTTACTCATTCTTCTGCTAGTACCACAGAAGCCTCATTTAAAAATTAGTACCTACCGTTAAAACATTGCGTTTTAAAGGTTAAGACCACTGGGTCTATATAAACCTGTCCTGTAATACAAAACGACTCGGCTACGGATGTTTACATTAGAAATTTGCTCCATATAGAATCTGTAATATTTCATCCGTAGCCAAACCGAGGCGTTTTGTGGATATAGGATCCGGGCCTACCTCACCTTTCGAATGAAATAATCTATACCGAGATCAATATGTATATGTATCTCTTGAAGAGCTACGATGCCACGATGCTATAAGCAGACACAATCGTCAGACTTGATATACCTCTGTTACATCGGGATTTAAACTATTATATTTAAACTATCTTACCTGAGACCTTATACCAAGTTACGGGAAGAGACATAATAGGTAGATAAATATTACAAATGCGAAAGTAACTCTGTCTGTCTGTTACCTCTTCACGCTTCAACCGATTGAGATGAAATTTGGCATGGAGATAGTTGGGGTCCCGGGAAAGGACATAGGCTACTTTGCATCCCGGAAAAGCGTATAGTTCCCGCGGGAGCGCGATAACCGAATTCCACGCGGGCGAAGTCGCGGGCAGAAGCTAGTACTATCATAAACATAAAACATTTTCTGTTTCACGCAATGGCAATTTTCTAAAATAACATTTCTGCATTTCTGATTATACTACCTAACTTATTACGGCATTCAGTGACATTTAGAAAAGTTTTTTTAAATTTATAGTTTGTTTAAAATGTGTTTCGTAAAAGAATGTAGGTACCTACATACCACGAATATTAAAGTGACTCGTTTTAACGAAAATCAATTCGACGCGTGAAAATCTCCGTGAAGGTACGCTACCTCGAGTACCTACCTCGACGACGTTTTTATTTCTGTAAAGATTAGGGAATCGAAATTCTTCAAGCGATAGGTATTCATTTTTAAATTGGATGGAACATTTACAAATATTTCGGTAGATCTGGACTAGCTGTTACTGCAAAGCAGATTCACATAATTATTTACCAATAGCTTGTGCCCGCGACGTCGTCTGCGTAGAATTCGTTAACAGCATTCCCGCGGGAACTATGCATTTTTTTTTCGGAATAAAAGTAGCTTATATATTAACCAGTGTTATAAAGTACCCCCAAACCAAATTTTGTTGCAATCCGTGGTGTAGTTTTCGAGTTAAATCCGGACATATTCATACATACAGATTTAAAGATTTTCTCCTAAAAATCGTTATTTTGTATCCAGTATCGTTTATATAGTCCCCTCGACTTGATAGTTTCTTTTAATTTTCAAGTTTAAGACGCGTCTTCTTCTACAGACTTAGTACCTAATAAGTAGTATAGATAACAGCCTTACATTATTAATGTTCGTTGACCTTATTAGCGAGCGTCTCGACAGCGTGATCTTCTGCTCGTTTATAAAAAATAATTATTACTACCGTTATTAAACATCTACTTTTCAGTACCCACTGCAAATTCATTGTCAATGCCAACTTCATACATTTTACTCACTTTTAATAAACAAAATTAATAAAGACAGAGTTACAGGCCTTTGAGAACATCATTAACTCATCTATTCAAGAGAGGCTTCAGAAGGCCCTGAAACGACGCAGAAAACTATAAATATTGACAATATTGACGCCGCGGATGGGCTTAAAATCAGCATTAGCTGTGCCCATACCCTTTTTCTATATAAAATTACCTATTTGTTAAAGAACAAAGTACCTATGTGATTTGTTATGCTAATAACTTAATGCACGTTTTCAAATTAATATGGAGAATTAACGAATTTGAATTGAATTAAATAATAATTATTATAGACGATTTATTGATTGTAGTTATAGCCGCTGTAGCTTCCCATGACAAAAGAAAATAAAAATCGAAGTTAATGCCGCAGGTATTCCTGCTTTAGCACAATATCATCAATGTATATAAAACTCTTCCGCTACAGACTATTTCACTGACTGATGACAACGCACAGCCGAAACTACTGGTCATAGAAAGCTGAAATTTGGCATGTAAGTTCCTTGTAATATGTAGGGAAGCACTAAGAGAGGATTTTCTGAAAATCCCATGGGAACGGGGAAATGGGATTTTATATGTTAATGTTTATGCGCATACAAAAGCTAGTTAAACTTAAACCTACAATGCGTAGTTTTACTGTTTCGGAGCAGAAACTAAACTTTTTAATTTTCTATCTCATGTGATACGTGTAATGGGTATCTAGGACCTAGTATTTACTTAGTCTCGGAACACAAGACTATATACCTAGCAACTAGGATCCGTCTTGAAACCGTTCAACAAACAATCCACCACACTCCGAAGGCAAATAGATACAAGTGTGATTAATGGAACTTTATTTACCTATGTGGGTTATTAGTGTAAACCGCAGTTGTACAGTCAAGAGGCTTAATCGCTCCTACTTGGAAAAAACAAAATAATAGACACGAAATTTCTTATCGCTTTTGCTTGGGTCAAAAACCAGTATGTAATTTGTGTAAGTACCTAAGTATTTCCGCAACTCGAGAAGAGATTGACACAATTTGTTATGGGAGTAGACCAATTAAACTGTTTGATGTAAGATTAGCGTGGGATCGTATACTTTTACTTTCAGTCAGACAAATCGCACAGGTCACACAATCACAGCAAAAACTCCTGTGGGTCGAAATAGACAAGAAATCTGCATAATTTGGACTAGGAGCGCTACACTAGGAGCGCTGCAATCGCTTGACTCAAACCATCTGTCAATTACATAGAGAAATATTTGTTGTTATTGGTTTTACTTAAATAATTAAAAAATGCCGCGCTGTGCAGTTCCAGGATGCAATGAGAACGGACGACACGTATTTCCGAAAGACTTGGTTTGTATCTGGGGCAGGGTATAATAGGGATGACGACAGGGTGAAGAAATCGAAATTCTAATTAGTCCGTCAGTCAGGTAATAAAAAAATATTAGACACGAATTTTTTGTTTTATCAAATTAACAAAGAATGACTAAGTTAAAACGCATTAAAGTTGGAGAGTGGGGGCTAACTACGTCACCGTTAGCTATAAATCGTACCTAACCGTGACGTCACGCGACCTTTCAACTCAATATATCTCCGTATAAGTTTGATTACGTGAAAAAAGAAAGAAAAATACGTGTCCAATACTTTTCAATAATCTTCTTGATAGACTAAGGAAAAAAAAGTTGGCGTCATCCCTATTGCATTGGGATGTCTTCATTTTAATCACAAATAACTGAACCAAAATTTTAATTGCGGTCAATATTTAACAATTTTCAACAAATCTACTTAAAATTTTCAACGAAAAAAACCCGTAAAAATTTGACAGCTGCAGTATTTGGGTTTTGGTTTGGGTCAAGCGTTTGCAGCGCCATCTAAGTCGACCTTTGCTTATTCTTGACCATTGAAAGCACGCGTACTAAGCCGCTCCGTTTGTGAATTAAAATTCATCCATTTACCACATTATATCTTTTGCTGCAAATGATCACAAACATGACAATAATCTCTTACAATCCATAAACATTTATACAACCATTTATTTTATCCGCACGGAGCAACGGCGTATTGACATTAGCTCGATCAAAGCAACACGATTACACGATACGGGACCACACAAAATCAAGCAACTGGAGCCTGGAATGCCTGAAAACACAATGACTGATGGCCTATGTTCAGCAGTGGACGTCTATCGGCTGATATGATGATGATGATGACAAAGGCCGATGACAATAATTGTGAAAAATCATCATTTCAATGCCACTACAGTTCCAATTGATTAGGCATGAAATTACAAAAGCTTGTATTAAGTATTACGAAATCATGTAGAATACAGAACCAACTAAAGAGTTCCCTAGACGGTGCCCACTATGGGTTTTTGAAATAGGTACGGGCAGCTACCGTGTTTTTGATTGAGCAATTAATTTTTATGAATACAAATACAAAATACAAATACAAATTCATTTATTTTATTCATTTATTTATTTTTCATAAAAGATACAAATATATTTTTTACAATATGTCTAACCCCCACACTAGGCATTGCCTAATTCAATCTAGATTCGCTCTGAACAGTTTCAATACTATAAGATTGGCCAAGGAAATTAGCAAACGGACCGTATTTACCTATCACTAGTAACTTACACTTAGTTACTTACCAAAGTAGAGTCAGGAAATCAAACATTATAATATTATGATAATACTTGTCCTGCTTTTAATTTCCTTTTGTTTTATAATATAGTGGGGAAATATGCTCTTTCAAGGATATTAATTCCAATGAATCTATCGATGTATATGAAAACATTCGAAACTCGTCATTACGACACCGGACCAAAATAACCGCACGTTCCAATCTCCAGAATCACTTGACCCGTTTTCAGTGCATTTTTGTCATTTTTGTTCGCAGCATCATTATTAAAAATATGTGGATATTTTCCATAAAAGCTTCCTCTCGTCGAGCCAACGTTCAACGATTCGACAAGCAGTCACATATTGTTTTTCTTTTCAATTACTTACATCATCATATAATCGACGGTGTGTTGACAATCAGTGATTTAATTGATCACTTTCGTACTCGTGCGAAATGAAAACAAATTGAATTAGAGCTGTTACAAAATAGGATTGATGGTGGCCAATACGTACGCTCGAGGCCACCATTCTCGCTTGAATGGAGAATACCAAATATTTCAATCTTGAATACCTACTGTTTGTACGGGTTTCTAAAAAGGACTTTTTAGAAAATTAAAATTTGCACCAACCGCAATATTAACTTTGTACGGAACCCTTGGTGCGAGAGTCCAGCTCGCGTGACCGGTTTTATTTAATATATTCCAGTTAAAATATGGCCAGAATACGAAATATTCTCATGCGAGTCATTAGGTAAGTACCTACTTAATGAAGACGTCATGCATGACGCGACCATTTCCATCTAGGGATGAAGTTATGAGCATCTAGAGAATTTCTGAGTTGTACAAATTGTTTATTTATTTATTTTATTTATCTATCCTGCATTGTCCCGCTGCTGGGTGAGCCCTTTGAAGGTTTCATTTTCACAGATGCAAAATACCGCAGTTCAAATTAATTATTGAAACAACCAAAATGTGTTCGGACAATTGCAAACGTTATCCAGTTGCAATTCAATTTATTCTAGGGATGTTACGGAAGTTCGATTCCGATTCTGAAAAGTCGGAACTTGCAGGATTTTATCGGAGACTAGTTTGCCCGGCGAACTTCATTTCATCACGGATTCCCTTTTTCTTTTGTGTTCCCGATTCCCGTTTTTTTTCCTTTTTAAACTTTATCTGAATCACAGGGAATAAAACAAAAAAAATGAGCTAAATCGGCCCGCTCGAGTTTTAGCGAGACAAACGAACAGCAATTGATTCTTATATATATAAATTTTAATCAGAGGTCGGTACAGTAACACTTGGAGTTTGGAGTCATTTCATTTGAATAAATTTACAGCTACATAAAATATTTAATTGTTTCATAAGCGTCGTAGGTGTAGGTTTGTTTTGATTAAAATTAAAAACATTACCTGTATCTTCTTCCCGCATTGTAAAGTTAACTTTGCCCCTAACTATCTGATTATATCTCTCTTGTCCTTGACTCCGACTACGGTTCTGATAAATACGCCTCAGTTAACATCCCTAACACCCGGCCGAATCTGGTAATGAGGTCAGCGGTGCTGCTAATAGTCAAATGAGAGACATCCTCAGTTTTGCATCATTGTACTCGTAACTAATATCTATCATTACGAATGATGATTGGATTTGCAACATTTTTTGCACGCACGCGCTTTAATTTGCTTTGATGACGGAAGGATATAACGGCATTCCCGTGTCATGATGGAATGTATTCCTATAAATAATTATAAGATACATAATTATTGCTAGAATCCTTACTATAATATCATAAATCTGAAAGTGTGTTTCTTTGTTTGTCCTTCCTTCACGACGTAAGGAGACCAATTTGAATGAAATTTGATATGGAGATAGTTGGAGACCTAGGCAAATAACATAGGATACTTTTTATCCCGATATTTTCACGGGAAAGTGTTTTCCATGGGTCAAACCAATTTTTCAATACGTCTATAACTATAAATGTCTATATGTATAGTATCATCGGGTACGCAAATTCTATAAGTCTACGCGGGACGAAGTTCGCGGGCATCGGCTAGTTTTAGTATAAATTATTTATTATCTCTCCAGCCAGATGCCATCATAATAATTACATTTAACAAAAAATGTTAATTGACTAACGTCAATAGAGGTATTTTCTCAAACATGCTCGGAAATGTTCGTGTTACTTTCAAAAAAAGAAGACGCGAGGCTGTCCATTGCCGGCCTTGGCCAGCAAAAACATTATTGTCGTGTGTTTTTTTTTTTAATTCGCTTGCTATTTGAGACACGTCTGTAGAGAAACTGACAAATCAATGGAGGTAATAAGTACAACTTCCATGGCCAAATCATCCACGATCATGGAAGTAGTAAATACTGATGTGGGGTAAGTGCGCCTAAATTTATTTCGCCCCTATGCCTTGTAAACAGCCAACTACTAGTTGAGTAATATTTATAGGTTTCGATATATTTATGTTAGGCGCACTTACCCCATCCTGGCGCACTTGCCCCGACTGACCTTACGTATTTCCTCGCTGTTTGAGTAAAGCATTATATATACCTCGGCCGCAATTGCGATTGCCGGACTCGTACTAATAGAAGGCTTCGTTTCGCTCAGCCTTCTAACTGACTCGTCCGGCAATGCGCTACTTGGCGCCTCTGCAATAATGTACTATTTACTGGTTTTTACTACGAGGCGAGTAGGTATAGAGCTAGAAGATGATACTGGCCGGCGGGATAAAGATGAACTGGTAGGATTCAGATCTTTCGAACCGTACGGCAGACGGCAGACGAAAGTTCCTTCACATTTCCTGAAATATATGAGATCAGTTAAAAATAGTTTTACTTCAATACCCGCATTGTTATCGCCAAGGGTAACCATAGCACAGTAACTCATGAAATCAAAACCTAATTTTTACAATTTGCCGGATTGTCGGACACATTGATTCATCTTGAAATGTCAAATCCAAAATCAAAGCAATTCCGCGTACATATGAACTATTCACGATTATTAGTTTTGTCACAATCAATCGATTATTCAATTACACAAACCATTTACCAACTCCACGTTTACGACGTTTACTCCATGTTATTGCTTATTGCCTATATAATTAAAACAGGTCGTTATTAGCCTCAGTATTGTGTTTCTTTCTAAGGAAAGATGCCGTGTCTATCGAGTGACCGTAGATTCGCCGGTATCGAACACGCCACTCGATTCCTAGGCCGGTGATACCCTGCCTAACCCAATAGGAACGAGGCGTGATTTAAAAAAATCTATGAAAAATCATGGTGTACATAAAGAACTTCAAGTATTCGTTAAGTAAACAACTGCGGAAAACGAACCGAGACGGAAAATGTGTAACGACAAGTGCCAAATACACAAGTAAGTGAATTTTTAGATTTTTATTACATAAATTGAAATACGGAATGGAAATTCGTAACTGAATTTAAAACTATAATTTATCACTGACATAATAATAATAAATCCGTATAATAATTTATACTAGGTGAGCCGTTACCAAAACTGCGATACCATGATGAAATATTTGACCATTTGCACCATTATTCATTATATCGGAATTGAAAATAAGTTACTGTTAAAAAGTCTACAATTGTTGCTGACCCAGCAGCAGCATCTGTGTTCTCGTGTTATTTCCTCGATCGTACCCGTACCTCAAACGTCGACAAAAACAGTCTTAGTGTCGTAGGTACCCGAGCACATCTGTTTGGGGCAGGCAAAAACTGTTTCACTCGCTTAATCCGTATCTTATGGGTTCGCAAGAAAAAGTGGGATCGGCTGGCATTCGCTGTACGGTTGATGTTACAGACATGTGGGTCATTACCATCCTACAAGTGTCGCGTTGCTTGTTTATTTGTTTTATATATAGCTCGGTTCGTCTGCACGTTAAAAATATGCTTCAGTACAACAAGCATGTTCACTTTTTTCCAAGTCTTCATAATAAAATCCAGAATTTTGTTAGTATCTTTCTATAACTTTTTGCATGATCATGACGTCAGAGGTATTGTGCAATAGAATAACCAAATGGCCAGTAACTACCTAAAGCTGTCAAGCATTTTGTAATATATATATTTTATAAACAGAAGAAGATAAATTAGTAACAATTCCAGTTACCTACTGCAGTCCGTCATCGACTAATTGCAGTTCACGGAAGAAAGAAAAGAAATGAACAATGATTCTTTGAAGGTCGCGGGCATCCGTTGGATACGAGTCGGTGTGGTGAAACTGTTACATTTCGACTTAGTGATGAAACACAGCTTTAAAAAGCTTTATTTAGAGGTAAAAGGCCAGTCAGGGCAAATGCACCTTAAGTGCTCCCAACGTTTGTTACAGATATCAGAAACGAATGTGCACTTCTAGAAAGTATCGATTAAATTCTACTGTACTTTTCAAGTTATTACTGTTCCAACTAAGTACAATAGAAGTCGTTCAATACATGCTAGTATTACCTATTAAGGTATTCGATTAAAAATATTTTATACATGCAACAAATAAAACAGATTGCCACTGCAATACCACTTGTTTGTTTATTCGAAAGATCGATAGATTAATCTAAGTAGATGCACTTACCTACACTGCTGCTGGAGCACCTGCCCAATGACTTTAGTTCATGAATAATTTTTATAACGTTTTTTTTATCCTACGAAATAAAAAGTCCTTTTAGGATTTACAATCAGCCGGTGAAAAATGGCCCCGTCGAAACAGCTCGGGCACCAGTTTGTCCTTCGTTATAAAGTGGCCTTATTAGCATATTGGAACGTATTTTCTAATGTCAGTTTGCTCCATATATTTTGACATATTCTGTTAGGCACTGTTCGTCCATATGTTATTACTTATTATAGGCCAATGTTTTTACTACATCATTCAACTACCCCCAAATACGACGTCGCAAAAAATCGTTCGACAGTTTCAATGCCGTCCGCCAGCATCGGTTTCCGGCTGACCCGCGTCACGGAAACCCACGTCCATTGACACACGATTTGTCAAAATCCTGACTAGTTTAAGTGTATTCGCTTAGCATTCTTTGGTAAAAAAAAAACATACTTACCTACAGAAAAGGTTTGGAACTTCACGATCAGTTATGACCGGATTGTCATTTAACTAGCCGTCTCTAACCTAAACTGCTCAATGACTTACTTACACAGTTCAGTGTAGAGAATGTGTAGGTCATTCTTCATTCAATAAGATAAGTGTAGTCAGTAGTCACTTTTGATGCTGACTGGACATCAAACACCAAATCTTAAAAATTATACTTATGGGATTTTAAAATGAAAAATATGCATCCACGAAAATTGCAATAAAAAGGAAAGAATATGATATACACCTAACTACTCGGACTTTGCTCATTACAAGACTTGAACAAAATGAGTGATGAAATTTATATCATTTGCAGTTATTTTAGTCACGTTTTAGGTAAATCTAGCTCTGCCACAGAAAAGAGAAACTTTTGTAATAACTCTCAGTTAGTTAACACCTTGTGTAAATGAGTCTGCTTATATACCGGGGTGACTTATAAAAAGAGCAGGTAAATAAAAAAGGTGGTAAAAACAAAATTGTGTGGCTGTCGAAACACATCTAACGAAATAAAAGTTACTTATGCCAATTTATCATGACTCATGTAACAGAATGTATCAAAACGCCGTTAAATATTTGCACACAGCTTAGAGTAACGTAATTAAACGAGTAATTACTAGGAAATTTCAATTTACCACTGTGCTTTTCGGTGAAGAAAAACATCATCAGGAAATCTACAAGCATCTGCGAAGTAATTCAAAGATCTGTGTGAAGTCCCCAATCCGCGTGGGGAGCCTCTCGTGATGAGAGGAGGCCTGTGCCCAGCAGTGGGACGCAAATAGGCTGCACTAGTAGTAGTAGTAGTAGGCAATATACAGACCTCGTACGGTTAGGTTGCGAGTACTTACAAGTGATCGTTTACTTGACATTTATTACACTTGTGAGATAATCGTGAGTTTGACCGTTTTTCACGGGCGCGACCTTGCGCTCCTTTCGAAGAGCTTGCCTGATCGCGCATGTCTGTCCGTCCGCGGCTGTACTGTTAAATATAGTTTTTGTAAACGATAAAACGGTCAAGCGCAAGTCGCAACTGGGAGGTGACCCACTTGATTTATTTAACCAGCACATCATATTCGTAGACCGCGCATTCAATTAATATGAAAGTTATCCCAAAACCACCAACATATCTTATTATAAAAATAATATACCTAGACACTGTGTGGTGGATATAATTGAAATAAAAAGTATTTACAAACATATCGTCTGTATAAAAGAACATGGCTGATTAATAATGAATGCATAGCCAAAATCGCCAGGCTCAGAAGCATGAAATTTGCACAGAGGTAATTCAATTAAATACCTAAATGGGCGCTAAAAAGGATTTTCGTTTTTTTTTTTTTTACTTTAGGATAAAATTCAACGCCGGCGACGTTGCGTGAGGAAGCTAGTCTAGTGTAAAAAAATAGTCTCTGCGATTGCAAAGCTTTATCAGATAAAAAAGTTGAAGAAGTACATGATAGGTGCTAAATATAAAGGTTTCGTTTAAAGAAGTAAAGTACGCACTGAACCCTAATAAGTAAATACATACATCAAAACACGTAACACGTTTATTTCGAGTGAAGGTCAAAATTAATCTATGAATGAGAAGAATGCTCGCGAAACATGATCTTTGAACTGGTTTTTTTTTATGACGAATCGATCGATCTATTTAAATCGATCGATTTGATCGTGGCAGAAAACTGGATAACCGGAATCTAATTGACATTTCAGTTTATTTTTAAATCTTCGTATTGGCATGATATAAACAGTTTATGATATGTAGTTATTGTTACTGAACGGTTAAAGTTGTTTGTGACAATCTTGGTTATCTTCGTCGAAAACCTTAGTCAATGAACCTAAAATCGCAGGCTACCGTCCATCTAACAGTAAATACAAAAAAGTACATTAAGTCGCAGAAAATTTCAGAAGCATAATTTAAACTTGGGGAGGCCTATGCCAGCAGTGGATGTCTTTCAGCTAAAATGACGATGATGATGAATTGTAACTTTGGAATTATCCATTCGTCATGAAGTTTGCTATAAATACCAACATTACATAAGCTAATGAAGATTCTTTCAATATTTTGGGTGTGAAGGCGTCATTATGTTGCAAATCGTCTGACAGACGTGGAGAATCCTGAGTGATGGCTTTCGTTCTGCGCGGACGCAGGCGTCGGGCATTGTTGGCACTTTACGCTCGCTAACACGTCAAAGCTTATTGTTGGACCTTGATCTTGCCTATGACAACGATAGTGACCAATAAACGTTTTTATTTTTTCAATACCGTTCGTTATAGGTTATAGGAAACGTAATCGTCATAGGCCCAGTACTTATATTCACAAAACGCCTCGCTTTGGTTACGGATGGCTAAAATTTGAGATTTGCTCCATAGAGAATCTGTCAAATGTTTACCGTCCGTTGTCAAAACGAGGCTTTTTCAACCGAGGAAAAAACTGAAGAGGTTATCAAGTCGACGCGTATTTTTCTTTTATGTATGACCACCCATAATTTCGTCAATTATTGTGAACCATATCGATGATTTTTTTATGTATTCAAAAGGTGGTACTTCCAAGGTGATCCCAGTTTAATTTGGTTCAGTTCTGATGATGGGATCCATGAGAAAATGAGGGAACTCCGCAAAATTTGTTAGCATGTTAACCTATGATTTTGGCATTAAGACTACAGTGATATTTACGTCTCATTGTATCCATGTTTGGTTGGACTAAGCAGCCGAAAAAAATATTATATCAAAAATTAAACGGACTTGAAACAGCCTAACATGTTTTTATAATGTACTTAGTCAGTCAATCTATTTTGCAGAGAGTTCTATGTAACATAGTTCACCAACCCATAATTACGTTAACAGATATGTGGAGGGAGTCATGAGGAATTTCATTTATGATGTCGGTTAGATTGTTACTGGGCAACAAATTTGGCACATTCTAATTTCCATTGCTGTTTTTGGCCTTATGCTTAAATTGTATTAATCTGAGGATTCTGAGGCTGCTTTTTCAGACATTTTACAGTACAATAAATCTACTTTAAGTGCTGTATGCTTACTATCCACCTGTTATCCATAGCATCCCACATCGATTATATGAAACACACAAAAAAACAATATTTATGCAAATTGATACTAAAGAAATCCAAGACACGTCTGATAAAAAAGAAGCGTATGTACAAATGCTACAGGTTATTTGCCAAAGTTAAACAGAGGTCAGCTGGTAGGTGTTTGATAAATACGGGTGTATCGGTGACCCATCCCTCGCCGAAGGGCCCACATCACTTACGCAGGGTTACGCAAACATCACGAAAGGAGTTACATAGGAGCAACTTGCGCCTCAAATCCCTAAGCTGGGATGACTATGCAAATCCCAAACTCGAATCGTTATTTAATATTAGAAATGGTGTTGATGTTCGATCGTGAAATCATTTTACTCTATATCTTTATGAGTAAAGTGAAACGTTTCGGATAACAGGCCGAAGTTTCAAAACAAGCAAAGCAGCTAAACTGTCGAAGCTATAATATTACATTTACTAATTTGAATATTGAATGACGAGTATTGACTAGATTAACCTAGCAAGCAATAACTAACAACACAACAAACACGTAAGATTGAACGAGGTCATCATCCTTGACGCGCTACTTAGTACCTATTTCTACGTCAAAAACCAATTAGAAGCTTGTCAAATGACAGCCTGCAGGAAAATTGTGAATGCCACTTGGTTCGGATGTCGACTCAGTGTAATTTTTGTTCTTTATGAAATTGGACAATAATTAAAGAATAAGGTTCAAATATCTACTCGTATGCGACAATCCAGTCCTTCACTTTCCGTTTAAAAATCCGTTAGAAAAGAGCGAAGAAATGATCCAGAGCAAACTCACAAGTCACCGCTGCAATGTTTCGTACGTATAGTATGACGAGTATGATGAATTGCTTGGGACTTATATCGTTGTTTAGATTTATGGCGGTATTTACTCGTACCTACCTCTTCTCTGAAATGGCTGTTTTATGGATCATTCCACCAAACAATTACCTAGTTCTCAGCTACTAGAACTACTTGCCACATGTTAAGACATAATCGATTTTAAAAATCGTCTATGTTGCTACTGACTGATTGACTCATTGGTCCATGAAAATTATAGGGCACTTCCCCTAGGGAGTAGAACTCTAAAATTTGGAATGTGAGTAGGGACACATGTAAAGGAAACTTTGGTTAACTTACTTTGGTCATCATTCAGCTTAAGTGCAGCATTTGTCAATTTAAAGTATTGGTAACTTACGCACATGCTTACATTCGATTAAAAATAGCAAGTCATGAGCAAATTTGTATGAACGTTATGCTAGAAAAGGAAGGGACCTTTTGAGGACTTAGTTATTAAAAAAAATTGTCTGCTTTAAATCATCAAGACTGCCGAAAGACTTCCAAAGCTTTCGGCCGAAAGACATTTAAGCTTCTCGGTTCCTCCAAGGCAAGGCTTGCCACTCTGACCGGTGTCACAATTTGCGTGAAAATAAAATAACCCAATCCAAATAACGTACCTACTTAACTAGATTAAATGCTTACCAGACCCACAATTATTTGTTTTGTTCAATAAACCTAACAGTATCTAGAGCATTTCGCGTTGTTAACAATGCCAAATATTATATCTAGATTAATTATTGCGGTTCTCGATTTAGGTGCGAACACCGACCGCAATACCGTAACGTAAGGTCAGCAAACAAAGCCCATAAGTTTGGAAACAGGCTAGGGTAGCGATGTAGGGAATCTGAAAGTCGGAATTTTGGTAATTACTCCACCGATTCCAACATTTTCTGCGATAATTTATATAAATACCATCTTCTCAATCACCACCACCACTCCGGAACACTAAAAAGCGCGTCGGCGACTTTTTAGTGTTCCGAAGTCCACATGGAACTCTTATTCTTATTAAACGGTAGTTCAATTCGCTTTTGTCTGGTATCTACCACCACCACCTGCGCACCATCACCATCTGGGCTGAGACCAGTGTAGGCTCTTACACTCGTTGGTTAAGAACTTTTATTTAATTCATAACTTTCTCTTAGGTGTAACAAAGAACAGATGTGACCAATTTACTGAACAAATTATTGAATTCGAGTCATCAGTTCATCTCTCTTCAGGCGGATTACGGATCATACTCCTGTTCCGATTCCGACTTCTGTTCCGATAAAACCTCCGTAACACCTCTAGAACAGGCTATTGATCTTACCAACTCCGAGGAAACTGTGTCGCAAATCCTATATGTCGGAGCAGACCGCGACGCACAGCAAATAAATTGACGCCGAATCATAGCCTTATATGAACAACTAATAAGTTGGTGTTTCTTGAGAAATATTGTACAGTTATTAGTTTATGGCATTGAGCTATTATATTAGTAAGGATTCACAATCAGCCGGAGAAAAACGGCCCCGTCAAACGGGTGCCCGAGCTGTTCGTTATAAAAAGGCGTTATTAGCATATTGGAACGTATTTTCTAAAGTCAGTTTGCTCCATATATTTTGACATATTCTATTAGGCACTGTTCATCCATATGTTATTACTTATTATTGGTCGATGGTTTATGGGATACTTTATTAGTTATCAAACTGCGTATATTTCTCGTTCAAGAAATTTTGATTGACTATTTTTGAATGACTGTGTGAATTAGCGATGGATGGTCAAGCAAAGTAGGTATATAGGTACACTTGTATGTAAAATGATGTCCGACATCTAAATTAACTGCCTCAATCAAAAATTAAGCTTCTGGCATCTGGATATCGGCATGACTTTTTGTTAAATTTTACACAATTTAACAAAAAGTCATTTGATGATTGCGTGCGTGGTGAATGATTTATGATCGCAATACCCGTGGAAAGCCCGTACTCCTGATTATCCTTTCCAGGGTCCCAAACTCTCTCCATACCATATTCCGTTTTGATGTCAAGGAATTTGAATTTAGAATTGTATGAAATTAAATTATTGATTCCGTAAGACCGGTCTGAGTGGCGAGGCACTATGTCCAACAGTGAACGTCCTTCTGAACGGCTGAAATGATGATGATGATGGATCCTGTACCCGAGTACTCACGGAAATCAACCAAAGCTTGAAGATGTTTATATCTTCTTACCATTATACTGCATAAAGTGTAAGTAAGGTGACAGCTAAGTACTTGGGTGACTTAGTCTAGTTTTAGTAGTTAGTTTGAGTTCTTGAGTCTTGTTCGCTCTTGAGTCTTGTTTGCTCTTGTACTTAAGGTGCATTAGTAATTAGTTTTGGTAAGCCATTTAAGGAAAAATCGCTCTTTTAGCGACAGGCTATTTTAACTTTTGTTTCAATTTGTCTGCTCATTTAGTTACCTTAAACTAAAGGTACAATTTCCTCCTTGTTTGCTAAGAAAACTAAAGAGACACAATAAATATCGTATCTATTATGAACTCCTGATAGAAATCGATTGTACGATAAACTCACGGTTTATGCTCATATCTCAGTCAGATCATCTGTCTATACGCAGCCTTTTATTGCATGAAGCGTTTTCACTTGTAACATACAGCTAGCGACTTGGAACTCTGTTTGGTCAAAAACATTTAAAGTTGTAATTGACCGGAAAAACAATCGGAAGTGAATTCTAATTCCTAAGCTAGTACAGGAAACGAAGCACATCGCTAAGTATAGTTTTTAAATAGCATTCATTTTCTCGCAACCCGCAAGTGGCTAGTAATTTACGTTCATCTGTCGATATTGAGATGTTGATGAGTTGCGGAACCCGTAAACGCAGGTAGCATCGGGTATCCCTGGTTCTGAAATATTAATCTGCTATGTTTACGGACCCATAATTTGACTACGGTGTAGCGTAGTGTCTACTTTCAGTATTTACCGTTAACTTTGGTTTACTGCGACCTAACGCATATTGCTTGTATAGCAAAATATTCTAATGTATAAATAGTTAAGCAAACATGTTTTTTTTTTTTAATTTAGACTTCAAACCAACAACGTATTTGCATAAACAACTCCCCACAAAATCCTTTAATATTACAACGGGTGTCATTTGGGGAGCCAAAGAGATTTCATAGGAAATCAAAACGTTACGGCGTTGAATCTGACTTTTTAGTAGGTAGCTAGATTTAAAGTACAATTCGACTGCAGTGACGTTTTGACTTTCCCTATAGATACCCTATAGATTTCCCTATAAATCCCTTTTGCGCCCCTTGGTCTCGCTTTTCTTGGGCGTTTCGTGACGACGGTGATTATGGAATTATGGATTTCAGCAAAATAATATTTTAAATAAATAGATCACTTTGGGTGATACTAAAAAGCTATTTTTGACTTTTTTTTTTTAACCTCCTTAAAGAAAGAAGAAGTATCTAAATAAAAGGTCTTAGATTCGAGCCTCGACATCTGCGTAATTATACTAATAGCTTCGATTAAGAAAAATATGGCGTAAACGGTAAGGTAAATGATAGAAGATATAAATGGGTATGAATTGCGAGCGTCTATTTTGTAGTATTCATCGACGGCCTTGCTATATGAAATTCAATTATCTAGGTACTTGAATTAGGTGATACACCATTTATTTCGTCTGATCTGATACCTATTTAAATGGGGTCAAGGCATTTCGAAAATTATTTATGATTTCATTGCAGTTTCAGGAAATTTGTTTTAATCTAACTATTGTACGTCAATAGTTAGATTAAAACAAATTTCCTGAAAAGAACGACGTAACTAATAAGTTAAGTATTTACTAGCTAGATGATAGTTCAAAGTAATATCTCCTGAAAATCAAAAGTCTTAGGAAATTCAAAATGCTTACAACCAAGTGGAACCGTTCTGAAATTTGGATCAACTCGTTTAAATATTCAGGGAGCCGAAGGAAATCTCGAAATTGGGCCGGCAGGTACGGGTGACGTGCTACCAAAGTGAAGTTCAGTAAACTTCACTTTTCCTGATACCTACATTGCCGGGTCGAGATGATCACTGCACAGAGGCTAGTTGGCAAAGTAAACAGTGTATTAGCAAATCGCTCTGGTACCATTGTCGTTCGTTGCCGAGTGGTTTTAGGTGAAGGTGTCCGAGGAATGACTAGCGATATATATATTGTAAACTAATCGGCCCGGTGAACTTCGTATCACCACGTCCCGTACAAAGTTATTTTTCCTTTAGATTTTTCCATTTGTTTTCTTTCAGATCAGCCAAATCGGTCCAGCAGTTCTCGAGTCTTAGCCAGACTTAGATACACACGGCAATTCATTTTTCTATATAAGATGAAGTAGTTAGCCTGTGGGAAAACTGAGTCCAGTTTTAAATGAAAGATTATTAGCGCCTCTTATTATGTTACAAACGTTTTTGGCGACGATGCCTATTATTTCCATCAGGTCCGTCCGCGTGTTTATCAGTCTTTGCAATAAAAAAATAATAGCGAATCGCTTTCGCTATTGCTTTGGCGATTGGTATTCGGAACCGTCGCTTGTCGCCACCATTCGTTACGCCAAAGCGTATGTTAACATTATATCGTCCACATACCGTCCGGCGCTAACCGGCGAATCGACACAAACGACGAACTCGACAAATCTTTACTTATTTCGTCACGGATGACAGCCCAATTTGTGCCGGCAGAGATTTCAGGGCTATTCTTAAATTGGCTCAGTTTAAGCCTGTTCAGATACAGAAAAGATCAGACGCGAAAATCACTAATTACGATTAACCGAATCATCTTGTGTCTAATTACATTATATTATTATTTTAGAAAATACCTCTTAAAAAGTTAATTCTACGCAACTAATGAATATATTTCTTAATTTATACATGTCAGACGAGATTATCGTTTGATTAAATACATTGCCAAAATGCCAATTCACACGTACAGATATTAATCTGAGTGCGAAAGGCCACGGCCACTCGTGCGCAAGGCTCCGTAGCTTCCTTTCCGGCCGCGAAGTGGCGCGGTCGCTCCGACATGCGGCAGCGGTGAGCGTTTTTAGGGCGTAAGCTATAAACACGCGCAGGGGCACGCCAATGAGCGGGCCATCGTATTCCTGCTCACTAGATGGCGCCACTACTATCTATAAGGTGTTGGTTGTCAGTGTCAATGTTTGTCATTTCATACAATAGGGTCAATGTCACTGTGACATTTGACGTTTGGAAGACCTCAGTGTTGCCAATATAGCGTGTAATTTGGCACATAATGTGGCAAAATTGGCAACACTGCACCTCATAGGACTCCAAGCGCATCTAGAGGCGATTTCTACACCTTGTGGGTAAAATTGTGTACAATTTATATACTTAATTTATGGCTTAAACAAATAAATAAATTCACCCGCGGTGACCGTCATTCGATTATCGCGTTCCTAGGCGGAGCCTATGTCCTGGGACTCCAACTATCTCTATACCAAACTTTAGCAAAACACGTCGGAACGGGCATGCGCATACACGCACATGTATTTGAACGCGACAATATTTTAGTGCGCAGTTTAGGTTCCGTTTTTTAGAGCGTTGTAGGTGTGCGTTTGAAGAGGCCTAAGTCACAGAATATTTAATGGTACTACATTCAGAATGGCCTCGGAATCACCCACAACAGCCGGCGCGCAACTCGCGCTCAACTCGCCCTTACCTTCATTTGGTTCATCCGGAGATGGAGAGTGAATCGTTGTACAAGTATACAAACGTCCTCGCACGCACACAGACATCCACGCACGCAAACATTGACACTTCATTCAAATTGTGTTCGAAATCGTGCTTTTATAGGCCGTGTCCGCCGTGTGCCTAAGTCCGTGTTTTAGTTTACATTATGTTCAGAAAATCGCTCTCCGCCACCGCTATCGTGCATTCTCATGTCCTGGGGTTAAACTTCGTTGAATAATAAAAACAGTTTGCAAACGTTGACGCCGCAAGGCTCAGCGGAACTTTCTCGGTGGCCTCTTCTATATTTCAATCTGAGAATCAATTCGAGGGTCAGGTTTCGACTAAGTAGTGTTGTGACTAACAGGACGTCTAGACTTTACAATGGTATCAAATGAAATTTAAAAGATTAACTTTCTGTACCGATGTTCCAAGCGGATCTAATTTCCGCGATTAGCCTACCGCGCAATTCTAGTTAATACCTAAATAAAACTAATATATAGGCGAAAAAAACAGAGATGAAATAACAATAAAGTAAAAATATCTATAGGTACCTACTACAATTGTAGGACGTGGTAACTATATTGTTATTTTATATAATAACTAGCTTCTATCCGCGACTTCACCCGCGTGGAATTTGATAATCGCGGTTTAGTCGTAGCCTACCTATGTCCATCCCCACGACTCCAACTATCTCCATACCAAATTTCATCTAAATTGGGATAGGCAACAGACAGACAGATAGACAAAGCTACTTTCCCATATTATTATGGATAATCGAAATCATTATGACATTTAATAATAATAAAAATACCAATCTACGGTAAATAATTTAACTTGGCCCCAAGTCCACACGAACAGTCCACTCCGTCACACTTGAATCAACCGTTTAACCGTATGACGTCATTTATAAATGGAAATCAAATCGACATTAAGTGAAAAACTCTTAAAACAGTTGTTATCGCTTGTCAGATAGTAATAAAGAATTACTTGCTCAAGCAGAGTGTTCCATGGAAACTAACCAAATCCTTTAACGGATTGCCAGAATTTAAAAACGAAATAAAGTAATTATTAAGCACATTATTATCTTACTTTGGGGTAAAGCCGCTGATATAAAAGTAATTTTTGTTTTACAAAAAAGAGCAGTACGAGCAATTTATAACATGGGTTCACGTGAATCTCTAAGGGAACTTTTTCCAAAGATTGGCATACTAACTGTGGCCTCACAATATATTTACGAAACCATTATCTATGCCGTAAAAAATATGAATTCCTTTAAAAAGATGATCAACACCAGACATAAACATAAAATAGCAGTACCAAAATTTCGTGTGAGAAAAGTTTTTAGATCATTTATGGGTCAGTGTATTCTTTATTACAATAAACTACCCCGAGAAGCCATGAACCTGCCCCTCCCGGAACTTAAAAAATATTTAAAAAGTGCTCTGCTGCGCAAAGGTTACTATTGTGTAGAAGATTATTTAAGTGACAAGAATGCCTGGCCTGAATTGGAGTAATAAATATGTGTGCGCTTAAGGACTTAGTTAAAATTCGATATAGTGCGTGTGATTAAAAAAAAAGTGTGATACAAAGTAGAAGATGTAGGTACCTAAATCAATGACGAAGCTTGCAGCGGATAACGGTATGTTTTTAATGATAACTACATCAAACTGTACATAATGACGATGCAAAAGTGATTGTAAAATCCTACTTGAATAAATGGTTTTTATCTTTATCTTATCTTTATCTTATTACCTTCACATATATGACGTACTCTATCTATTTGTCACAATCACGGGAGTTATTGTGTATTGAATCATCAATAGTTTAGGATGGGAAAAGTTGTAAACCACCTTTCCTTTTGGTTAGTTTCCATAGAACACTCTGCTCGAGTTATTCTTTATAGTAATAAAGAATAACTCAAGCAGTAGTAGTAATCTGACAAGCGATAACAAGGACACGGGTTTAAAATTTTAGTATCTATACTTATTATATAAGTCTACCGCTTTGACCATTACTCAATAGAGAAGACAAGTTTCTGAGTCATATAAGGTTTGACGGTTTCGGTATCGCAACACCACAGAATAAGTAATAGTACTGCAACACGCAACCAGCTTACTAGACTCGCCCAGCGCATTCTTGGCAAGAAAAGTAATTATCAATGGTCACAGAACTGTAAACACTCAAACTAGGTATCAACAACGACTGGACGACTAAGGGCTGATTTTTCAATCGTCAGATATAGTTAATTTATTCTTCGTTATAAATTTTATCTGACGATTGAAAAATCAGCCATAAGTACTGTACTATAATAATATACTAGCTATAGATATTCTGATATTTCATAGATATTCTGGCTTTTGTGGCGTATGATAAGATCACGATTGTCACCGATGAGAGCAAAATTTGTATGACCACGTTGTTCATGTCCATGTTTAAAAAAATCAATAATTCTCTATGAATAATTGGGAACTGCGAAACGACTTGATTCTTCTGATGAATGAAGATGTCATCGATGTAAAATTGTAGTGGAAACTGAGGAAGTTAAAAGGAAAATTGTTTTACGGATCGAAGCAATCTTCTTTATTTCGTTTTAGTGACGTAAAATGATATTTATGATATCATTGGTTGAATGGACATGCATTTATCTTATAATTTATTGATCATTTTGAATTGCGTTTCCTATAGATTCTAAATGGACACTGTGTGAATTGATATAATCCAAAACAATTACGGAAATGGAATTTATGTATGGTAAGGCAGATAATAGTGTCAAGAAAGTAGGACTCGTGATGAAAAAATGACAGTACACCTGTAAAACCGTTATTCACAAAAAAAACGAAGCGGGAAATCCAAGTAACCGCAAGCCAAATTAAATTTACCTATACTCACACAATATGAGTCACTGACATGCTTATTCATTGCGAATGCTGTGAACTTGTGACCTTGATGATAATTAAGTTTCCATTCGGTTAGCATATGATTTATTCGCATACTTATCTAAAATAACGCATAAATAACCCTAATAAAGTAATTAATAAGAAGAGATAAACGTGTCAAATATTACAAAACGACTTTAAAGAGATGAGACAAAACAAAACGGCAATGACGAGTGGAACTAAATCCTCAACACACCGAGCAATTTTTTAAATATTAAGTATTTACGTTTACTTACATTTATTTCAATTTGCGTCAAACTAAATAGCTATAAATTTAGAAAAGCAATTTATCGTAATCAAAGCGTTGTTATTGTTTTATCATGTTGGTAGTCCTTCATAATCGGCAATTGTTAATTCTAACCTATCAAGAAAAAAATGTTGGTCAGTTAGTTACTCTTTTTTAGTATTTGCATATTTATATAATACTAGCTTCTGCCCGCGACTACGCCCGCGTGGAACTCGGTTATCGCGTTCCCGCGGGAACTATGCGTTTTTCAGGGATGAAAAGTAGCCAATGTCCTTTCCCGGGACCCCAACTATCTTCATGCCAAATTTCATCTCAATCGGTCCAGCGGTTGAAGCGTGAAGCGGTAACAGACAGACAGACAGACAGACAGACAGACAGACAGACAGAGTTACTTTCGCATTTATAATATTAATATGGATATAAGATAAGTATTTTATGGCATTGTTTATCTATCTAAAAGTACCTATCAAAAAGCTTTTCCTAGTTTATGGGTACCTAGGTTAATCTATGAGCCATGCCCCAAGTTATTTACATAATATACATTACCTACTTATTTAACATGATGATCTGACAGTGGATCATCAGCACTACATAAGCCAAAAAACATCCACGCTGTACACAGACCTGCCTCAAGTTGTAGTTGGCAAGCGAGGACTAAGGACTAAGCGCGTCAGGACTAAGTTTGAAAACTTGTATGCTGATAATTTCACCGAATTAACCCCTTCGGAACTCAGCGAGTAGTTACTGATTTTTGGTGGCAGGTTAGCGGGCAAGATAGTTGTAGCTCTCCTGAAACCTTGAATCAGGCCATCAGGCCGGTAGGCAAAATATTATTTTTTGATGAAGATAATAATTTATTTTATTCTTATTGTAACGTTGATCAATGAAGGAGTTTAAGTACCTATACACAATTACGGGCTCGATTGCACGGTATCGGAAATACAATGATCTATTGATTGTTCCTCTTCTTGTGTCACGTTATACTCAAGTTGAACTTGTGTGTAATAGATCACAGTTGCATCGCATTAATATGGCAATTGGTATTGCAACTGCAACATTTGCAATTGATGCTGGACGATTTGTAACAAAAGCCTATAGTAAAAAGCATAATCGTAGTGTATTTAAAACCTAATCAGCGTGTTCCTACGCATCATACTCAAACAATTAGATACTAATTGTATTTAAAAATCGTATTTCATAAGAATTGTAAGTATTTAAGGACCTGGGCGACCGAGCAAAACCGAGTTTTCTGAGATATGAGACCTAGCTAGATCGATTTGTCGCCCCCGTAAACCCGTATATTCCAAATTTCGTCGAAATCGTTAGAGCCGTTTCTGACATCACTTGGATAAATAATTAAACATAGAATAATACAACTTTAGCGCGTTTTAAGTATAAGATCCTTAGTGATGATAGATTTCAAATTAATTACGCAATTCTTTTAGTTTAAGAAAACAATGACTAGGATTTCTATATAAGAAAGTTGCCGCAAGGGCGAAAATAATTCATAGCAGAGTTTTCCTGTCTTGGACTTGTAAAAAAGAGAGTGTCACGCTAAAGTAGTTACTTGGAAATAAAAATATTTGTTGTTTATTAAGTTTTTTGCTTATTATGTTAGATGTCAGGTACTCAGCAAAAATGTTGCTATGTTACGCAACAGTTACTTGCGTTAATAATGAGCTAGTAATATTATGTTAGGTTCCAATAGGTTACTTTACTGTAGGTATTATGTCTTGCCAGTATAATTCATTAGGTCTGACGCGTTTACCTTGCTGGTCTGTTATTTTCCGTACTTAGCTTTGAAATTGTATGTGTACCTAGATGATATTGTCGCTTATTTTGATTAACAAAAAGTGACGCGAAGGATTTCCAATGATTGTATTCTAAATAATATTTACGTCACACCAAGCCGAAAAGCGGGATTTACCGCCCTTGGGCGCTACGAAAAATCCCTCTTCACGGCCAGGTGGTGACGTAAAATCGTATACTAACCACGGGCGGTCGTAAAGAAATCCTCAGACCGCTAGATTATAGCCCTCGCCTCCGGCTCGGGCCTCAACTACCCGCGATCTGAGACTTTCTTTACGTGACCGCCCTAGGTGTGTAATGTACTATTAATATTTTCAGACTGTGTAATAAAATTACTAATTAGCCCCCATTGGGAATGGGACAATATCCGTATTGAGACCTCAGCTCGATTAAATCTATATACCTACTAATAATAAGTCTGTAGAAGAAGTCGCGTCTGACACTTGAAAAGAAACTATCAGGTTTAGGAGAATGACGATACTGAACACAAAATAATGATTTTTAGAGAAAAAATGTCTTTATGTATGTATATCCGGATTTAACTCGATAACTTCTGGACGGATTGCAACAAAATTTGGTATGGGGTAGTTTATAATACTGGTCAACATATAGGCTACTTTTTATCCCGGAAAAACGCATAGTTCCCGCGGGAGCGCTATTTCCGAATTCCACGCGGATGAAGTCGCGGGCAGAAGCTAGTAGTTTGATAATTTGATTCATATAATGGTTTAATAATCGATTGTACATAAGTAAGTCATGTCGGCCCGGCCCCCAAAACGCTAGTATCGAATGATGTTTCAAAACCAGCATATCTATTTAGCAGGACAGTTTCCTCCTCTCACTTTCATCTAAATAAAGCTATTCTGGGAACATATGACTCAACCAAGAATAAACTTCCAAAATTAGGTAAAACTTTAAAAGAGACTACACCGGCCTTAGACGAACTGGCCACATAACATTTTTTGTCCCTTTCACATTCGCCTATTGGTTAGACAGTGACATAGCCATACAGCAATGAAAAACGCTATTGTGTTAACCCGTGGCATCCAATTAGTACCCTATCTTGTAGTAGCAGTGATCTGCTTTATATCGGTTTCGTCAGTCATTGACATTAATTGTTCGCGGCGAAAAAATATCAGTGCATGGCGTGTTGTGGGCACGGCCAGTCGTGGCCCGCGTGCGTTCCACATGTGTGTACACACATGGTGTATTGTATAAGCTTGGAGTGTATTATTTTGGGGCGCCGTGCGTCCGCGCAATCAAGCAATTGCATAGTGGTATGGGAGTCGATCGGTGGTGCGCGCTTGTCGCTCGCGCCGCGGCAAAATGACGTTGTAAAGTAACCAGTAAATAAAACGTTTCAACATGTGTTGTGCGAGATTAACCAACTATCTGTTCCACAAGCTAAGGAAGTACACATGTGGATTTGCGAGCCGAGAAAGTGAGTAGCGCGATCCTTTGGTTCTCATTTACCGTCCATGTTTTGCTGATAACGTGCGTTTATTATTGGGTATGAAAGTTATTTCATTAGTCAGTTTATTTATACCGCGATGAAGGTAAGCGTTATTATATTTTTTGAACACGCGTATGTTAAAAGACGGTTTGGTAAACGGCATAAAAATACCTACGTTATGAGTTACTATGTCAAAGAACTATGCCTTGCTGGTATAGTAACCTACCTACTAAAGTTTTTATTTCGACGTGTATTAATATCTCCTATCGATAAATCGAGAATTCACTAAACACGACACCTACCTAGTGGGTGCAACTTTCTAGTCCTTCCCAAGTAGGTATGTTATAGACAAATAGAGAAACCGCGTTTAAAAATAAATCTGCAAAATCGTAATTACATAAATAAAATACAATTAAAATATTCGTATTGACGTCTTGTTTACATAGGTTCATAGCAATGTTCTTTAGTACTTAATTATTGACTCAAGGAAATAAGCAGCATTTATTAGGCATTTGTTTTACTTGCGCGAAGATTTTACATTGCTTGTATATATAATATCATCGATGAATAAACTATTTTGGTTTTCTACAAATTCCACAGGCATGACCGTAATAATCAGTTGAAGTTGAAGCAAAGAGGTATAGTACGATACAACATAGAAGGCGCGCGGTGAAGCACTTGCGCCACTGACGCAGATTTTATTATTGCTGTATCCACGCGCCATATTAATTGTGTCGTCCTATACACATAGTTTGAGAGATGACCTCCGTCCGTGAAGCCGCGGCTTGAATCCTGGGCCTATATTCGTAGTCTTAAAATAGGGATCTCCCTGTTCCCTACAGGATCGCTTACGCGTCGCGTGAACTTTAAGCAGCTAAATTTAAAGTTCAACTTGACGTGTGAGCGATCCTATAGGGAACAGCTAGGGAGATCCCTATTTAAGACTTCGAATATAGCCCCTGCCCTGCTAGATTTAAAGTTCAACTTGACCTATCCGATCCGATCCTATATAGGGAACAGCGAGATCCATATTTAAAGACTTCGAATATAGCCCCTGCTAGATTTAAAGTTCAACTTGACGCGTGAGCGATCCTATAGGGAACAGTGAGAACCCTATATAAGACTTCAAATATAGGCCCTGATAACGGTTAACCCTTTGATTGCCACAGTCAGCCACAACCGACAAAGCTATTACATAAAATGTACTTTAAATCATGCGTCCATTAAGAATTGGCACTGTTTGTAATCGGCGTGGCGATTAAGTGGTCAATGTCAGATAAGTACCTTAAGTTAACCAACCTCATACTTCTTTCTACTTGTGCAAACATTAGTTGCCAACTTATAATTTAAACCTAATAATTCGCAATCGTAAAGCTTTTTTGTTCGCCGATTCCACGTCGAGATGTGGGGAGACCCTTAGTCTACTTTTATTGTCCGATATAATAGATAAACCAATGAAAATCAAGTGTACTTAATTAACAATTTTTAACCGGGTTTGAGTGGTAACAACGGTATATTGAAACCTATTTAATGGGTTTTAAATGTAAATATAAATACCACCGTTTCAACTGTTACATCACTCTTAATTTTAAAGTTATTAGGTTATTTACGCAGACTCGACCCATTTAGAAGAACGCAATCATATGAAATGTCGATAAAATGCAATAAACCTAGAATACAGGTTTCATCATACGCTATTTATAATACTTAGACTTTATACTCTAGTCCGGATAGAACATTCGAATATCAAATCGTTTTGGTTTCGAAAAGTTGTAATAAGTACCACATTAGTGTCATACCTTTTATGTGCATGTACTTATCAAATGCGAACAACAAAATTATTCGTTCTTAAATAAAAGTTACCGGGGATTGAAACAACCAAATGCATATGAAACAATCGATTTTTTTATACTTATTACTGTTTTTACAAACTTTGGGACTGTTTAGAGAAAATGTGAATGAAAAATTATTATTGAATTTTTCATTCGAATATCGGTGGCATAAAATGTTGCCTATATAAATATTTATAAAACACTCTAAATACTTGTATCTTGATCTACCTACCTGAATATTGGTAAATGCCGATTTATGTATGTACCTATACCTAACACGATTAGACTAATGCCTGCGCCATTTCTTCAGGAACAAACAACCACTAATACCTAAACCACAGCTTTTATATCAATACTTAATACCAATTCAGAATATTGAAAAAGTGTCACTACAACAAGGAAATTAAGCGCCAGCACCGTGGCTGCTGGCCACATCCATTTTTATGGTGTTTTGTCTCTTAAATTAAAGTGCATTTCTTTTTTTTTCTTATTCGTATTCTAAAGTGTTCTATCACTTTCTACTACTGTACGTAATGGTACCTTTACCTATTTGATAGATAACAGCCAAGATGCAAGTTTAAGACCTTATTACCTAGTTAGAGATAAATCCTGTTAGGCGAAGTAACTTAAGTTCCATAGCTATTGAGGCACTTGTTTGTTACCTACTTCAAGCTTTATCACAAACACAAGCAGATAATAATAAATCTCGCATGTCAATTTCGCCTTCAATTGGTCAAATAAAGAGCCGTCCTTGACACCGCGGCCAAACATTATCCTTTTGTCTCAATTGTTCCGTAATTGCCGTCTTCTTCTCTATTCTTAGGCACAATTTGCACCTACGATCGGCAATTGCACTCTAACCGTGTAAAGGGGTTAACTTCGTTAACTTGAGTGGCAAAATGCTTGTCACTGCTGGACATTACAAGACGATCACTTGTAGTAGCCCGACATTCGCGAGTTTCCCTGTATTTTTTACTCGTTGATGTAGGAAAGGAACGATTCGAAAAGCGTGACTGTATCGCTACAGAAAGTCGTTCAAACATACAATGTGGCATTGTGTTTTATTTGTCCCATGGATGTAATATATCGTCGACTAATATTTGTTGCTATAGATTGGTATTTTAATTTTATGTGCGCTTACCCCATCCTGGCGCACTTGCCCCAACCTGAAGTAAGTAAATCTTATGTAAAGTTGGGATTTGGGCGTTTAAATCAAGCACGTGTACCAACGCCATGCGATCACGTAATACCAATTTAGATTGCCGGAAATATTAAAACCTACAGCCTTAATAGCCAAAACCTACTAATTTTAGTCAATTAAAAGTACAGATTAATTTGCGTTATTAAAAGAATATCTGTACATTCCACTGAATAAAATTAGAAGCTAAGTAACTCATGCCATTTGTGCTGTGACCTGTGTCCGTGTTGTGATTTGTGATGTGTTCCACTCCGTTAGACTGCTTGGGGAATCCCATGACTCCCGTTAACTAACCACATCTCGAGACGAGACGCTAAACCAAAGACTTCAAAATGCCAAAGGGTAAGTTCATAATAAGTTAATGACGCTGCCATTCGATAAACAGGTAGGTACTTTACCTCCGTACTGATTTCGAGGATGCTTGACCACAATGCTGTGATTCACGTAGGAACCGTGAATGTTTTTCATTCATCATCATATCAGCCGATAGACGTCCACTGCTGAACATAGGCCTGCCCAAAGGCTCACCTCTCCGACCGGTCCTGTGCCGCTCGCATCCACCTTCACTAGGTCATCGCTCCACCTTGTTGGAGGCCGACAGCTCGACTTCCGGTACGCAGACAATATTTCCATTCATAATAATTATCAATAATTTGTAAAATCAATCGAGTAGGTCTAATTTCATACGTATTGAAGTGAACCATCCGAATCTTAATTGATGTGGAGGTGGACGGCACCGCACTCACGTGTCCCAGTCTCGTGACTGACATGTTTGCTACAGAGTTTAAGGTTATTGCCAATCAGCAATCAATGGAGATAACAATTCTTACGACTCGTAAGAACCTAGTCTCAAAATTCCTAAGCTGTGAGTCTTACAAAACTAATCATCATAAAGACATAGCTGTTCAAAACTGCGATTCAGATTTCTTAGAGTCCGTCCGGACACTCTTACAATGGTTCCTTTCTGATAATTTAATTTCAAATGGAATATGACGTTTAATTAAAGTTCCAGACGAAGTCGGCGGATAAATTAATAACTCAGTTGAAACAGCTGGAACTGGAGAAGATGAATTTTATATTGAAGTTATATTATTTGAAAACAAGAGTATAATGTTTATAAATGACCTCAGATCGAACAATACGGTTACAGTCACACAATTTAAAATACAAGATAATTCTATTCTAGACCACATCATCCATACTAATATTATAAATGCGAAAGTAACTCTATCTGTCTGTCTGTTAACTCTTCACGCTTTAACCGCTGGACCGATTAAGATGAAATTTTGGTATGGAGATACTTAAAGTCCCCGGAAAGTAGGTAACCTTTTCCTGCGGGAGCGCGACAGCCGAATTCGCGAAGTCGCAGACAGAAGCTATTAGTGGTACAGGTTTACACAACATATTTAGAAAGGCGCGTGAATTAAGCAATAATAGGCTCTGCGTCAACGGCTTAAGTGCTTCGCCGCGCGCCTTCTAAGTTGTGTCGTGCTATACATATTGCACTGTAGCAACGGCGGAAAGTCTCATGACCGCCTGACGATTCTGTCATCAGGGGCTCTATGCGAAGTCTTAAATAGGGATCTCACTTTTCCTTATAGGATCGGTCACGCGTCAAGTTGAACTTTAAATGTAGCAGCTTAAAGTTCACGCGACGCGTGAGCGATCCTATAGGGAAGAGCGAGATCCCTATTTAAAGACTTCGAATAAAGGCCCTGAACCGTGTATCACGCACTGAGTCAGTTGATTGGCGGTCTCCAGTTACGTCGTTGACGCCATCCGAATCAATGACGTGCCATTGGCTCATTGTTTAATCGTATGTTTTATCAGCTGGAATGAACCGTACCAGCGCGCTCCGCTCTCGATACTTTAGGCACACCACGTTCAATGGTATCCATATAAATTAAAATACCTTGAAAGTGAATATTCGAGCGTTTGATCTGCGTTTTTAGCCAATTTGATGTTAGAAGAAGCCTTGTATTTCGAATGCATCTGAAACTACCATCGGTGAAAATGTTTCCATTATTACAAGTTATAAAAATGTGGTAATATTTTTAAATCAACAATTTTGTTGAGAATAATAACGGCGGCGGTTGAAAACCTGAAACAATCACCTTTGAAGCGTGAAGAATTGGATGTTATTTTTATGTGCTCGATTGAATTTCCAAGAATTATGATGCAATGCACCATCTGAAGTAGGTATAATAGTCGACCAATGTCAACTCTACGTTAAATAATGCAATTTTCACTTCTCATGCTCTTAAAATGTTACTTTAGTCTCTGTACATCGGGACTAAAGCTCTTTTTTAGTCTCTAGGGACTAACGAAATTTTTTTTTAATTTACATTGGAAGCCCGCCTAAACAGCCAACCACAGAGTTTGTTTGTGAAAGGAGGATTATCCCCATTTCCAGTGAACCTAGACAATTTCTAGGGCGTGGAAAAACGATTTAATTTCGTGAAACACGATTTAATGATTACGAATACCTATGAATCTTGTTTTATTTAAAGTGAATTCATTTAATAATGCATGACCCAGTTAGTTTTAAAATATATTAATAGTTTTCAAGTTTGAATATGTTGGCTAAATATCATTCAAATCGTCACGTGATAAAAAACAGGTCAAGTGCGAGTTGGACTCGCGCACCGAGGGTCCCGTACCTACAAACTTGATGATGCAACAATACAAACTTATTATTTAGACATGGCTACTGCGCCAACCGCAAATGATAAGTTTGTATTAGTAAATTGGCTTTTTTGCACCAAAATATATAATATTTACGGTTATCAGATTTATTCCTGTACGTGTGCTGTAAGACCTTGCTTCTGGCCAATTTTCATGATTCTAGGTCATCGGGAAGTGGCCGGTTATCTACTTTGTTATAATAAATATCGTAATTTTGTATGGAACATTGTTTTTTTTTCCTCGCATTCGAAGTGAAAAGCAGAGTGTTTAACGCGTGACTAAACAACCATAATGACACTCGAACTATAGCCACCCTCGCTCTGCTCGGGTGGCTAAACATCTCGTGTCATAATGGCTTGTTTTAGTCCCTTGGTAAACAATCTACTATTGTATATCTTAATGGGAAGATCCTTTTTGTTGAATGTACTTTAATGCTTTCAATGTAATTCCGGCCTTTTCTTCCCAGCGATCAACATTCCCAAGCAAGCTTCATAAGCATGAGTGCGGGCGTTATTTCACACTATAAACAGGAAACGTTTTACATTAAACAGTACGGCTACGACGGTGGCAGAGGAAAGAACAATAACATTCGCTCGAACACCGGCCATTGTGCGCGGATTCCGCTGAATGACCACACATCCATACTGAACTATTGCTGTTTGATAAGTTAGCGACCTCGCTCATTGTAAACTGCTCACTTAACTCCCGAAACGTATGAATTTCATTCCGCCAAATTTAATCTATGCACGCAAAATATTGCCTTTAATTTTTTTTATCACATAATCAGTGTGGCAGCATTTGCAAATACCTATAGTACTTAATCATTATGATGTCATTTATTTAAAAGTGTTCCGTTTATTAACCAGGAAAACTTATTACAATAAGCGCGTTTTGTGGCTAGGTATGCAAATGCCGGATGTGTATAGCCACGATTAGTTTTTAAAGAACACTTAAATCGAGCTTCGTGGTTAAAATATTTCACAAACTTCTAAACTCACATGCAACATCGCAAAAATAAAACGAAAGTTCAAGTTACAATACGGCGGACTGCACATTGTTAATGCGAAGTGCAAGTAGCTCTCATTAGCATAAATTAGTCTCGACGGAAAACCACTTTCAGTTCAAACACCTGTAGAGGAAAGAACTGCTTTTTCTGTAGCATCGAACTTACTTTCACATCAGAAAAATAACTTCAATAAGTATTCCAAATAATACTGTGGTATTTGAGTTTTGCAGTACTGCAGACGACAAGAATGTACCTTACATCTAATCCAAAAGACAATTTTCTGCCACCAGTCCCACCTTCAAAGTGCATTAATGAGCCCTCTGGTCTGGTATTGCAAATTTCTAAATACAGCGGTGTCAGTATCAGGTGGGCTGCCGACTTTGTGATATACCATGACGCCAATGATTCTTCGCCTGTGGTCCGCGAACTCCTGGGTTAAGAAAAAAATGGAACAAAAACTTTTATGAATCGCGATCGCTACGCTTTGCACAGTGGCGTCAGCGAGCAATGTGCAGCAAACCAGCATAAACGTTCACATACCTATAACAGGTTAAGACTTAAGATACGCTGGTATTTGCTGTACCTACTCTTGGAAGGCGATTTCGCAATGCTAAATGACCTCTTCTCTATTGCAGGCGACGCCGATATGGCCCTAAAGCAGGGCAGCGGCACCGGCAAAGTCCACTTCGGCGGTTTGGACGATGTGTCTCTGTACGGCACGCCAGTGGAGCCAGCGCCGCCGGTGTCCGACGCCAAGCAGGGCTTCCTGCGCAACCAGCTGCAGGCGCTCTTCCAGCCCACCGACAACAAGCTAGCCATGAAACTCTTCGGCTCCAAGAAAGCCCTCATGAAGGAGCGCATCCGACAGAAGGCGGCTGGCCACTGGGTCATACATCCGTGCAGTAGTTTCAGGTGAGTCTTAGATATGGATTCTTGGATATGGGTCTTTAGATATACATTAGAATACCCATTGTGAAAATTTCGTATTTCTGTATCGGTATCGATCGAGGAACAGTGCTGGAATAACATTATTCTCTAATGCCATTGCAATTGTTGTTTCTTTTATTAATTATTGGTGTATTTTTATATCGACGACATAATTACGCCATAAGCTTAACCAACACGGGTAAAATCCGGAAGAAACTAGAGATACTACTATTTTTCTATTTCTACAATTGATCAGGGACATCGGTGGTGATGTCGGGAAGATATGTATTTACTTACACCTACTAAAGATTATAAAGTTAGACTGATTGCGAAACAAACGAGAATTTGATGAAAAATCTCACGTTCATTGACAGTTCGAGTCAAGCGAAACAAAAATTAAAAAGATTAAACAACCGGTCGTCTCTGGTAATCTTAAGCGTCTTAATAGGTACTGGCCGGATACGTCACTAAGGAGCTCTAAAAAACACTAACGAAACATAAACAAAAGAAAACATAAGACAAGAACCCGTACTGAAAATGAAATAAAACATCTCCTTTAGTTTGCTAATATACTTATTCTAGATATACCTATTTATACTATGAGTTTTGGTTCCTTAATAAACACATAACTTTACTCAATGTGAAGTAGAAAAGGATCAAGTTAGGAAATGACACAATAGTATTAAAACCGCTCATAACTCTAAAGCTTGTATTTACGATCAATTATTGATTTGTCATGCAACATCCTTTCCTTTCTCTACATAATTACTATTATTAGAAAGTAATTACATCACGTTCATTTTGTACTTCTACTTTTACATATCGTGAGAGTAATCCATGTAATCTTTGTACATATTATGAAAGTGGAGTAATCAATACAGTGAAATATGCGAGCTTTTTCTTACTTACAATTGCTAACTCATTAGCCTCTTCTCGACATAAGTTTGTATCAAGCTGAAAATATATTTTACCAAATTATACTAGAAGCTTTTGTACCCATAACACATGACGATAGATATTAAAGTTTATTAGATCTACTGCAAATTGTGTAAATTAATGTATCATTATCGCCAATAAATCCATATTGTTTGTGCTCGCATGAACATTACATGACTAATATTATTTACATTGTCGGTCTATTGTCAACTGCATACCTTATATGATTCTCTTCTCTTGTCTGTTGATTAGATAATGTTTAACAATAACCTTGAACTAGCATGCCTTATTAAATTCTACAGCAATATAATTGTTTAGCATCACCACTGTTAACGAGACATTGTGAAAAACTCGTGGTAGACTTGCATACATCTCGAATCTGTCATGTCATCACCTGTTAGAATTAATGTCCTTGTTAATTATCAATCTTCTGGAGTTTCCCTTTCTTTAAGGGACCTTTTGATTTTAAACAATAGGGCAAATAATCTCTCATTTGTATCCCAGTGCTCGCACTGTTGTGTTCCGGTAGTGGATTAAGGCAGCCGGTGAAATTTCTGGCATAGAGGCATTCCATCTCAGGCCTGAGGGTAGGCAACGCATTCGAGATCTTACTCGTATGGTTTCTAAATGGGGGATCATAGGATTTCGGTGTCCATGGGCCCCAGTGACAGTGGCCACTTACCATTGAAATAAATAAAAAAACATTAAAAGGCGCACCTCTCCGTAGGTAAAATTTTCGACACATTTTATGACAACCTTGTCTTGATCTAATCCATTAGCTTACAGACCTTTTGACCACAAACACGTTAGATTTCGAATCATCTACCACCAACTTTGTAAACTTGCGAAATGTATCGTATTAATACTACAAATTTCGAGTCATTAAGAATTCCACTGTTGATTTCCGTGATTTGCGCAGCCATGTGATCATATTGCCCAGCGGACCGTGGGCTACAAGTGTTGCCTGTATAATTGCAGGTGGCCTTTGACAACTCATAGGCACTTCGCATCTGAAACTAGCTGTTATCCGCCAATTTGTTCTTTTGCTTTTAAATTTGAATTCCATCTCATAGGAATGTCTGACCAGATATCGCAGCAGTTAGAGGTACCCGTCAGCGCCGCACTACACCAAAAGGCAAAGCGCAACCGTTGGAGACAATTAGTTGATAAATTCAAACAGTCACGATCCTCAGTAGGTAAGGAGACTGAGAAGAAAATATAGAAGTGTGTTGTTGAAATAAAAATTACGCTATATATACAAGTTTCTTGAACGGTGTTACTATTATATACCATTACATACCAAATTTTGACAAACTGTCAAGGAGTTCTCAAGTT
The DNA here is from genome assembly GCA_963971205.1 of Aethes cnicana. Classification (NCBI taxonomy): domain Eukaryota; kingdom Metazoa; phylum Arthropoda; class Insecta; order Lepidoptera; family Tortricidae; genus Aethes; species Aethes cnicana. The sequence goes on along the minus strand of OZ020290.1, from coordinate 8,825,607 downwards.
CTAAACGGACTTACGAGTACATACTTACATATTATAAGTATTCGCTGTGTGCAAAGACGGTGGTAGGGGAGACGAAAACGATCGCAACGTGTAACATAGCCAAATATGAAAACTCTGGCGGACACCAGTGAAGTGAACTGTGACTCTGTTGCGTATTTATTTGTATTGCATTATATTATATACATCTGAAGCGTGTAATGTCATCCGAGGCTTCTTTTGTTCACAGTGATAAATCACTTATTAGATGGTCCTTAGTCCGTCGACTAAGAGTATTGCACCGCCGATTTCGCATCCGCTAGTCGGCTCTGTCGTCGTGCACACTGCCAATACAGACAGTTACAATTTTTCTACAGACTTGGTAGAGTACTTATATAGATGATGACTTTGAACACAACCGGCTTCATTTAGTAAGACGTTTCAGCCATTACGTTTGTGACGGAAGATTGACGGCACTCGTAGAAACTATAGAAATATTTACCTATGATTAATAGTTTTTTTTTACCGCAACACGGTTGTGTGTCACCATAGATTTCACAATTTGCACCGCTCGCGCTGTCATTATAGAAATCATTGCCATTACAGTTGCCGCTGTGGATGTTTTCCTTTCTATAAGTAAAACGAGGGATTTTGCTGGGAAATCTTTTAGTTGATAAATTGGTAAAAACCGCATAGGTTTCAATCTCAAGTAGCATCTCTATTGAAAAGTGTGCAATAATTTTGTAATTCCTCAAATCTGCCTGATACCCAAGCCTGAAAGCTTTCTAAATTGCTAATTTATGTACATATCTTTAGTGAATTTCCATTAGTTTTGATAGTTTCCAGTATTTCTAAGCAGATTTTAGTGACCCAGTATCGCGGTTTGATTGCCTCTCGTGAAATCTCGTGCGTAGGGTTGGAGTGACCTATGAGTAAACGTTATTTGAGAAGTACGAGTATAATAAATAAATAAATAAAATAAAAATAAACATCTTGGGACATTTCCACTTTTATAACTTTTTACAAATTATGCGAAGGCTTGTCTGAAGTCTCCAAACCGCACTGCTCCGAGTGGAGGGGGAGAGTTGGTACACCCCAAAACCCTCTTATTGTGATGCTGTAGGACGTTCATACAATCCCTTTACCCATACAAAATAATGACACAATCACATAAGTCCAACTTTGCATTTAGTATGAAACAATGATTCCATAGTGCTCGAAAGCTTGGACTGCTGAAAAAAGATGTATTAGGTACCCATAATTGGGGAACAAATAGATGTCTAAATATTATAAGAAGAGTAACTATAAACTACTACTCTACTACTACTACTACTACTACTACAGCCTATTTGCGTCCCACCGCTGGGCACAGGCCTCCCCTCATCATGAGAGGGTTTGGGATTGGGGACTTCACACACATCTTTGAAATAGGTACTTCGCAGATGCGTGCAGGTTTCCTCACGATGTTTTCCTTCACTAAAAAGCTCATGGTAAATTCAAATTGAATTTCGCACGTAAGTAAACTTAGAGGTGCGAGCCGGAATCGAACCCCCGCCCGACCCTCGGCATGAAGCGGCAGATCGCGAACCACTAGGCCACCAAGGCTTTTTAACTATAAACTGTCTACTTGTTATGCCGGAAAAACGCATAGTTCCTACGGGATCGCAGACACCCAATTCCATGCGGGCGAAGTTGCGGGCAGAAATTAGTATTATAAGAAGCAAAATACTAAAAACAATACTGCGTCCTTACTAGAAGATGGGGCATATTGCATTTGCATGATTGGATGGTGGTATTCCCGCATTACCTCAGACAATAACGGAAAAATGGGGGTAATGTTGGAGCAGGACTGTATCAATTTCAATTGCAAGGCAGGCAAAATGGTCTGCAGGTTCGTAATGGAATTAGGGCAGCAATAAAGGACAGAGAAAGCCTACGATATATGTTTACCATATTTTATTCAAGAAATTAAAGGAAATTATGAAAGAAAACTGAAACGTCGATCAATTGTGAATGTCCAAACTAAATACAGAATGCAAATGATGTTTGGCGTTTTAAAATTCCAACTAGAAATTTATTTATGAAAATAATGAACTTTTTGGTTTAAAGGTTTTTCTGTAATTAGCGCTTGAAAGTTACGTAGTTTAAAAAACAGAAGCGCCGATCTAAATAAAATCACAACAAAATAATCGACCAATTTTTAATAATTTCGTAATTGTTAAAAGTTTTTGCGAGAAAATCGAAAAGCATTTTCAGCATTATAATCAACGTCGGCGTTTGCAACAAAGACCTCATAACCGCCCTAATTTGGCCCTCTGCAGCTGAATAACTTAACATTGCTAACTCCTTCAAATCCTTTCACGGAAAATATAAGGTAAACGCCCCAGTCTCGGACACAGTTATGTATAGCCATGGACTGGCTATCTGTGATTCAATGTCAACGTTATCTCCCTCGTTATCAATGACATATTTTGACTTTTTGAACGACACTCCTCATGAGATCTTGTAATTTTTTTAACATTGCAAGCAATATGGGCACTCGTCTTGGCGTACCTTTACATTTTTTTTTTTCTGGGTCTGTCATGGCATAAGGTTTCGAGTGTCCGTCACTGGAACCTTTTCCATGACATTATTTTACATCTAATTTGAACTCTGTTCCGACCAGCTCTACGCTACTACCGCGATTTTGTAAGTAATGCCTGTGAGTTAAAGTTAATGCTACCGTAACGAAGCTAATAATTTTGTTAATCTAAAAAAATACATAAGGTGGTAGAAATTTACAGAATCATTATTTTTCGAATGAATTCTCATTTTGTTCATTCACTAGCCCTAATAATTCACTGGTACACTTACCCTATGTGGATTTGCTAATGACGCTCTGTGAAATAATTACGCCGCCTCTAATTAGGTACCTTCGTTTGTTGCTGAGAATTAAGTTTATTAATAATGCTGTGATAATGCGGAAACAATGAATCTTTAAGCACACCTTAAACATTCATTGTTTCCGCATTATAGTACAAATATTGTTAAAACTTTACTAGTCGCAAATAAATAGTGTTCTCGCTAGCTATACATATACTTTAGTTTTATAGTTAGAACGCTTGTTTTCGGAAAAAAAATAGTGATATTTAGCATTACTGAATTTTGTAGTATTTTTTACGTACTTACTCTGTAGGTACCTGTCATTTATGGAGAACCGTTTGTGGAATTGAGACCATCATTGCGTTGGTGAATCAGTGTCTTGACACTGTTATTGCAAATGTAGCAATGCATCGGTAACCAAAAGCTATTAAAATCATTCTTAATGGGTTGAGAGTTCACATCCATTATGACTATAGTCTTAAATTTCAACTGCCTTATACGCATTTATTAGCAATATATATGCAAAGAATCGCTCGAACGAGGCTGTTATAGTTATTATGACTTCCGTTTTGCGGTGACGGGCCGTCAGATAGTGTCCGGGACGGCAGCTTCCGCCCTATTGGTTCTATAACTTAGATCCAGTCAGAACTTCTAGAGATAAAAGTTTATAAAAGTGTGACATTTTTAAATGCACATTTCTAAATTTATAACGTCGTGCAATACACGTATCAACGGCCGTGAGGTGGTTTTATACATGTTTTGTCGAACCTTTAGATTATCTCTCTAAGATAAAAAGACACAGGGGCCTCATTCGGGGCGCAAAAGGGATTTCATAGGGATCTATATACTGGAATGGAACGCCAAAACGTCAGGGGGCGCTCAATTTGAACTTTAAATCTAGAGACTGAACTAAATGAGAGACCAGGGGCCATCAACGCGCAGCCAAAAATCGGCCTAAATAGAATGAAAATTGCAATGAAAGCTCCTCTTGTAAATAGAAATAGCATAGAAATGGGACCTTTTTCATCGAATTTGATAAAATTCATCGACTCTTACGAATCATCGAAAATTCATCGAATCGTATTTGATAAAATTCGATGAAGATGAAGTTGAGGAAAAACTGAGGTACTCTGCAAACTACTCTAAAATATGATCAAATCAATGAAAGCTTAGTTCACTTAACATAAAGTTACGCATGAATTGTCATGTAGGTATGTATAATTTTTAATGCCTTGGCATAGTAACGTATTGTAAATTTGTAACGTGTCTCGTCAGAGCGTATATACTATATATCTCAGAGACACACACTACGGTTTCAACAATCATCAACAAAGCAATCAAGAGCCATTGCAGCCTATTGACGGAACAATGCTTCGCAACAGGAACACATAGTCTTTGAGCTATATTATAGAATTATCCACTGGTTCAGGAAATGCGTCTGTCAAATGGAGATACAACTGGTTCAGTTTGAAGGAAATCGTTTGGTCAATATAAATGGGAGATGCAAGCCCGCGCTCCCTGTACATCCGCAAAATTTTAAAGTTCACAATAAAGTGGTCTCTGAAGTTCTGAAAAGGCCTAGTGGTTCGACCTACCGCCTCTCATGCCGAGGGTCGGGGTTCGATTCCGGCTCGCACCTCTAAGTTTACTCACGTGCGAAATTCTTTTTAAATTTACCACTGAGCTTTTCGGTGAAGGAAAGCATCGTTAGGAAACCTGCACGTATCTGTGAAGTAATTCAAGGATGTGTGTGAAGTCCCCAATCCGCACTGGGCCCGCGTGGGGACTATAGTCCAAACCCTCTCATGATGAGGAGAGGCCTCTGCCCAGCAGGGGGACGCAAATAGGCTGTGGTAGTAGTAGTAGTTGTTGTTCTGAAAACGATTGCGAAGAATACGTAATTAACACGGAATTTGACACTAGAAACTGCGAGAACAACATGTAGGTACCGTAATCCGACTGATATAACAACAAAATCAGTGCAAAGCTTGTGATTTTGTGGTGAATTTATCACAATACTTAAAATTCACTCCTTTTGTCATACTATAATGCATAAACAATCTTACCTCGTAATTTATAACACAGAAGGTTTCTAAGACAGCGGAAGGATAACTTCCGAGCTGGGGATATGGGAATGGAGACGTACACCTAGAAATCTCTGATGCCATATTCCCCGGTGGGGGAAAGGATAATAAATGTGATGACTTCATTTCGTTGTAACGCTTCTATTTTACGTAATCTCGATTGTAATCCGAGAGATAATCCAACTGAAGGGAAGCGTCAAATAACTGTAATCATTGTCATCACATACTTATTCACCGATTTTTGTTTATTTATGACATATATGTAAATAATATAGACCCGGTCTAACGTACACGTAATATGTCCCCACTTCCACGGTGTCCAATCCAAAGTTCTGTCACCGAGCGTGCCTGACAATAAGCGTTTTTAAAAAAACTTTTTTCGAAACTGTTTCTCAGTATCTAAAAACTCGTCTCGTTGTTGAAAAAATGTGACCCAGCTTTAGTGTCACGATATAAGTTTAACTTTGGATTGGACACCAATGAAGTGGGGAAACATGACATGTATCTACGTTAGGCCGGGTCCATACGAAGTATTATTTATGTCTATGATTTATGATTATAAACCTACCTATTTGTTTTTACGTTGTGTTTTGTTGTTGTACAAAGGTTATCGTTGTAGAAGTTTAAAATAAAACACACGTAACATTTTATCGGTCTTCTGAACATTTGTTTATATTTCAAGTTAATATGCATATCACATAAAACGATAAAGGTTTATAAACATGCCTTATCTCGTTGCATACGGCTCGATACGAATCGGCGTTACTTTCACAACCTCTTATTTGAGCAAATCACCATTCTTAAGACGACTTTGTTTAAAAGCTGATAGGTTGCTTATTGAACAATGATAAGTCTACAGATAAGAGGTTGAGAAAGTACTGGAAATTTAACAGCTGCGGTCACGCGTTTCCATGTTTCCACATTTCGTACTTTCCTATAAAATTGATGGGGCATACAATTTCACCCGCTGGTGTAAGTTTCAAGTGCGTTTGCGTATTCTACGCCATTTTGAATGGGATTTGACAGATGCAGATGAAAAGATGAACTCGATCGAGACGTTTGCTTACTTTAAACTTATACCATAAACCGTCGAGGCCCGCAATAACACTCGAGCCCCGTCTACCTGCCATTTGCTAGATGATTGCGCATTCATGTCACCGTCACAGCTGTACAGCGAAAATTGATTCCGCTGTACGCAAGGCGATATCAATAGTAGAATCACGATCGACGCCCGGCAATACTAAATCCTATCGAATATTTCTCTCTGAATATTCCCGGTTCGTATGAAACTTATAGCCCGCATATCGATATTAATACGATATATTACTTTCAGTACCGTAACCCATCCATATAAACGTCGAAGTTTCTAGAAAGTTCTGGAAAAAATGTGGGCTGTTCAAGTACTAAAATTTACCCAAATGGTAACTAAATAATAATCTCAATTACCTACCTATGTGACTTTAATCAAACGCGACATCGCGCCCAAATGACTGCCGGTGCATATTTCATTGTGCTTGGCGTCAAGAAGATTGCATTCAAAAAGCTTTCTATTTAATATGTCTTATCTTATCTTATCTAGCCTAATAGATCCCACTGCTGGGCAAAGGCCTCCCCTCCTGTCTTCCACTCCTCTCTGTTCTTTGCCAGTTCTGGCCAACCCGATCTAAACTTGTCTAGGTCGTCGCGCCATCTCCGTCTAGGTCTGCCTCTGCAACGATGTCCGTCCCGAGGTGGCTATTTTGGCCCATCTGTCATCGTGCATGCGGCAGACGTGTCCAGCCCAGTTCCACTTTAGTTTGTCAGTCTGTACCCCAACATCGGCAATCTGAGTCTTGGAGTGCAGTTCTTAGTTCCGTATCCTATCAGTTCTTCGGACGCCTAAGATACTGCGCTCCATTGCTCTCTGTTTAATATGTCAAAATATTTAAAACGGTATTTGCTCTGTGAAAATAAACCGAACGCAAAAAATTACATGCTTTCAGGCCGACCTATCGATTATTCATATTCATTGTGTAACGAGCCTGAAAACAGCCACGGTTCACGTGAAATTTGAAATTCATTCTGTGTTTGACAACGTCGGCTTGTATGCGTAAATATAACGCCAATTCCCTCGGTCAAGTACAGGCCAGCAAGAATCCCGACACAATAATTTGCCTTTATTTCCTTTGGAGTAATTAACCTTTTCACCAACTTATGCCAACGACACGTAGGTACAGAATATAGGTCATTTGTGTAAACAAAATTAGTGCTCTTGAGTGGAAACATTTCCCTTTTTAACTTCTTTATTTCTCCACAATGATTGACTGGTTCATTGACTAGTCCAATCAGTTACTTTTTATTATTAAACGTAGTTTTATAGGGGGCCGTGCAAATTTAGAATATGTGAAGGTGTGTTTAACATGATAAGAAGAAAAGAATTAAGTGCCTATTTATAATGATAAAAGTTAGACTAAGATCCAATGTGTCACTCACGAAGCTCGTTTCGATGTCTTGTTCAAGCGTTGTATATAGAGAAGATACGAGACAATACGGCGATAAGATTATGAAAAATGCGTGTTGTCTTCGCGCATAAAATAGTTATTCTACGTTATGCATTTCCACAGATCCTCAGGGCCTATATTCGAAGTCTTTAAATAGGGATCTGGCTGTTCCCTATGGGATCGCTCACACGTTGCGTAAACTTTAAGCAGCTAGATTTAAAGTTCAACTTGACGCGTGAGAGATCCTATAAGGAACAGCGAGATCCCTATTTAAGACTTCGAATATAGGCCCAGGGCTATGATAGTTCTAAATTGACTCTTAGAGCACAATGGTAAGTGGCAACTGTAAGGAATGGTAAAGTTTTGTAAATATTGTTTCCATCAGCGTGCGGGTACGGCGTGTTTTGTAAACAACCGACGGACGGCAGTGACTCATTGAATCGATGATTTATCGCAAAAGAAAGAGCTCACAATGCAACGCCAGTTACAATTGTTAGTGTTATTGCTCTCATTCATTCAAGGCATGATGATATTATTCACGTATGTGAGTTATAAAACAGGCTTGAATACGACACAATAAGCACTATATAAGTCGGGTTAATTTTGGAAAAAATAATAAACCCTATCGCACAAAAACAATCTTTTGATATACCCAGTGTCACTCTTACAATCAAGACGAATCTAACGTCACTTCACAAGCTAAGAGCCATCAAGACGCTTAGGCTACAGAGCGTGTCAAAGAAATTAACATACACACATATACTCAAAAAACATAACCCCCCTTCTGGCGCTGTCGTGTAAAATTTAGAATGATCACCATTGACAAGCTATGAAGAACCTGCCAATCCCCGATTCGATGACTCCTTCTAAATCTATATTAAAATATATACTAACATCAATATTAGTATCTTAATATTGATGTTACACGAATCAAAAAATAACTATTTGAATTCTTCTCTATACAATAAAAATGAATTGCCGTGTGTTAGTCTGGCTAAGGCTCGAGAACCTCTGGACCGATTTGGCTGATTCTTTTTTTGTTTTATTCCCTGGGCTTCTGAGAAGGTTGAAGAAGAATAAAATCGGGAAAAGTCAAAAGGAAAAAGAATCGCCTACGGGTGATACGAAGTTCACCGGGGCAATGGAATAAAATATAGGTACTAAACTAATTCCTCGCAAGACTGATGGCCGATGGGGCCAGAAAGTTCTGGAGTGGCGTCCGCGAATCGGTAGACGAGCTGTCGGTAGGCCTCCAACAAGATGGAGTGACCGCCTTGTAAAAATCGCGGGAACGCGGTGGATGCGAGTGGCACACGACCGGTCTGAGCGGCGCGCCGTGGGGGAGGCATATGTCCAGCAGTGGACGTCTATCGGCTGAAATGATGATGATGACTAAACTAATTGCAATGTTTTGTAGACAATTAGAAAGGGCTGCGACCTGTTCTTGACATTGAACTTGGCGGCGTTTGACACGCGCGACTCGTATGATGGAGCAGTGGTCCTTGGTCCACTTTTAAAATGTACCTACTCAATTAGTAGTAGCTGCTGCTTGCGAATTTTGCTTGTAAATACTCGAACATTTAATTGCAGACTAGCTTCTGTATGAGTATGGAATTCGTTAATAGCATTTCCGCTGGAACTGTGCATTTTTTCGGGATAAAAAGTAGCCTATATATGTTGACCAGTGTCATAAAATTAACTACCCCCATAACACATTTTGTTGCAATCCGTCCAGTAGTCCAATCCATCTGGACAAACATACAGACAGACAAATTTTCTAAAAATCGTTATTTTGAGTTCAGTATCGTTTATATAGTGCCCTCGACTTGATAGTTTATTTTAATTTTCAAGTTTCAGACGCGACTTCTTCTACAGAATTATTATTAACTAGCTTTAACCCGCGGCTTCGCCCGCGTGGAATTCGGTTATTATGCTCCCGCGAGCTCTATGCGCCTCTGCGGGCAGGCGCAGAATTTATTTTCTCCTGGGAACTTTTTGTTTCTTCGATAACTGCCAAAGATATTCATTTGATTTGCATGGTGTAAATGGCAATCATAAAGTCCATGAAATGCTTAAGGTAACTATTGTATTTAAAATGATTAATACTGTATCCCTTTAAATAGCTTTCTTTCCAAATCACACTTTATATGGGACCATTTTTTTAGTAATTAAAATGGGTATAGTAAGCTATCCTTAGAAGACAGACCTATACCATCGCGGACTTTTTTGTAGACCTTAATAAGAGAAACAATTCTTCTATACATTGTTGTGTTATACCTCAAAGGGGTTAGGCAGCGTTTTCGATGAAAGCTCCCAGCCGGCTTGATTTTATCCGCCAACTTGAACTAACATCGTCGTATTTCATCGAATTTACAGAAAACAAAGTATATACTAAAACCTGCCTCAGCTCAGGAACCACTCTATCTGTTAATGAAAACTGCATTAAAATCCGTTCAGTGGTTTTTGAGTTTATCGCGAACATCCAGACAGACAGACAGACAGTCAGACAGACGCGGTGGGGGACTTTGTTTTATAATATGTATTGATATATCTATAAAACAAAGTTGTGTTAGTTACACCATTTATAACTGAAGAACGGCTGAACCGATTTCGGTGATCTTTGATTTTTTGGATTTGTCTCCGTCCCGAATAGGGGGTTCGATTCCGGCTCGCACCTCTAAGTTTACTAATGTGTGAAGTTCAATTAACGAATGACGATGGAGGGCAGTGGAAAATGTGTTGAAATGGGCGAAAAATTCTTCCCCACGGAACAATCTTGAGCCAAATTTTATTTATTTATTTATTGGAGATAAAACATAATTAACAAAGAATTACTTATAAATAAATATAAATATTGGCTAAATAACAATAGTTGGTGTTATTTCCTTAACATATCTCACTAAGAACATAAATAAAAGAATACATACTTAATTTAGAGCAACATGCGATGACTGACTTGAAGTTGCTGCCTCTTCGCCCAGCAAAACACACTGAGTGCATTGAGCGGGTATTTGCACGATATTTGCACGCTTAAGGTTTAATTTAAAAAAAAAATCGTTCAATTACGAGTTGTATTGCGCACCGAGGCGAGGGTTCCATACAAACTTGGAAGAAATTAAAATTGTAAGTTTACCATTAAAAACTTATTATTTGCAGTTGGTAAATGTGAAAGTGTGTTTGTTTGTCCTCCCTTCACGTCGAAACCACTGGACCGATTTGGATGAAATTTGGAATGGAGATAGTTTGAGATCCCGGGAATAACATAGGATAGTTTTATCCCGATATTTCTATTGGTACGGGTTTTATACTGGTCAAACCCGTTTTTTTTCAATACTTCTATAACTATAACTATAATGTATATGCATAATATCATCGAGTATGCAAATTTAAAGTCTACACGGGCGAAGCCGCGGGCAACGGCTAGTTTAATTTAAATTCCAAATTGACATCGCTACGTGTTCCTGAGAAGTGATCCTATAAGGGGCTCCATTCTTTACTTTTGAGGTACGGAACCCTAACGAATACTATAAAATTAGAATTCTTATAAAATATTTTAAGTTCGCCTTTTAACGGAACATGGAAGTACCATGGAAGCTTACAACCCTTACAAATTTTGAAAAAATCCTTCTTTAGTTGATGCTTACGTCATTAAAGGTATACGTGAGAAAATTTCAAGTTTCCAGCTCTAAGGGTTTGGCCTGTGCAATTATTGAAAACTTTCATCCCCTATTTTTCCCTCTTAGGTGTTAAATTTTAGAAAACGCTGAAATACGTCACTCATTATTTAGAAATAAAAAGTTTAATACAAAATTTCATCCCCTATTTCACCTTCTTGGGGTTTGAATGTTGAACAATCATTTCTTATTGGATGCCTACGTCATTAAAGGTATACGTGAGAAAATTTTAAGTTTGTAGCCCGAAGGGTTTGGCCTGTGCGTTTATTTAAATCTTTCATCCCCTATTTTACCCTCTTAAGGGTTGAATTTTAGAAACTCTGAAATACGTTACTCATTATTTTTGCCGCAATCAATTCGTTTGAAATTTCATGCAAATATGTCCAAGGAATAAAAAGTTTTATGAAAACTTTCATCCCCTATTTCACTCCTTGGGGGTTGAATTTGGAAAATTCCTTCCTTGGTAGATGCCAACGTCATAAGAGGAATACGTGAGCGAAATTTTAAGTTTGTAGCCCGAAGGGTTTGGCCTGTGCGTTTATTTCAATCTTTCATCCCCTATTTTACCCTCTTAAGGGTGGAATTTTAGAAACTCTGAAAAACGTTACTCATTATTTTTGCCGCAATCAATTCGTATGAAATTTCATGCAAATATGTCCAAGGAATAAAAAGTTTTATGAAAACTTTCATCCCCTATTTCACCCTCTTGGGGGTTGAATTTTGAAATTTTCTTCCTTGGTGGATGCCAACGTCATAAGAGAAATACGTGTGCGAAATTTCAAGTTTGTAGCCCTAAGGGTCTGGCCTTTGCGTTTATCTAAAACTTTCAACCCCTAATTCACACCCTTGGGGGTTGAATTTTGAAAATTCCTTCCTTGGTGGATGCCAACGTCATAAGAGAAATACGTGTGCGAAATTTCAAGTTTCTAGCCTTAAGGCCAACCTTTGCGTTTATTTAAAACTTTCACCCCCTTGGGGGTTGAATTTTGAAAAATCCTTCCTTAGTGGATGCTTACGTCATAAGAGGAATACGTGTACAAAATTTTAAGTTTGTAGCCCGAAGGGTTTGGCCTGTGCGTTTATTTAAATCTTTCATCCCCTATTTTACCTGCTTAAGGGTTGAATTTTAGAAAACTCTGAATTATGTTACTCATTATTTTTGCCGCACTCAATTCGTATGAAATTTCATGCAAATATGTCCAAGGAATAAAAAGTTTTATAAAAACTTTCATCCCTTATTTCACCCTCATGGGGGTTGAATTTTGAAAAATCCTTCCTTAGTGGATGCCTACGTCATAAGAGGAATACGTGTGCGAAATTTCAAGTTTGTAGTCCTAAGGGTCTGGCCTTTGCGTATATCTAAAACTTTCATCCCTTAATTCACCCCCTTGGGGGTTGAATTTTGAAAAATCCTTCCTTAGTGGATGACTACGTCATAAGAGGAATACGTGTGCGAAATTTTAAGTTTGTAGCCCTAAGGGTCTGGCCTTTGCGTGTATCTAAAACTTTCATCCCTTAATTCACCCCCTTGGGGGTTGAATTTTGAAAAATCCTTCCTTAGTGGATGCCTACGTCATAAGAGGAATACGTGTGCGAAATTTCAAGTTTCTAGCTTTACGGGTTTGGCCTGGGCGTTTATACATCAGTCAGTCACCTTTGCCTTTTATATATACAGATATAGATGACGACAGGCCCATCTGATAATAACTAAGGCTCGGTTCCTATATCCACAAAACGCCACATTTTGACTACCACTACACTACAGTACTACTACAGCCTATTTGCGTTGCATCCCACTGCTGGGCGCAGAGCGGATTGGGGACTTCACACACATCTTTGAATTACTTCGCAGATGCGTGCAAGGTTTCCTCACGATGTTTTCCTTTGCAGAAAAGCTCAGTGGTAAATTCAAATTGAATTTCGCACATAAGTAAACTTAGAGGTGCGAGCCGGAATCGAACCCCCGACCATGAGAGCCTCTGCATGAGAGGCGGTAGGTCGAACCACGGCTTTGCATTCGGTTATCACGTTCCCGCGGGAACTATGCCTTTTTCCGGGATAAAAAGTAGCCTATGTCCTTTCCCGGGACCCCAACTATCTCCATACCAAATTTCATCCAAATCGGTCCAGCGGTTGAAGCGTGAAGAGGTAACAGAGAGACAGAGTTACTTTCGCATTTATAATTTTAGTATGGATAATATGGATTGACTACGGGTGGTTAAAAATTGTCATTCTCTCCATAATGGATAATAAAGTAAATAGATATTGCACATTTCGCTTCGATTTCCTACCTGCAGGCTGTTTTAACTATTCATATCCGGTTGCCCGGCTCGGCGTCGCTGCATCGACCCTCTCTACGTGTACCTAACCTATCTACTACGGAACTACGGTATCTAAACAGTTGCTATCAACTATATCATGCTATTCTACATAGGCCCTATTTTTTTTTATATCAATGGTATAGGGAAATGAACGGACAGTCCACCTGTTGGTAAGTGGTCACTGCGACCCATGGACACCGAAATCCTATGATCCCCCATTAAGAAACCATAAGTTCTCAAATGCGTTGCCTACCCTGAGGCCTACGATGGCCTCTGTGCCAGAAATTTCACCGGCTGCCTTAACCCTTTTTCTTAACTTGTAGTTACAATTTTGTGTTCAATAAAGCAGTTTTCCCTACAAATATGGAAATTGTCACCTGTAAGGTGTAAACTTTTATTAAGTAAACAGAAATTTGTAAAATTGTAGGTACAATTTTACAAATATGTGATTTTTCCGACATGGTAAATTTGTAAGTTGTAATTTTTATTAAACAGAAATATGTAGAATTGTAACTTGTAATCTACAATTACATTTTACAAGTTGTAATATTTATTAAACAGGGCCCCGAACACAACAGTGCGAGCACTGCTATTTGGCGGCATGTTAGCGGGTATGGTGGTACCCCCCCCCCGGACGGATGTAGCACCAGGCCCTACCACTAGCTAAATTATATGTGGGGGCACAGGGGTCGGGATTTCGAATCCGGCTCGCACCTCTGAAATTATATATGCGTGAAATTCAATTTGAATTTACCACTGAGAAACATCGCGAGGAAACCTGCATGCATCTACGAAGTAATTCAAGGACGTGTGTGAAGTCCCTACCCTCACTGGGCCCACGTGAGGACTATAGCCCAAACCCTCTCGTAATGAGAGGTTTGTGCCCAGCAGTGGGCTGTAAATAGGGTGTTGTGGTAGTGTGGTGGTGGCAAAAGAATCACGTATCTGTTTCTCGTGCGGTCTTTAAAGGCCTTTGTCGGAAACCAACAACATTAATCGCAGACGACTTTCTAGATGTTTCTCGTGCGACACGTGATCACTCGCAAATAAGGCATTGAGCCTACATAACTTCGAGTGGAATAATTACACCTACCGTTTAATCTATGTAAGGAAAATTACCAGAGTTCACCACAAACTGTAGGTAAATATTAATGTAGTTCAAAGCTACAATGTTGTAAGATTCAATACTGTAAGAGTAAACATCAAGAATAATTAATTATATTGGCTAGTAATTTCAGACATCACAGAGTATGGATATTTATCTACACTCAACAGCAATGAAAACGGGTCCCTTTGTATAGGATTTCTCATGCCAACTGACCCGTTTTCATTGCTGTTGAGTGGTTATTATCATACTAGTACTGACCTAGTGAACTTCATATCACCACGGATTCCCATACAAAGTCACCAAAATCTATGAACACTTGATCCCTTAAGCAATTTATAAATTGATATTTCTTTTTAGACATCTGATTAGACACGATAGGTTTTTGAACGTTATAATGGAAGAAGGGGAAGAGGTAGACCACGCTTAACCTACTTTGACCAGCTGAAGGAAAGAGCAAATGTCCCGTCGATCCTGTGCCCGTCTTTTTAGGTCGTAATAGACCTAAAAAGACGGGCACAGGATCGAGAGACATGGCGGTTACTCCACCGACAAGAGCACGGCTCTTAAATAGAAGAAGAAGAAGAAGAATCCTCTTTATAATTTGTTGTAACAAATAAATGCGGCTTCCTTTAACTGTATTTTTAATTATTAACTGACTAAGCCTCGGTAGCACATTAACCTCTGCGAAGTAATTAGGGACGGAAAATGGCACAGTCGAGTTCATTAATATGTAAACACTTTTGGACCTTATTACGACCGAGTAAGACGCAAAAGTGTATACGTATTAGCGAACAGGACTGTAAGTAGGTATACATTGTCTTTGGAGGCCGCTGCTGGCCACATTTTGGCAAGTAATTTACATCCCCGACCTACATACAACCAAGAAAGGGCAGACATAATAATTTACGAAATAAAGGATAAGATAGGATATGAAATAAAAATATGTACACATAGGATAATAGATACGAAACGAAAATTAGCAACCAAATTCAGACTAATAAGTATTGTAAATGCGAAAGTAACTCTGTCTGAATTTCTTTCTGTAACGCTGAACAGATATTGATGAACTTTGACATAAGATTATAGTTTATTCTACGGGGAAGGAAAGGACATAGGCTACCTATATCTTGGAAAACTCATAATTCCCGCGGGAACGCTCTAACCGAATTCCACGCGAACGTAAATTAAATATGAAGGTCCCAGGAACCCACAAGTTGCTGAATTAAAAATGAAGGCCAATAAAAAGTGGCACTTTAAATTCGGTGTTAGAGTCTTAACCCTTTGCAGAATCCCACTGGAGCAGAAAGCTAGAAAGTTTCAGGAACGGATACCTTTATTTATTTATTTATTTAAACTTTATTGCACATAAAGAAAACTTAGTGTACAAAAGGCGAACTTAATGCCTTGAGGCATTCTCTACCAGTCAAACTTTAAGCAAAGCAGAAAATGGTTAGGGACGGTGCCAAAAATATACTAGCAAAAGGTATATTTGTTCTTTGCTAGTGTATAAACACTAGCAAAGAACAAATATACCTTTTACTTACAAATTGACACATTATTGTATGGACCAAATGTTAAGAAGTAACGAAAGTCTTTTTTACATTTGGTTGACATTTATATTTTAAAATAGCTTCTGCCCACGAGTTCTTCCTCGTGGAATTTTCTTTTAGCGTTCCCGCGGGATATATGCAACTTTCCGGGACGAAATATCCTATATCCTCTCCCGCTCGGGGCTCGAACTATCGATCGAAATCGGTTATGTATTTAGAAGCTGAAGCCTGAAGAGGTAACAGGCAGACAAACAGTCAGAGTTGCTTTCGCGTTTATAATATTAGGGTGGATAGTGGATAGCGAAGATAACTACATGTTGTACGAGTATGTGCGCATTACTAGAAACTATTCCCAATAGGTCCTATATACCATGCAGGAGTAAAACAAAGGCTAAGCAAATACCTACTCGCCTAAGCGGGCTCGATTTAGCAATGTTCTGCAAGTTGCGAGCTCAATATTCCATGAGTATGCTCCATATTGTTCTATCGACTTTCTTGTTTCGCTGCGCCTCGCAGTTTATGGTTTCTGCATAATATATATCGATACTATATCTGTTATGTATAGCTCTTTACAAAGGTCATGCTCGGATTCTAGAGGCTCTATTGCAAAGGCTACAACTATTATGTTACCTACTTACTATGTGAGTTTGTCAGTGTTGCCAATTTAGCGTATAATATGACCTGTAAAATCACTATACCTGCCACCCCAGTATTTCTGATGTTTCTTTCTGCTACATGCGTTTTTCTTCATTTCTACTTGGCCATATGGCTGACTGGTAAAGAATGCCTGTGCAAAGTTTTTTTAATAAATAATAACTACTACTACTACAACAGCCTATTTACGGCCCACTGCTGGGCACAGGCCTCCTCTCATCACGAGAGGGTTTGGGCTATAGTCCCGACGCGGGCCCAGTGCGGATTGGGGACTTCACACACATCTTTGAATTACTTCGCAGGTGCGTGCAGGTTTCCTCACGATGTTTTCCTTCACCGAAAAGCTCAGTGGTAAATTCAAATAAAAATAAAATGAAATGAAATGAATGAAATAAATAAATAAATAAAAATGTGCAAAACTGGCAACACTGGAGTTTGTATACGTAAGCAAGTCTAGATCGCGTTCCCTTTTTCATTTATTTGTGACCCGACTGCGCCAGAAGGAGGGTTAAGTTTTTCGAGTGTTTACCTATAATGTAAAACTACCTATGTATATTTCTTTGGCATTCTCTGTAGCCTAAACAGCTCGATTGATTAACCTTGTGAGGTGTCGTTACATTCGTCTTTATTGTGACAGTGACACGGGTAAGTAAAGTATTTCAAAAGTTTGTATGCAGTCGGGTTATATTTTTTTCAACAATCGAGTTATTTAAGGCATTCACTGCCACTTCTGTTTTACGAACTTTCGTCAGGTGCCACATCTGTCATTAAGGCATTCACTGCCACCAACGCTGCCCTTAATGACAGATGTGGCACCTGGCGAAAGTTCGTAAAAAGAAGTGACAGTGAATGCGTTAAGAGAACATTGCAACGCACATGTGCGTTCAAGGCACTGCGGGAAAGTCAGCAAAACGCACATATGCGTCGGTGGCAGTGAATGCGTTACATGCCCAAACTTAGGTACTTTAGAGGCTACGGTTGTCGATTACGTACTGCATTTTCTGGGTCTGGATGCTCCCCGTGACAAAATCGGAAGCAACAAATACGTTTATAACATATTAGCAAATACCGGTCAGTTTTTTCCCGAAACTGTTTCTAGAACAAACTTCTTTTCAGGAATACGATGAAAATGGGAAAACATTTCAATTAAAAAAAACCTACGTATAGATTGCTCACACCATTACTATTTTTTTAATTTCCATGTAAGACTCATCCAAGATGGTGAAAATGCACTTGAAAGTTGTATGAGTAATTTTATCTTGGATGAAATTTACGTGTAGATCATTTACACACGATGAAATTGTATTCCAGCTTTCGTAGAAATTGCTCCTTGTGAAAATTACTTCAGCTCAGACATTACAACCAAATCCGAGCTGCGAAGCTTCGTGATAAAATTGAGACACATAATTAATTGTTTTGTATTGTGCGTTCCACTAAATTCACTTCCATTGCTTGAAATGTCACCTGCCGAAAACAATTACTTTAGTTCTGTTTTAAAAAGTATTTCCAGCATAGACATAAATAATACTTCGTATGGACCCGGCCTAACGTAGATACATGTCATGTTTCCCCACTTCATTGGTGTCCAATCCAAAGTTAAACTTATATCGTGACACTAAAGCTGGGTCACATTTTTTCAACAACGAGACGAGTTTTTAGTTACTGAGAAACAGTTTCGAAAAAAGTTTTTTTAAAAACGCTTATTGTCACGCACGCTTGGTGACAGAACTTTGGATTGGACACCGTGGAAGTGGAGACATATTACCTGTACGTTAGACCGGGTCTATATTATTTACGTCTATGATTTCCAGCTATAAAATGAATTCCGCCACTATAAAATGAATGTGCCCAAGCAGAGCTTCAGCGATTCCGTTAACAAAGTCACTTTTACGAGTCATTTGCCTCCTGAGTTGATTAATTCAACTTATTAAATTGTATGAAACTATGTAACCGTCACATCTAATTGGGTTTCCTTTCAATTCCACTTTACCTATGCAATTTGACATGGTGTTTGCAAACAGTTCTTTTTATTTGACTAGCTATGTAAAAGGGTAATTATTACAACCAAAAACAAGGTGTTAAATGATTATACTTGGATGTTGGCTATATTTTATCCGAAATCAAAATGTCAGCTTCAAATATCTTTTAAGTATAAGTACTATCTAAGTAAGCACAATACCTTGGCCACATCGCCACTTCCCATCAGGTGAGACCGTGGTCAAATGCTTGCTTATAATGAAAAAAAACCTATATTTACCTATAGCTTCTGCACGCGACTTCGCCCGCGTGGAATTCGGTTATCGCGTTCCCGCGGGAACTATGCGTTATTCCGGGATAAAAAGTAGCCTATGTCCGTTCCCGGGACACCAACTATCTCCATGCCAAATTTCATCTCAATCGGTCCAGCGGTTGAAGCGTGAAGAGGTAACAGACAGATAGACAGACAGAGATAGGTACTTTCGCATTTATAATATTAATATGGATTACAACTACGTAAGGCTTTGCTGTGAGACCATTGAAGCGATGCTCGAGGTATTGGGCGGTGCGTCAAGCGAGGTAACCAATGGTTTTTGTGGATTCTACTATTATCTGTCGAACAAAGCTTAATATAAATACTTACTCATTGCATAATAATATTATTTTCTTTAAGATACGGTTCAATAATAGTGAACACTGAACCATCTTCGTGACTTATAAAAATAAATCTGTATTGTGTTGTTAACTCTCAGATTTTCCAATCTTCAAGCGCAGCCATTTCATCATATTGTAATTAACTACACTGTCCAATCCGCTCATAAAACAGGGTAATACATATATTTCAGAGTAGACGTACTTTCTCTCTCTCAGCGTTTAATGGCGTATGCAGACAAAGTTTTAATTAAATACGTCCACTGTTCCAAGATGTAGCCTTTATCTTCCCACTTTGTCTGGTCGACCGGAATCCGTTTCTTAGGGCTATGATCGTACATCGAGATAGGTTTACCTGTGTCTTACAATTACGCTGATGCTATTTTTAAAACAACAATGATTTTGCATATTTTCGCTGAATTTAAACTGGCTTGAAAAGGAGAAATGTGTGATTTATTGATCAACGTGATTAAGTTTTTGATGTGTTTTAGTTCTAATAATTGGTTTGGTGTCTAAACTAAAATCTTTCTAAATTACTGGTTGCATTTACGATCTAAAAAGAAAGTGTATGTCGACGACATATTCGTGTTAGCAAATAGTTCTTTTTTTGGCTGTGTAAAAGGGTAGGTAATTATTACACCGAAAAAAGGAGACACTTGAATCATGGATATTTTTTACATACGATATAAATATATATTTAGCCATTCGAAATCAAAATGTCGCCTTTGAACGTCGTCTAACCTCGATTCCTTGGCATTTGAGTCAGTCACTTTAGCACAGGACTATCAAAACGCTAGCTGAATAAAAAGCTTTTTCTTGAAGCATTCAACTTCGTACAAGTTAGGAGCCAACGTGACGAACAACAAGACATCGAAACGAGCTTCGTGAGTGAAACATTGGATCTTAGTCTAGCTTTTATCATTATAAATAGGCACTTAATTCTTTTCTTCTCTTCATGTTAAACACACCTTCACATATTCTAGATTTGCACGGCCCCCTATAAAACTACGTTTAATAATAAAAAGTAACTGATTGGACTAGTCAATGAACCAGTCAATCATTGTGGAGAAATAAAGAAGTTAGAAAAGAAAATGGTTCCACTCAAGAGCACTAATTTTATGTACACAAATTACCTATATTCTGTACTTACCTACGTTTTGTTGGCATACGTTGGTGAAAACGTGGCTTTTTCTTGAAGCATTCAACTTCGTACAAGTTAGGACCCAACGTCAGCTGAATCCATTTACGGCGGGCCAGGGCTGGCGCTTAAATATTGACACTACAATCTGCCTTTGAAGACGCGCGCTGGTAACGAATTAACGGCAACCCTAGCCTATGAATACTGCACGTAATAATCCAGTTTTAAATTTATTTTCAGTAGGAATTTACGTCAATAAATTTACATCCATCGTGTCACTGCTAACCCAATTAGGAAATTGGTTATCTAATAAGTACTTTTTAGATCTTTTTGACGATTTCTAAATTTTTCCCATTGAAATTTGATTGTGTACGGAACTCTTCTGTTCAGCTTTTTATTTTTATTTTATATACATAAGTGTTTTTTTTTCAGAGTGTGCGTTTTAATGTGGCTGTTTTGTCAAGTTCCTTAAAACGTATAATAAGCAATGTCTGGCTGGTCAGCTCTTCGGAAACAAATACACAATTTAATTTTTTGTCTAAAGTCTGCGCTTTGTCAGTCAGTTTAAAATTATATTAATATAGGTTGTCTAAACTGAAATGAGGTCAGGTCAGACGGTGCCCGGTACAAAGCAACAACGTTTCAATGTCAAAACACTCGGGAAAAGGAAAGGTAAGTATTTTTTGTGCGAATTTGTGACATTAACATTGGCTCTTCAAGATTTTATCAACGTGGCTACTACATCTTGAACCACTTGGCCCGCTTTAGGGTAGTAACCACTAGACCACAAAACAATTATGATGCTACGTATAACAATAAAATGAAATGCCTGAAAGAATGTTACCGAACGTGAAACGACGGCATAAGTTTCGAGTATATTTTCCACATCTGAGACATCCGCTTGTTTCTGCTACATTGAATTTTGTGTAAAACTTTGCAAATACTCGGATCGTGTTATTAAAACAATGAAATGTATGTGCATTCGTGACTGCATTTCGGTGGTCGTTTTGTAAAGTTTCGTTATAAAGTAAACATTGTTGGTGTGGCTGGTCAGCGCTTCGGAAACAAATGGAATAATCAGTACCAGAGTTTCGCTCCACATAAGTGAATTGTGAACGAATTGAAACTGTTTTAGGTCACACAAAGGTTGCTCGTTTGCAAAAAGCCTCGCGGTTTTCCTTCTCCATGAACAACCGAAACAGATTTCCGAGCCGTATCTACTTACTTACATACGCGATGGTAAACGCGGCTGAAATTGCTTTCTATTTTAGTTGAATTATAGTTTACAAATCTGTTAACATATTCGCTGCCGGGCTATGCTTGTAGCCAGTCTTAGCGCTTTCTTGTACATAAATATTTTAATAAAATACATTTATCGATGATTTTTCTGGTTATACCTATCTATCTTATAATCAAGCTGAAAGTTTGTGTGTTTGGATGTCTGGATGTTCTCAATCACGTTAAAACGGCTCGATCAATTTGCATGAAATTTGGCATAGGTACAGATAGTTTGTAACCTGGATGAAGCAATAGGCTACCTATCATCCCGGAAATCCCGGAAAATCACGTAAAAATCCCAGAAACTCATTAGAGGGATCCCGGAAAAGGACTTTAGATAGAAATCCCGGGAATCCCGGAAATCTCGAAAATTCCGAGCAATGCCAGGAAAAGGTCTTGGAAAAAGGGTTTTGGAAATATAGTGTTAAATTCCCTGCAGACGAAGTCGTGGGTAGAAGCTCGTTGTCTACATATATAGTAAGGATGTCCACTCTCATCTATAGTCTCCAAACGGGCCCGACGGAAGTTCGGGATTTCACAACTCGTCGCGATATATTCCGTCAACGAAAATTACGGTGATAAATTAAATTAGAACTTGATACCTACTTGATTTGATTGATCCAGCACCACAAATTAGAGAATAGGATGTAGTTACTAGCCACACGGGCAGAGATCTCGCCCGGAATTTCATTGAACTTGAGCCGTCTACGTCAGCTTGAATTTCTAGTATTATCGTGCCCCTAGACTGCAGTTTCCCAACTTGGAGTCACTCCGACGTCCGATTAATGCCAGCTGACGCGGCGGTAAACTCGTGAATGTCAGTTAAAATTAACCTTTCGGATACCTGGAGTAGGGGACCGGCTGTTTTCCTAATTTTGTGCAGTAATAACATGCGCTGAAAATTAATTTCAATGTTATTATATTTGTTTAATGTAAACGCACGTCTTGGACGAACTTAAGTGCATTCATAGACAGGGTACGGTCGCGGCACGTAACTTGAGCGGTGAGCAAATTAGAGGGGATTTCTGCGCATGTTTACGACTGAAGGGCCAATAAGCGTGTGCGTGCAAAGCAAAGCGTTCCCTGCGTCTGCCGATGAAACCTAAGCCACCGCTCAAGTTACGTGTCAATCTTAACTTATATAAAAGATTGAATTTGAGTGTTCAGTCCATCACTGGAGATTTTCCTTATCCACTAAATTACAATTATTTCAACAATATATTATAAGTTTTCAAAGTAACAATTTTAGGAGATTTTATGTGTAGATTCTGTAACAGACAAAAGCTGGTCAACATATCAGAGGAGAAGCATTTTTTTCTTAATTTATTGCACTGGGGCACACCTAATAATTATTAATACTATTAATAAAAATATTACAGACTACAGGTAACAATTACTGGTCACCTTATTCTCCAACTCTCATTTGTAATTACTTGCGCGGCTTGAGTCACATGTTGAAAATTTAATTAACGCTCAAGGGAATACTGGCCAGGCATGCAACACTTAAGTCATAAGTTTAGACAAATAGTCTTTGTTTCATTGCTGTTGTCGCTGCATTCATCGCTATGCAGGCATTGTGTAGTAACCAAGTCGGCTTTGTGCGATTATAAGCACATCTGTAGAACAAAGCTTTGCGTAATGTTGCAATTCGCATTAAAGGATGATGTATTATGCTATTCCGTGTAAACAAATAGTCGTCTTAATTATTACTTTTTATTTCATTGTATATGGTAGTAGTAGGTGTGATGGTGGTGGTGGTGGTACATTGCGTTAGCAATATTGAGTATTTATATTTTTTATCCATAGGGGGTATTTAGCCTATTTTTAAACAATACCACCTTTGTTTTTTTTTTCCTTTTATATGCAAAGTTAGGAAATAAAAAAGAAACAGAATATCCGTAGTCGCCCCGACAGGTAGTCATAACAAGAATATTGTAACAATAGCTGCAGTAAAATCGTGTTTTACGAGCCAGTAAAAAAGTTTCTCAAAAGACTCATTCCTTGTAGGCGTTCTAAAATCGCGTAAATAATTTTTCATAACTAAATACCAATATCTTATACCTTAAACGCGCTAATCTTGTATATTTCTCTGTTTATTTATTTATACAAGCGATCTCAGAAACGGCTCTAACAATTTGGCCGAAATTTGGGATATACGGGTCTACGGGGGTGACAAATCGATCTAGCAAGGTCGCATATCTGAGAAAACTCGATTTTAGTTATTTTCACTCGAGCAGAGGTCGGTCGCCCAGGTCCTTGCTTTTAACATAGCAGTATTCGTTTGGTAAAATTACTTCTTGGCTCGGATGGAGTAGTTATTACCTATCTATAACTAGCGGCACCGGCGTAGAACGTGTAGTAAGTAGTTCAACAAAATGTTTCACCAATACCTTCCTAATTAACCCCTCTATCTATTAGTGAAAGCCGCATGAGAATCGGTTCAGTAATTTTTGAATTTATCGCGAACAGGCAGAGAGACGCGGCGGGGGACTTTCCTTTATAGGTAGTACCTATATGTAAGTAGTGATGAAATATATATACGATATTCTCATATCTGAAACTGAAGTTACCTACACTGCGTATGTGCATCCGTCGAATATATACCCAATAAACCTAATTTTATTAGATTTGACTTGACTAGGCAGATCGGCAGGTACCAATTTTACTATTGCAAGACATTCATTGGTAAAAAAGTGTGTGGAACAAATATGTATTTTACCTTCTTCTATTTCAGTTTCCAGTTTCACGTTCGTACTTAGATTACATATTTGTATTCTCAAACGGGCGAATGTCAAGGAAGTTGCTGCATGACCGTTTCTATAGGGCAAATAAAATTAGCATTCGAACATGTGCACTCATATTTTGAAAACCCTACACTTTGAGAGTAACTGAGAACTCTATAGACAGGAGATTCTGATAGGTAGGACTCGAATTTTTACCATTTACCGGTGTGTCGAGATAACTCTTAATAAGTATTCAAGGAAATACGACTATAACGTTGGAATGAAAAGCTCTGCATTGTAATTTTTTTGTACCCTTTTACAAGGTTGGTGCGGACGAGGACTTCGTAGAATAGTAATAGAATTTTGATAGAAAACTAGATCTCGTTCCCACAATTGGCTTTATTCTCGTCCGCAAGCTATTTCATTCAATGTTTCATTTGCTTTGCGAATCCGTGATTCAAGTTCACGGCCAATGGATGTGAATCCACTTTTTGAAACGACATTTCATAACAAATGAAATTTGAAATTGATATGTTTTGAATGTTATACAATTAGGTATTGAAAGACGAATTACATATTTTCAATTTCTGAACTTCCTTTAAAACAATGTGAAAATAAGTTGCTCAGTATTTTTGTTTCTTATCGTTAGTAGATCATTATCAGAAAATCATTATCATTTCAGAACCACGCGTCCTTTAAGACAAGATTATTGATGACATGTCATGTTAAGCAGCATCTTTAAGTATTTAAGTCCGACTTTTTCTTTTCAAATATTACGTCGCTATGTTAAAGACGTACCACAAAATAAGGCTGCACCTCAAAGGTGTTGAATTATAGAAAAGCCGTGGTGGCTCGACTTCGACCGGCTTTGTCACGTTTTCTCGAGGATCCTCGGCCGCCATGATCAAAAGACTGGCGCGGAAGGTCTGACGCGCGCCTAATGACATTTGACATTTCACTTCGTATTGAACAAGTTTGTTAGACAAATTGACGAGTTTTTTTAAGGTTAGGTTATTCGGTCAGGTTGTTTCAAACCGACCGTCACACTGCGTTTGTTAATATTTAGCCGGCCGTTAGTTAATATGTCACGTTAACCAGCAGTTGTAATTTCTTCTCTGTCTGATTTTATTTAAACGAACGCGCTATAAATATTAGTTCCTAGTTTGCAATCCATGCTACAAGCGCTTAATGGTAAGCGCTATAAATCGGCACAACTGTTGCAGTATTTGTCATTTGTTGAATTTAGTGCACTCCTTCATCGTCGCGGTAGCGAAAAAAGTACACAATTTAAATACAATGTTGTGAAAACTGTACATAGGTAACTGAAATCTACATACCATCTGCTAGCTCGGGGCAAGTTTGCTTTTAAAATGTAAACTTCAAGTTGAATTCACGTTTCAGTGGCGCCCGGCCTCGTATTCTGTTTATCTTTGTCGGTCTGATCTGCTAGCAAAATAATCCCGCCAAGTTTTGTTCTGGAGAAGTGATTTTTAAGCTCCATTGTGGAGGCACTCGCTTCCGCTGACATATTTTGTTGAATTTTTCTTTGCATTGAATATCCTTAATGCTTCATTATTTTCAGTTCTGTTTATGGATCCTACAAATGTCATCTATTTTCAATGATATGACCTGTAATTACTAAGGAGTATTATATTTCTAATTAAAAAAAAGAAATATCAATATCAAATTTGCAATTCTGCTGACAGCAGCAACATTCTATAATAATGTGATGATTCTGAATTTCTGACTGCCCTCCTTGCCCCTCCTCCAAGTCTCCTGTTCCTTTTACTATCACAAAGAAATATGTAAGTATATAATTTTAGTCACAACTGTTTTACAAGCATATGCATGTGTTTACATGTCCATTTCGTTGAAGCGCGAACTGCAACGGCATCGTTTGACCCACCTCATTGATTTGAATGCTTAATCTACCGGAGACTACGCTAGAGGCAGACTGTGTATTCTTATATGTAACTTTGTGGTTTTCTAGAGCATTGCTTTGGGTCCGTGTGGGCTTTATCCGAAACCCTCTCGTAATGAGGGGCCTATAATGTAATCCACACACACACAAACATCTTTGAATTTGAAGACGTCCGGTTTCTGCAAATTCTGCATGAGATTTCCGTCGCTGAAATGCTTGGTGGTTTTTAATTTAATTTCGATCGTAAGAACATAGAATCAAGGTGCGAGCCGGATTAAATTAGAACCCACTCTTTGCATGACCATATTCAATCGTTGTCCAAATGTCTACAGACGATGGCCACTCGGGCCGTCTGTTTTTCCGTCTATAAAAAAAAACTTAAAGAATATTCTAAAATTCGAACAGCAAATTCGAAGCGTAGAACGAAGGCCGAGTGGCCGCCACTCAAGCCCCGGCGGCACCTGAACGTGTCCCAGCCGCCCTTTTTCTCGTAGGTCTAGCCCATTGTTCCGACATTTACGGAGCTCGAGTGTATTTGAATGAATCAAAATTTTAAAGAGCCTTTGTGAAGCTATTCGTGTGAAGAACGTGCTTGTGTTTCGCTTGGAGTTTCAGCTGTCAACGTTGCGTTGCGTGAACAATTAGTTCATATGCGGACGATCATTTAGGCCGTAGACGTGACTGCGGGATAAATTAATATAAAACTAAATAGCTAAATCAACTTCTCTAAAATGGAATCTTCTGGCGTCTAAATTAAATTATAGTTACCGCATATAAAATAAATTTAAATATCTGATTTTATTGATTTAATATTAGTAACTGACTCAACGTACAGCCGAAAGCCCCAGTCGTAGAAAGCTATGGCAAGTAGGTTTCCTGAGGACTGTAGGGGAGCACAGAGAGAGAGTTCTCCGAAATTCCTACGGACTCGGCAAATATGGTACCTACGCGGGTTGCACTGCGGTATAGGTATCTACAAAAATATATTTGAGGACACAAAGAAAAGCAGTTAAATATACAAATAGTTGCTAATTAGAGAATTTAGCAACTGTCCTCGAAAGGATGACAAAGTAGAGATTTGTCACGTGAACATTAACAGGGAGTCGTGACATGTAGTTTAGACATTTGCTAAAAATTAAACAAGGTGACCCTTAGGTGACCCTAACGGCGCATCATGTGGTGCTAAAAGCCATAAAGTGCCGGACAAAACCGTTAAATTTCCTTTGTGTGCTGAATTAGTTGTTTAGCGGGTTGTTGAGAAAATAATGGAGGATTCTGACACACTTTCCACTGCAGTAACCTTTCTGCAGTTTTACCACAAGAGGAGGAACAGTTTCTGCAGGTGGTAAGAGCAAAATATATGTAAAATAATAAAGCAATCATTTTTAAGATATTAAAATGGACCCCTTATTATCACCAAGTAATCGGTTTAATTTGCATGAGACTGACTAAATAAATTTAAGAGTTCAAATAGGTCCACCAAACCTAATCTCGAGCACGTGGTACCCATATAATTTTATATAAAACTCTTCCTTTACTGACTGAGTGACTGAAAAGCAACGCACAGCTGAAACTACTGCGTAGAAAGCTGTATGGCATGTCAAACCGTTGGTTCCTTGAAGTGTAGGGAAGCACTAAGAGAGGATTTTCCGAAATTCTTACGGGAACGGGAAAAATGGGACCTACGCGGTTTATGTCGTCGGAGACTGCTAGTACAATTTATAAAAATATGGGCGTAGTAATGAAAAATAGAAAGTAAAAATGTAGATAACACGTAGATACCGTTAATACGCGTGTAAATAAATGATTTCGGCAGCGTTAAGGGCGTTTTGTACGGCGATAAGCAAGAGTAATGGCCGAATAGGCCTTCTGAGGCCCGCGTGAGAAATGAATTGAAAATGGGAGAGAAAATAAGTGATTACGTCATCGTTTATCTTCAGGGTGGTGTTTGGACCTGGTCTCGTAGCATAAATGACTTCTTTACCTAGAGAAGATGAAGACTTCTTTACTTCCGCACTTTTTAACAGACTTCACAAAAAGGGGGAACCAATTCATGGTATCAATCATATTATTGAAACTGCAGCATATTCACGTTTGATAACTTACTTGGGCGTCCAAGCACATATACAAAATACTAATACTACTTACATTCAAAATAATAAAAAGGTATGTTTTATTTATTTATAGCTCCTTCCGTCTTTCGAAGTTGTTCAATAAAAAAGTTATTGACTACCGCCTCACGTAAGAGGTGTTTACAAAACTTTATGACACCTTAGCTCAAAAAATTCCAGTCGTTGGGCATTCGACGAAATTAGAATTATTCAAGACATGTATCGTTTGGATTTCTCACGTGTTCTGCGGCCGTTCGTCATAAAATAGTCGACGTGTAGGCTGCGATTGTACTAATTCATATTCTGCATGCAGACGGCTTAGAGCTACCACTGGGTGGTACCAAGTTTGATGATGCCTATTATGTCATCATTGAACAAACCATGCGCATTATTTACTTAGATATTGCAATTTGCTGGAGTGCCACAATCTCTCTTCAACTGTCGACAAAATTTACAGTCGGAATTTAGGACACCCATGCTTAAGACAAATGATCTCCATGATATTATCAATCCGCGATGAGAAGGGGATTGAGCATATGTTAATTTTTTTTTAATTATTCCAAAGAATATAGTTGAAATATATAATGGCTGTTAATGGTGAATCATGTCTTGTACCAGCACCTGTCTGCATTTTAAATATCCAGATTACAATGATTGAATTTATAAAAACAACATGAATGATTCTCAGTACAAGAAAATAATAAAATGTACATTGTTATTATTGTCCTAAGACAAGTCAAAGTTAAACAAATTCAAAGTTCCCAAACAGCTCGTTCATTCATTTCGTTTACTCGCGTCAGATTCGGTGGATCCTTTTCTACTCACTGTTATCCGAATCTATTTAATTATGATGGTTTGTTTATCAAAACTGCATATTCAATCTGCGGTAGCTTAACGGATCTATACACGGGCGATTCCCTCGCGCCGTTGTAATCCTCTTATATAAGTTTATGTCGAATGAGTGGACGAATTATTGCGAGCAGTAAATTCAATCGTACATCGTCATTGGTCGTTAATTTGATCGGAATCCGTCGTCTCTATTAATGTTTCCTATAATTCGGAGTTGTGAGTATACAATGATAAATTATTGCGAATTTATTGGTTTAATGTAAGCTTTCCATGGACGCGGTTTTGAAAGGGTCATATTTGAGTGAGTACTTAGTTTGGTGCAGTCATCCGTATCCCATAAAAGGTTATATATACGATATACACAAGTATATAGCCAGGTATATCGCCTGGTGACCCTGTCAAAAGACAAATCACTGCCGTTTAGCCGTGACATTAGAGCTGTCATTACTGAATCGACCTTGCGAAAAAAGGGCGGATATTTATAAAGAAAAGAGGTCAGAGCTACTGTCAACAATTTGTCAGGTGACAATCAAAATTTTATAGATTGCCAGCATGGATTGCCAGCTTACAAGTTACCGTGATGATGCTGATGATCGTTGTATTATATACCCAATGATGTATGTCTGTCATATACTTAACCATTCACACGATGGATAAAATATTGGGCAAACCTACATACATAATAAACTCACTCCTGTTTCCCGTAGGCGTAGGCAGAGACCACAGCATAGAATAAACAATGATATATCAACACCTCACAAGCACGTCCCACTGCGATGGGTCTAGGAATATGGTTGCCATCTGTTTGTATTTAGCCGGAAATGTTTGGCTTATCGAGTTGTGTCCGGCCGAATATTTATATGTCCGGCCTGTCCGGCTTTTGCAAACAAAAGCCGGACAGGCCACCCTTATTTTGAAGACACTTAATTGCTAAAATTCTAAATCACATGTAAAACACAACAGGAAAATCGATTTCTTTGCGTGTCGTCGTTAATAACCAAATAGAGAGCCATAATCTAGTATGAAATTTTCCTAAATTGCTGAAATCGTGTTTATTGTTTATACAACGTCGGATTCGGGTGGAGTAGTAGAGAAAATACAAACCACGTTTAAAACGTCAATCTTTTTCGCACTTGTAACATTTTGTGCCTTTGGAGCAGAGCCATTTCAAAAGAAAGTATATTTTTTTTATATTTGTAAGTATATTTTTTCTTTGACGGTTTTAACATTCTAGACTTTATTGCCTTGCGAATAGCGTTTTAAATAGGAGGATAGAAATAAGTCTACGTTAGCACAATGCATCTGGAATGTCAATGGCATGCATGCACCTGAGAGTGCAATAAACTTTATCACATTATTGCCATGCGCCTGACGCACTTCAGTAGATGATTTCAAACATTTCAAGGTCAGTAAAGTTGTTGGTGAGAAATATCTTGAGATACATTTGTACATACAAGACTGTCAAACTCTTTACATATATACATCGGTATAGCCAGGGAGCTTCAAATTTTCATACTTCGCCTGCACAGCGCCCTCTAGATGTAGCTCATGGAGTTCAAATCTGTATCCAGGCTACCTAGGCAGCGACATCTATTATCGCATTTAAAACTTATTTCGGGCCACGCTGATTTGTTTGAAGGTTGTCATTCTAAGTTTACCTTACTTCTTCTATGTTTGAGGGTAAATAATTTAAAATGTAATTTCGAGCAGTAAGTAGTGGTGCTTTTGGGACTAGCCGTAAAAACCACTTATACTTATCTTTCGGTTTCAATGTGATCCTTTGACATTCTTGAAGGAGCGGGCGGTTCGCAGTCGCTTACGCCGTTTCAATGCATCCAGACGATGTGATCCGTATTATCGCAAATGGATTAGGTCACTGCACATTTGCAGCCAATCTTGATACTTGATACCCGACACCGTGACCCGGATATCAAATGCCTAATCACCCTAATGTCATATGGAAATGGCGTTGCCTCACACTAATGCATTAAAGCCGCATTATGGCACATGGCTTGAACACCTGCGGGAATACCTAATCCTGAAATGTGCTGGAGGGTTAAGTACCAAATCTATAATCCTAATTTCACATCAGGGCATCGATAACTATACTCTACGAAATACCTAGAATGTAAATAATGAAAGAATTTGAAGAAAATATGTATTTACGTCCTTTACTTGAAGTTTATTCTTTGTCGTGATACGTAAAATATCGGGATACTCGTTTATCTTATACTTTAAACGTGCTAATCTTGTTTATTTATTTATCCATCTCAGTTTAATTATAACTCATTTACTACGTTGGACCTTTTCTGCTCCTTTTCATGAAGAAAAGTCACTCCTCTACATATCCACATTAATAAACAAACTCGTAATGCTTCGGCACTTCCAAATGAATCCAATTCCAAATCATTATAATGCACTCATTAGGTACAGTTATCATACTCGAATGAATCATTATCTGCACCATTCGCTCTAACGACAATCTAAATGGGAACTCCAATAACGTGTCCAGATCACCTCTTTAACTATACATTTAACACGTTCCCTGTCCGAAGGCCCCCAATGTGGGGACATGAAGCTTTTTTTCACAAGTCCATGCTCCCACTATGGAGTCACTGCTTCATACTAAGATACGTATACATACGTCAGTTGGACTTGTGAGATTGTGCTGTCATTTTATATGGGGACAGGGAATGTGTTAATGCTTATTAATTATAAGTACCTAGTTACATACCTAAAAAATCCTATAAGCTAAAAATTCCAACCTCTAAGATCCTTTGAACGTACCTACTTACTACTACTACTACAGCCTATTTGCGTCCCACTGCTGGGCACAGGCCTCCTCTCATCACGAGAGGGTTTGGGCTATAGTCCCCACGCGGGCCCAGTGCGGATTGGGGACTTCACACACATCTTTGAATTACTTCGCAGATGCGTGCAGGTTTCCTCACGATGTTTTCCTTCACCGAAAAGCTCAGTGGTAAATTCAAAGTGAATTTCGCACATAAGTAAACTTAGAGGTGCGAGCCGGAATCGAACCCCCGACCCCCTCTGCATGGGAGGCGGTAGGTCGAACCACTAGGCCACCACGGCTTAAGCTATAGTCTAATAATACATTACTAACATCCATCAGAATCCAATTCCATTGGAATCATTTGGCGAAATCATTAATGCCCTCGTACTTTAATGATTCATTACGTGATGAGCCATTCGCGCTAACGGTAGCCTGAATGTTACGTGTTTTAAAAACCTACCTTCCACCTAATGGAAGTAATCAGGTTTGACGATCAAGGGATACGCGATAGGATTTATCCAATCTTTGTGCACCTTTAGGATTTATAACGAGATAATCAACGTTAAGAAAGCCTTATAAGCTTATCTGTGATCGATCCTACTCAGTGAAGATAACCTACGATAACTCCAAATTTAAAATTTAAAATAAAAACTCGACATACATCGACGACATCGTAACATCAAAAGAAAGAAAAAGTTGATATTTTTAAAACATGAACCCATTTTCTTCGAACATAAGTACTTAAGAACACTCTCGATTAAGACTAAGGCAGCTAAGTATCTAGCAAAAAAAAAATCTGTTCCCGAATGCCGAGCTACATACTACGAGAGCCATTAGGCCACAGACACACACGTCAACCACACCTCCTTTGAGTTGGTGGTTCGTCCAAATCGCTAGAGCCGATCATGACATTTAGTTCTGTATAAAAATATGTGTCCCTAGATGGTTATCTTGTCTTTTAGTCAAATAAAAAAATATATAGAATCTACAGGAACTGGGAATAAGAATGTAATAAGAAGGGAAGAGAAGGGAATAAGAATAATTAATTTATAAGAAATGTCACAAAACAATTGAACCCTATAAGCTGCTAATTTCATTTGACATTAAGACAGCAAAATTACTCAAGGATCAGAAATACGCCTACGCGGATTTAATCATCCAAGCGCGAAAAGTATCAGATCAGAATCTGAGTCAAGTGAAAATAATTTCGGAAGCAGAAAATACGATTACTTTAATGCAGGCAGGACGATTATCCCTTACAGTTGAAAATACATGTTTAGTTTCAGATGATTCTTTATGGTAACAGTTACGAGTACCTATTTCATGACAATTACTTATTTATATTAATTACGAGCTGACCCGGCGGACTCCGTACCGCCTAACAGTCATGCGTGACGTGAGCTGTCAATTGCGGAAGATAGCGGAAGCGAATTTCAAAATCATTTATAATCATCATATTTTTTGTGGGTGCATTTTTTTCATATTTTAATGAATATTATCCTATTCGGGACGGAGACAAATCCAAAAAATCAATGTTCATTATGTTAGTTACAACTTTTATAACTCGAGAACGACTGAACCGATTTCGATGATCATTGATTTTTTGGATTGAGTGTCATGAGTGAATGTGTGTATGTGTAGGTGTGTGTCATGCCTATTGCAAAGTTCCGAAAAATTATGAATTTTGAAAAGCTTTATATCTCGGAAACTATTGGGTGCACAAAGACAGTT
Source organism: Aethes cnicana (assembly GCA_963971205.1). Classification (NCBI taxonomy): domain Eukaryota; kingdom Metazoa; phylum Arthropoda; class Insecta; order Lepidoptera; family Tortricidae; genus Aethes; species Aethes cnicana. The sequence continues at coordinate 8,791,725 of OZ020290.1, read as the reverse complement.
TTAGTTTCATATTGTTCTAAATTTAGTCTTCTTTAAAAACGCCTTGAGAAGGTATTACCAAAAACTAGTCCCTTTTTTGCAATTTTTTCGATGTTCCGTCATGAAATTTTGCCGCAAACCTCAGATTCGGATTCAGCACCTTATATAGAATGAAAGAATTCAAAATTACCCCAAAACTTTCATAGTAAAAACACAATTTAACTGAATTACTAAGAAACTTAATGTTCAACGGTTTTAATAAGCAGTAAAATGAAAATAGCACGCTACAATATCTACATTGTGATTGGTTGAAATTCCACGCATTGCCCATATCATTTCTGATTGAGCAATTTAAATGCAGCGCAATAGGTGAGTGCAGCGAATTAAGGCTAATTAAAGCAATCGCCGTTCACGACTGTGATTTGACCGCCGCCATGACAGTCCAGTGGCACTACCATGAGTTTACAGTGACCGTACTCGCTAGCGACTACGTAAACGATTTGTATGAAGAATTTTAGTTCAACGAGTGACCGCCAGGGGCGCTGTACTATTCTTCATACAATTCGTTTACGTAGTCGCTAGCGAGTACGGTCACTGTAAACTCATGGTATTGCTACAGTACAAATTTGCGCTTGCGTTTGGCCACTCGGTTGGTGAAGTGGTCGTCATTGGAACCGACTCAATACGAGTCGCGCACATATTCGTATAGAAAAACTACTAGGGTATTTGGCTTCCAAACGCAAAACCACGGCAGGGGCCTTATTTATACTACCTAATAATAAGCAATCATGTAATAACAGCTCTGAAAAAAACTAGATTTTTGAAAAAAAACCCTTGAAATATCACTCTTGCAATCATGACGAATCTAACGGCACCTGTCAAGCTATTAAAATACATACATCATACACAAAAAACCCTCCTTCTGGCGCAGTCGAGTAATAATAGTAATAAAATAAAGCATGGACATTGTTGCTTCAACGAAATGGCTTCTATGGGCCTCCTAAACCCGATGTAGCCTTTACCTACCGGGTTGTTTATGACTTTTATGAGCTGCCGAACAAGCTCCTTCGTTTTACTACCTCTATCGAATGTAACCTCTGGTATTAGGTAGGTATTAGCTTTGTAAATATATTACCTTATAGTATAGTGGACCACTAAACCTATGCGAAAGTGTCCGAACTATACTTATTAGACTTAAAGCATTTTAAACCACTGTTTCTGAAAGATACAACATGGCCAAAAAATAAAAACAAAAACAAAACTAAAATGATAACTTAAATTTAATTTCCTTTTTGGCATGATAACGAATTATAAATTGATGAACATGACGCAATAGTAACGTTGTACCGTTACGTGACGTTATCACGTATAAAATTATCGTCCGTAAACAGACTTTACAGACCACCAATTTTTTTTAAAGATAACCTTCAATAAAGGAATCCACTGAAAATCACAAAATAATTTTGATAACCAGTCCCTATCCTGTCTCTATTCCTACTCCGAAAAGAAAAAAATACGAAAATTAATAATTTATCTGGGCCACGCTTAAAACTAAACGGTGCATCTAGTCTACAGTGCTCACGCAAAGAAATTCCTGATCGTCATGCTGCATAAGCGAATCGCGTTTTTTCCAGCCGAAGCTCGTCGTGAATTTCTTCGTCGCGACAGGTTTGTTCGAGAACTGGAGGTCATAGAACACCCGCTGCAACGCGAAGGCCACGGAGCAGGAGCTATCGTCGGCCGTCTTCGGGATCTTCTAAACGGCCTTACTGATGCGTAAGGACATCTACAGCATTCCGACGACGAGGACGGTTCACTAGAAATTGTCTTGCATATAGACAGAAGCCATTATTTAAAGAGAAGAAGAAGACGGTTCACTTGTGGTATCTTTCTTATTCCAAAATATCCCTACTTTATGTTTACTGCTGTTACCTACAATTAGGGAAGCAGATTCGTGCCAAAATTAGGCCATATTGGCAAACACCTCCGGCACTGGCACTCTCATTAGAGAAGATATGAAACCGCTAATAAAAGACGCAGGACTTACTTAAAAACTCATAAAGCTGTTTACAGTTTAATAGAGGTATCAGGTGATGAACTATAAAAATTTGGAACTATTTTATGATCTCATCGAAAATTTAGTTAGTTATAGTGGAAGTAGGTATCCCGGTAGATCGTCATACTTAACCTTTTATTTTTGATCATTTTATCTAAAAATAGACAATGCTGTGAAATACAGACACTAGAAATCAACAGAGCTTACTTGGCATACCATCTTTGGTAAGTCTGTGGTCAAATGAATAAATCTAAATGGATATTTACAGCACCTATTACTTACCGACCTAAACAAGTAATTTATATTTTATAATAATCATAAGCATAAATCATAAATAATTATAATGAAGCCGTGGTGGCCTAGTGGTTCGACCTACCGCCTCTCATGCTGAGGGTCGCGGGTTCAAATCCGGCTCGCACCTCTGAAATTATTTATGTGCGAAATTCGATTTGAATTTACCACTGAGCTTTTCGGTGAAGGAAAACATCGTGAGGAAACCTGCACGCATCTGCGAAGTAATTCAAGGATGTGTGTGAAGTTCCCAATCCGCACTGGGCCCGCGTGGGGACTATAGCCCCACCCTCTCGTGATGAGAGGAGGCCTATGCCCAGCAGTGGGCCGTAAATTGGCTGTTGTAGTAGTAGTAGTAATAATCATAAAACATATCATCCCAAATATCCTGAAATTGTAAAACGCATACGTACGTAATTATGGTGATACTCTTTTTACGGAACTCGAGATAGCTAAGGTAGATAAATTTCCGTCACTCTGCATTGTAGGTACGAAAGAGTTCGGTAATCGTTGAATTTCACGCCACATAAATAACTTTAATTTAGATTTGGAATAGTACCTTTAATTTTAGATTTGGAATAGAGAATGAAGAAAAAACCGTTGCCTAAAATTTGATTCTAAAACTTCAGAGTTTATCTAACTATCTATAACTAACTACGTAAACTTCGAAATTCTTTGTGTAAAATCTTCGAAGTGGTTACAAAGTCGTATGGCTGCGACATATTGTACAGATATTTCAGGCTTATTGTGGAAAATCACAGCTTTACTGCCTGCGCCTGCCATCGGCGGAAAATAGAGCAGTGAGTAATTGATTTTGTTGCCATTCCCTATGATGACTTTGTAGCGATATAACACCCATGTTGAAAGATTTTTACAAGCTTATCACATGTTTAAGATGTGACATTTATGTTTGCTTCTCGTGAAACTGTTCGCTGTTCCATAACCACATAAAATGGCAAGGCGTCTTGCCATTTTATGTGACAAAGATGAAGATTTTACAAGAAAACCTCCGCTACCACAACAGCCTATATACCTACGTCCCTCTGGACACAGGCTTCATCTACACGAGAGGCTTTAGTTCCCTTACGCACCCAGTATGGATAACACATCTTTAAATTACTTCGCAGAAAAAAGCTTATATAAATTGAATTTATGCTGAAGTATATTATGTATGTACTCGAAGGCGAGAGCCGGATTTTAACCCTCGACCACTAGACAGGTAAACCACTAGGCTACCAAAGCTTCTTATAAGAAAACGCCCGACATTCGACAGTGCCAGTGAGCAATGCAATAATGCAAACTGACCCAGATCGCAATCGTGTAATCAGATTAAATGACAGATGAGATCATTTTTGTGTTCATTGTGTCTTTGTGGAGGGCTGGGCATTGTACCCGTAGCATGCGATACCGTCGTCTCATCAACAATGATGTTTACTTTGCTATCCTACCGGCGTGTTGTGTATAATATCCACCGACAACGCAGAAGCTTTGCTAGTTATTTTTAACAAAACCTGATAAGTATTATACATTATTTCGGAATATCTATGACGACGTGTAGACTGTTTTCGATAAAGATATAAACTTTTGTACGTATGACTTGCTTAATTACATCACAAACACAAGGTACCTACTCTACTCCACATACTCGTACATAAATTGCAATAGTTTTAGTTTGCCGACAGTTTCTATTTCAAGACGTTACAAAGTCTTTCAAGACTTTAGTGTCCTCCAACGCTTCTCGCTTAAGAACCCGTCCCCTGCACCCAAAGTAATAAATACGAGTATGTAGTAGGGCTTCCAAATCCCGGGACTATCGTAATCCCGGGATTAATATCGGGATTGCAGCAGTCAATCCCGGGGTTGAGTACTGCTTGTATGTGATGGTAGTTTCATTACGCAAAAAAATACCAAATTTAAGTCATACACAATATATCTTAATACAAATCAAATCGCAAATTGTTTTAAACAGTTCAGGCTGAAGTTTTACAAGATGGCTTACATAAAACCTTAACCTTACTAAAGGATTATAGATCCATCCTACCGCCGTCTCATTATTACAAGCTGTTTTTGAGAGTTATCGTATCACCCACCGTCTTTCGCGAAGGTTTGACTACTTCTTGAATACCAAAAAGTCGATTTCAGAAAGGGCTACAGTACTTAAATTTACCGGTCGGATGGTCATACAGAAGACCGAAGCAAATAACACCTCCCACATTACATGGCATTCGTGCCATTTAATGTGGGAGGTGTTATTCATTACGCCTATAACGAGAAATCATTTGACTCTATTGATACCATAATCCACAACAGCCCAAGGGCTGTACTGCAATCTCCCCGCGCCAGCCTCTGGCTCTTTGACTGTACCACTCACTGTTTCGAAGTGTTGAAGTTTCTGTATGAAAACGCCACTGCCCGTTCGACACAGGACAGCACAAATCCTATTCCTCTGATGCGGAGAATTACACAAAGCTGTTTACAGCTGCAGTCAAGGATGCTTTCATGGTTCTGAACTGAAAACGAGGCATCAATAATCTACATGAGGAGTTAGTAGTTACTACTCATATTCGACTTACCGATGACTACCTATACGTAGTAAATCCTGAACCCTTGGAATCTGGAAGATCTCAGTGCTATATTTATTGATCTCAGAAGAGTCTTCAACTGACTTGAAAATGAACATGGACAAGACGAAAATTGTTTCAAATGTCCATGTTGTAGGTAACTACCAACTCCCGTAACAGTCGGGTTCAGTGCTCTAAAGGTGACGATTATGTAAACCAGGAAGAAAATGTCCAATTAGGTATGTTTAGTTAGTTCAATGAGAAACATAAGCTTTTTAGACTCGGCTGAGCAATACTGAGCAATGAGCATCGATCGGGAGTTCGGGAAGAATTGCAGTGGTTTTTTCGTCCACATTTTCACAGTCTCAAGTCTTTGGCTACTGTGTGTCGCCACTTCGCCAATGATATTTAGCTAAAGGATAAGACGTGGGCGCCAATGATGTGTCTCATAAAAAAACTCAAGTTCATTCAAACGGCAACGTAGAGGGCTAATTTGTATTTGATAAATTGATACAATCAAAAATGATGATATGTGGATGATATCCTCAATAGAACTAGGATCACCGACATAGTCCGAAGAATCGGAAGGGTTGCGAAACTTCAGTAGTAACTCTAAAATTTGAGAAAGTTCTCAAATGACAACCGCAAACCAGGAGAAGAGATATCAAAAGCCTCCAAAAAGATGTTGTGACGACCAGGTGAAGGGTCCCGCGGATTTCTATGGCACAAGATCGGTCTTGCGGCTGATATAATGAATGAATACCTCAGTAAATTATCTTTAAATCATAGATGAAGACCGATTATTTTGATAGGAAACTCAATCCCGGGATCCCGGGATTGAAATAGAAATCCCGGGATTGAAAAAGCCCTAAAAAATAGGCGGGATCCCGGGATCCCGGGATCCCGGGATTGGAAGCCCTAGTATGTAGAGTGCTCGTAAATTACATCTCAAAACTTAGCTCACAATCAAGTTAACTATGTCACTCGCGGCCTTGAAATTTTGTACGTCACCTCTGAAAGTTTATCGAGTAACTTTGGAGCATCATATGAGAAATATCTCACGAGTAAATTCCACATAAATATGGTTCATGGTTAAGTACTTGGTCTTGGCTGCAGGCGCGAAACGTTTGCATCCATTTGTTTTGGCTACGTTCCGCATCGATACCGATATATACGAGTACCTTACTCTTATAGAAGACTGTTTTTTGATCATGAAATATAATTACTCGTTTCTTTTAGTGTTTGCTTATAGATTTCTCGTTTGTTCGCAGATTCTACTGGGATCTGTGCATGCTACTGCTGCTGGTAGCCAACCTGATTATTCTGCCGGTTGCCATCTCCTTCTTCAACGATGACCTCAGCACGCGCTGGATAGCCTTCAACTGTCTCTCCGACACAATATTCCTTATAGATATCGTTGTTAATTTTAGGACAGGTTAGATCGTTATCCATTACTACTGTGTCTCTGTTGCTTTGTGTTTTTTTTACTAATGGGTCTATCTTTTCCAGGAATAATGCAGCAAGATAATGCAGAACAAGTGATATTAGATCCCAAGTTAATAGCGAAGCACTATTTGAGGACATGGTTCTTCCTTGACCTCATCTCTAGTATACCACTAGATTATATATTCTTGATCTTCAATCAGGTAAATGTACGTTGCAATTTGGCCGTGTTGTTCTTATTACTGTAGATTTAAACTGTCTTTTACGTTGTTTTTGATATTCTGTTTCAGCATTTGTTCATAGTATTTTTGTTTTTGTTTACTTTTGATATTTGTTTCTCATTGTGATCTTGCCCTGCCACGAGAGCGTCCGAGGCGACACCGTGTTTCGATTTTATATCTCGTTTTAAGGTTTAACAGAACATGTAAAGGTTTGATTGAATCGTATTAGATTCATTACCAGTTCCATGTTTCTTCATAATTTCAATTATCAACACATTTTTATATTGTCTGCACGCATCATTGGTAACCCATATGATTTCCTATCTGGAGCTTCCTCTTCTTCCTATTAGGTGTTCTCGTTTACTTTATTGTCATACCTTGGATCGTATGGGATACACAATCTCCTTTTCTATTGGTTGTGGATTCAGTCTTCAAACGAGCAATTTCGTCAGTGCACTGGCTGTATTCAATTTAAATTTTTAAACTATGCACCTTTACAATTTCTACTATTGAACATATTTCCACCAACTTCAATATTTTTACTAATGGTACTATGCACGCCATTTTCTCTTTATCTGTAACTATTAGGTGAAATGTTTATTTTTTATTTATACCAAACATGCCTTTATATTTTGACCACAGCACGATTTATGTCTTTCGATTAGCAATCCGAATTACATTTATTAATAAGTTGTAGCTTTCTGATATTTTCGTCTTAGAATAGAACTTTTTATAAGGCTGAATTATTTTCATTTTATAACAACACGACCGGATTGTAACTAATAAACAACCTTTAATTCCAAATTCTTTAGTCAAGTACGTGTAACTTAATCGTACTTTTAAATAAATTGAGCTTAATACTTTATCTAAAAAAAATGCAATTTTTTGTAATGATTTCTTAACTTTTGTATATTTATAAAATAACTGTTGTTTTTATAAAAGTGTTCCATAAGGATTCATTACATCCGTACGACAACAGAAATATACCTAGATGTTTGGAACCTGTTGGATTGGACATGCTTAAAATTGACCATCTAGGTCTGAAATATTCCCCTAACCAACTTACAAACACTGAATTGAGTGGAATACATTATAATTATACCCTCCACTAATACCTTATCATTTCAAACCAATGTAAATTAACAAGCCATAACATGACATTGTTGTTTCGCTTGAGCACTTTTGTTTGGCTGATAAGTACTTACTCTTTCGATATCAGCAAGTCTGCATGTCTTGTACACTTCGAGCTGTATGAAGAATACCACTTAGTTGTCTAAGGGTGTTCCAAAGCAACTTTTGAGCACCCATAAATTTAACCCATGTTTGAATTGTTTTGATTATGTTGACAGGACTTTAGTGAAAGCTTTCAAATTCTTCACGCGGGTCGTGCACTGAGGATACTCCGATTAGCCAAGCTGCTGTCTCTGGTGCGGCTGCTGCGGCTGTCCCGGCTGGTCCGCTACGTCTCGCAATGGGAGGAAGTATATGTAAGCCGATCACCCCCCGACCCCACTCTCAGGTCGCCAACTAACCCACTTAACACTGCTCTAACACATTACGCTCACATATACTAACGACATAACTAAACAGCCTAACGCTAAACTAATTCAGGATTCAATTTAAAAATGATAAATAATGATTATGCAAAATGATAACTAAGATGTGTTAATGACTACTTTAAAATTCTAGCCAGTAGTCGTCCCATGTATATGGAGTGTGTAATCCTGTATTATACCATCGATCCCACCCCACTGTATGTGAGCCCCACGTCCCGCTCTGCACTTCTTCTCTGCTTCTCTGCAAGCTTCTTTCTGCCTACGCACGCTCTCACTCGTGACGTCTTCCCTTCGCGCCCGCGCCGCGTCCTCCCGACCACCGCTGACACGACGTATCATTTGCGACACTTTAATGTATTTTGTTGCCGCTTTCCCGGTGCCTTTAGAGGAGCGCTGATGCCCGATACTTGGCCGATAGACGTAGCCCCTTTAGATCATGGCTTATAAAGACCACAGAAACAAATCATTACTTTTTATAAAACAGTCAATCTCCATATCAAATCATCTGGCTAGTTAAAATTATCGTTTATCTCAAATCACGTTACAATTACAAAACATATTAGATGATGCTTGCTTAGTGTTGAACATGAACAAGTAAATCCAGAATCCTCAAACGGCTGAAGTATACCTTAAATTACCTACTGTCAACAAGACCTCGAGCGATTAGATTCTCTGAGCAAAGGCTAGTGTCGATAAGAGCAGTGATCTCGATGCGTCATCGCGAGCTCGACGACACGTTA
>OZ020290.1:8724555-8782678 GCA_963971205.1 Aethes cnicana | reverse complement strand
CGCCGCCGCCGCGCGCCTGCGCCAGAGTCAGTACACTACACTATACTAGTTCACGAAGCGAGCGCCGAGTAAGCTCAGGGGTGCGAGCCGGATCGAACCCAAGACCCTCTGCATGCGGAGGATGTTTTCCATGCCAAAAAACTCGGTGGTCAAAAAAAAACGCACATAAACAGCCGAGATCCGCAAATGAGAGGTTCAGACTACAGCGCTTTTAAATCGCCTACAGTTTTCTCTTCTAAATATTTTTGCAGTGCAGTATTTGAATTTGCAATAACTAAAATATTAATCTCGTTTCAGGTCGGGGGGCCAAAGCTTTGGAGACAGAGACTCACCCAGACACCGTGCATCACATGACCCCAGAACCACTCACCGCGGACCAATTCATCAAGCGAGCGTTGGACACGAAACCGCGTCGGAAACGCAAGCCGGCCGCGCCCAAACCGCAGCCCGCAAACGAACTCGCCACCGTAAACGTCATCAACAACGCACCGGCCACCAAACCACCCCCCTTAACCAATATAATCGTGAATAAATCAGAGAAATCGAACCCACAAGTCCCTCCGAACATAGAAGCTGGTTCGTTGGTCGTCCTAACAGTGAACGACCCCAAATCCCCCACAAAGAAGATGCTACAGACTTATATTTCTCGAGGGGCGGGCCAGTTGACGCCGGTAGCCTTACCATCTACATTGCTGAACTCTGTCATGGGGTACATGAAGAAAGGAACGGTGAAAAGCAATACGTCTTCGTCGCCTCAACTCGCGTCGCCAGTTAGTGTTGGAAGCGTGGACAGTATTAGATCAATTGCAACCCCTAGTGTTATACAACTGAATCCCAGTCCTAATAAGAGGCAGAGGCATAGTTCTTACACTATAACCCAACTTTAGTGGTGTATATACGATTATTTTTAAGATTTTTAAGTTATTTATTATTAGATCTAGTTGGCGATGTGGCAGCGTTTTATACCGTGATCTTGTAAGCTTGCGTATGAGTATACAGTGTGATAATGAAATTATGTAATGGAATTGCAGATGTACTGTGGCTGATGTTCTCAAGTGTTTATTTTTGACACCAACAGATTTCGCTGTACACAGCGACAAAACCTGTAGTGGTTGGACCTGATTTTTTTAGTAGACCACATTTAGCGAACATCGTTTTTATTCCGATATTAACTACCACGTTTGATAATAGTGGAAAACTTGTACTCAAGCTATGTTTTTAAGTATGTAATTACATTAATAAAATGTGATTTTATCGTAGTGTCCTTTTTTCATTTCATCATCATCATCACCAACATCATCATCATCGTCATCATCATCATCATCATCATCACCATCATCATCATCATTATCATCACCATCATCATCATCATCATCACCACACCATATTTTTTCATTTACTTATATAAAACCTAACCCCCGTGACCTTCATCACAGTAGATATCAGATAGGGTCACCACCAACCGAGTGGGATAAGTAATTAAATGAAACACCATGTTGCTTATCTAAAATTTAATCATAAATTAGTCAATATCTTAGAGAATATTCCATCAGCAATGTATTTCGATAATTTCGTTCGGGAACCACTGGGAGGACTCCAAACTGTCCCACAGTGACAGCTCTGGTTGTAGAAACTCTTTGTTCATCTCATCTATGTCTATGGACCTCTTGTGTTCTGTCAAAAGAAAAACGAACTTATTAGGTACTGTTATTATAAGCCGTAGTAGCCTAGTGGTTTGACCTACCGCCTCTCATGCAGATGGTCGGGGGGTTCGAATACGGCTCGCACCTCTGAAATTATTTATGTGCGAAATTCAATTTGAATTTACCACAGCTGTTCAGTGCAGGAAAACATAGTAAGGAAATTTGGACGCATCTGCGAAGTAATTCAAAGATGTGTGTGAAGTCCAATCCGCACTGGGCCCGCATGGGGACTATTGCCCAAACCCTCTCATAATGAGAGGAGGCCTGTGCCCAGCAGTGGGACGCAAATAGGCTGTATTGGTGGTGGTGGATTATGAACGAAACAATACAGCGTCTTTCAGAAACCTTGCGTCTTGCCGACATTTGTATGAACGCGTTTACTAACTCTCCAACGATTAAATCTTTAATGGTGACGCCATTTTGCATAATACACTGTACAGTTAGAAATTAGATGTCTCGGATCCACTTTTGCGCCTTGTTGCCAAGGAATAAGGTTCAAAAGCGAAGTTGTAACTCGACATACAGGTTGCAACGCGTCAAAAATGCCAGGCTCGGATCTAGTTCCGGGCTCCTCTGACATCCATAGTATCCTAAAAACGTATGAAAATAGTACATTACTACAGAGGCCGGGAAGGAGGAAGTTGCAGGCCGAGTATTATAATTATACGGCCGAACGAAGTGGGGCCGGATAGTTACGAAGCCGACAACTTCCGTTCCCCGCCGATGTTTGTATAGTGCTTTTCTCAAACATGCAATGAAATAAATAAATAAAATAATGTTTTATATATAATATATTTTGTCTTTTTTACATAAATAAAACTGCGCTACCTATGTAGCAAATATGGTTCATGGTTTTTTAAAGCTGTATTGGCAGAATGTCATAGCGAACCATAGAGTAAATATTGCTTGTAGCTTTTTTAAATGGCGGAATGCCAAGATTCTGTGTCACAAATATATCAAATGGAAATTTAAAAAAAGTGAGATGCCTAGGCCTGCAACGTTTGTATGAAATTTCATTATAGACCAATTTGCCTAGCCGCGCCTGAAACGTGATACTTCCCAGGCTAATAAGAAGAACATAATATCAATATTTCATTGCATCTTTGAGAAAAATAACTTAAAATATTCGAGAAAAAGGGGGTCCAATGTAAGATGAAAAAAAAAATACAGCACGATATTATGATGCAGAAAATTCCAATCAAAAGCAAGGTAATGCGGATGAATGAATGACTAGGAATGTTAATACAAAATAGACAACGGTAAACTGAGGCAACAAATAAACAGTAAATATTAAATATCAATAAATAAAATAAAGTAATATCTGTCTGATCTTATCCCTTCAGTTCACTTTTGCCTTATGAATAATGATTAGTTAAAACTACATATGATCTTTATTGAAGTACACATAGAGCAGATATGAATATGGTAGTGATGTAATGGAAAGTATTGGAAAGTAGGTACATAGATACAGACACGAGTTACAGTTTAAGATGCAGAAAGAAGGTGCTTTAGAAGTATTAAGAAATGGTTGTCTGCTTACCCACTGCGTAAATACTCAATTCTATAAAGTAGTCAAAGGCGCTAGATGGCGCTATGGAGACTTATCAGAATACTGCTATAAAGTGATTTAAAATTATTGCACTGCGATCAATTCCCACATTATATTTGAAAAGTTATCAGTCAAAAATGACGGCTGGTAGTATCAAAATGGATACTGCTAAACGAACATGAACAAATTGATTATAACATTTCCTAATAATAAGTATGGTCAGTAAAAATAGACCGTTTCAAATTGTGTTCCTTTTCACGCTCCACTTTGCCTCTATAAGAGTATCCTCACATCCTTGAAAGACCCTCAAATTGGAATGTAACTTACCAACTAGCGCGAGTTCGTCGTTTTGCGTCTTAGCCGCGGCGGCCTGCGCCGCGACGTCGGGCGCCGCAGCCGGCGCTACCGCGGCGCTCTGATCCTGTCCATAGTACCCAGACCACGCTGAATAATTCTGCCAATAGGCAGACGGATCATAATATTGGCTGTACTCCTATAAACATAACTGCTCGTCAGTACCACACGGTTATCAGCATGCGATCTATTGCACTCATCAGCAACTTGCGTCCAAGCCGCAAACAGAACAGTTATGTTAGCTCCAGGAGCGGTGGCTTAGCTTTACATGATACTACCGACTTGGGCATGCAAAAATACTTAGCCGCGATTGCATATTGATGGAAATGATTGTTTTGATCATGAATTTGGCGACACTAGAAACGTCTGACGTAAAATACGACTGTAAGTTTGGCTCATGAGAAATGTACACTAATTGGATTACATTGCATTGAAGTCAAATGTAAGTTTAAGAATAGAAGTAGAATTTGGTAGATTTACAGGTTAAAATATGGTATTTTAATTTAAAAAGTATTCATGAGCGTTGTGCTGACTGGTTTAATTTCAAAACATTATTCCCATTTCCTTTAACTTTATGGAATACGACAAATTGTTGTTGTTATAAAATCGATACTTTAAAAACACAAATATGTATTTTTTTTACACTTTGGCAAGTATTATTTGCATCTTTGCCTGCTCAAGTCCGGATTTAAAAAGAGATGAAGTCTCGAACGAGCTATGAAGCACAAAATCGTGTCTATTGGCTAGATGACAATTGATAACTAGGTATGTGAAGAAGAAATGTAAGGTGTTACGCTAAGCGCCTCACAGAGGAACTGTAGTCGAGCTCTGATTCTGAACGGAGAGCGTACGACTGAGCTTGCACGGTGAGGGTAGTTACATCAACCTGCGGGGTTTGAACTCTCATTCAAAACTGAGACATTTATCACCATTTAAGTTATAAGGATCCATTAGTTGAAGACTTTTAATTCCTCTAAATGTAAAGACGCTCAGTGTCAACTAGAAAAATGAAAATATTCTTCTAAATCACTGCCGTAAGCAAGCCTGCATAGCAGAAATACCACTGACTATAACAAAGTGTGGTTTATGGAAGTCATAGCACTAAACTAGCAAATGGTAAGCTCATTCATTGGCAATTAAGTAAAAAAGAAAAATAAATCGCTAAGCAGGCGACGCTGGGAACCTATTGACCGCCATGTCAAAACAAAGTAACGTTTATCCAGTCACAAAAATGTAGTAACTTTAAACAAAAACTACATGTTTAACCATTCACGGATGATATAAGTCAATGAAATTTATTAAAAACTACCCTATTATCCAAAAAATACAGTGTAGCATTCAACACGATTGGTACGTTACATATTAAACTTAATAATCTGATAAATGCTTCAACTGTTTAAATTGGTTGTGGGACTTGAGATTTTTTTACGCGATAACGTCTTATAAATACAGAAGCGTGGTGGCCTAGTTGTTCGACCTACCGCTTCTCATGCAGAGGGTCGGGGGTTCGATTCCGGCTCGTACCTCTAAGTTTACTTATGTGCGAAATTCATTGAATTCACCACTGAGCTTTTCGGTGAAGGAATACATCGTGAGGAAACCTGCATGCATCTGCGAAGTAATTCAAAGATGTGTGTGATGTTCCCAATCCGCACTGGGCCCGCGTGGGGACTATAGCCCAAGCCCTCTCGTGACGAGAGGAGGCCTGTGCCCAGCAGTGTGACGCAAATAGGCTGTAGTAGTAGTAGTAGTAGTCTTATAAATTGATGAACGCCGGCTGCGCCCACGAAAAAACATGACGCAGTAGTAGTGTTGTAGCGTTACGCGACGTTATAACGTATAATATTATCGTCCGTAAACCGACTTTGCAGGAAACCAATTTTTTTTTATCATGATGCAGACTCCTGCAAGATCCCATTGTGCCTAATTAAAGTCACATGCATATAAACTATTTGCGTGACTTCAGAAATTGCACCGTTTTTCCAAAATAACTTCCTAATACCAACAAATCTGAAATTATCTTTGAAAAAAATTGTTACATTCTGCAACTTTTTCCAAACGATGGCGGTCAAAGGTGAATATATGGAATTCATACCGTCCCACTGTTGTAGGCCGCCCCAGTCGCGCCGGCAGATTGGTTCTGATTTGCCAGCGCGCTCTTAGGTTTTGGCACTGCGGTGCAGATTTTCAACGGTTTGGTACCAAGTCCTGTATAACCGTTCATAGCGTGCAACGCGTTACGTTGTTCCTCCTCACTACCAAACCTGACGAAGCCGTAACCTTTCGTGTACCCCGAGTTGTCCAGTATCACTGCAAAACAGATGTTGATGATACAAAGATTCAAGATTCATTATTCCGTAAACAAAGTACATTTTTGTGTTGGATTTTTTTATTACATAAGCCCATATTTAGATGAGTGGTCGGCGAACCCGCGGCCCGCCAGTTCGCCATTAACGGCCCGCCGCTGTTTATTTACATTATTGGACAACGTTCGAAGTAGAAAAAGTATCTAATTTAACTCTCCAAAATAAATAAATATTTGAACCTTATTATACCTTAAACGGCTCTAAAAGACCTATGAGACCAAGCACTTTCTTGAAAATTTCGAGCACTATGGCGACCCCCCATGTCTTTATTCGGTTATATTGTGGCCCTGGGCAGTAAAAGGTTGCTGACCCCTGATTTAGGTTATTCTCAATCAGTACCAAAACACCACAACCACCTCTTAACATACATCTGCTGGGAATATGGTCCATATTTAATTTAATTAATTATTTGATTTTAGACAGGCAGCAATTGGCTGATGCATCTAAATCATATTTTCACTATTAGAGTTCATGTTAGTAAGAGAGTTTATCTAGTCTGTTTTTAAACTGGTAGTCTTGTAGAGTTCACTGTGTCGGCAGGTAGTTTATGCCATGTGTTAACAAACCGGTTTGAGATAAAGTTCTTAGCTATGTTGGTGTTGGATCTTGTAATAGCCAGTTTGTCAGTTTGTATCATCACTAAATCTCCGCAAATAGTAACCAAGCGATTTCAGAGGAGTTAATTTTACCTGAGCTAAAATTTAGGAGAACGGGATGAGCAATGTATGAATGTAAATCAGAGATCTAGAAGCACTGTCATTAATTAGTGTCAAGGACCGTATGGCATTCATGATTTATAATAAAAACTAGCTTCTGCGCGCGACTTCACCCGCGTGGAGTAGCCGAGGGAACCGGTGGAGTAACCGAGGGAACCGGTGGAGTAACCGAGGGAACCGGTGGAGTAACCGAGGGAACCGGTGGAGTAACCGAGGGAACCGGTGGAGTAACCGAGGGAACCGGTGGAGTAACCGAGGGAACCGGTGGAGTAACCGAGGGAACCGGTGGAGTAACCGAGGGAACCGGTGGAGTAACCGAGGGAACCGGTGGAGTAACCGAGGGAACCGGTGGAGTAACCGAGGGAACCGGTGGAGTAACCGAGGGAACCGTGCATCAACTATATCCATAAATTAGTCCAGCGGTTTTAGCAAGAGGTAACAGACAGGCAGGCAGAATTATTTTCGCATTTATAATATTAGTAATAGTATTAATAACATTTCCAGCTTGCCTTAGGCAAAATATTATATACTTTAATACTTATTTAACTGCTTGGTTTGATCGGTTTGATGGCCATTGAAAATCTTATCAACTAATAAATTTACCTTTAGCTGTTTTTATTGAGTTATACTTAGTTGCAAAAACCCTGTAAAGGGAGTAGTCGTCAACGTCAGAACTGAGGTCACCGACCCACACGGAGAATTCCCTTTCTGACTGCATGTTGGCCCTGGCTTCTCGTGAGGCTGTGTTCAATCTGAACCGCACTACAGGGAAAGTGCCAGGTATCGCTTTACCATTTAGTTTGTGCATTGCATCTATTGCTTCTTCATCAGTCTGAAATGAAGGTAGCAATGGTGTAGATTTAATTTATCAAAAAACAAAAACCTGATTTTAGTGGAAAAACCAAAACACAACAAGAATGAACCGAGTAAACTAGAGACCGACTGTAGGTTAGATAAAGAATATACCTGGAAGTGGACAAAAGCATAACCTGCAGGTTCACCAGTGAACTTGTTCCGCATAACTTTCACAGTGAGCGGACGCTGCCCCATGCGGTGGAAAGCTGCCACAATAAAGCTCTCAGTCATATTGGGCTCCAGCTGAAAATAAAACATTGTTTTATTTACTATTAATTGTACTTGTTAAGTAACATAAGTAACAGATCCCTAAATCAAAAAATGGTTTTTCACAAGCCCAAAATATTTTTTATGTCACCCTTGGCCGTAAAGTTGGATTTTCAGCCTGCTACGCTCAAAATATTAGTATCATTATAACCGCGGTCAGCTGGGCCAAGCCTAAACAAAAATCTTGGATCAGCCACTCCCCACTTTAGGTGTACAACACTAAAAAAATATATATCGAAATTTCATTTTACCACTCAAACTAAATCACAGCTTTCTGAAAACAAGCATCTTCGAGCTATGCTGCGGACGGACAGACAGGCGTGATTAAACTATAAATAAGGCTTCCTTGTGCACTAAGGAACCGTAAAAAATAACATTCCTAAAATGTGCTACCTATTACCATATCAGTCAGATCTGAAAATGAGTATTGTGAAACTATTATTTTAACCGTATTTGATGCGTGAGCGATATACCTAGGTTAAATGTTATTTCAATAATAAAAGCAATACCAATATAACCAACAAGCCGATGAATAAAAAGCATGAAATCTTACTAAATGTATGTATAAGTAATATTTCAAATATGGAATATGGAATATATTTTGTACATAATAATTATTGTTGTAATAATTTGAAGTTTCAGAAGAGAAAAGGTGAAAACTTACACTGCCCATCCATAACTGGCACTGCATCGACATGTTTCGTTAACTTTTCACAATGAAAAACAATAATTGAGATATTCCACAAAGTCACAATATAACCGCAATATTTCAATTTCGAGCACGAATTTCTTGTATTTTTATTTTACAAGAACAGCACACAATGCCTCACAATACTCACGTACAACTAAGTGAATGACTGTGAATGCAAGTAAATAGATTCAATTCTTCAATTCAATTCAATCATTCTGTCAAAAAATAAATCGCAGTAGTGCTGCACTGTGAAATCGATACGAAATCATCGAGACTCATAATGACGATCAGATACTAAATGGATTTAATATGTTAGAAACATAGTTTTTATTTAAAAATATTTTAATTTGGAATTTATATTTAAAATTAAAATAGTATAACATTTTCAAATCGAAAAAATGAGCGATATTAATTTTGTTACAATTACGTCACTCCTACATGATGATTCACATTCGTGAACCATTCTCTTCATTCCCTCTTGTATGTCAT
Source organism: Aethes cnicana (assembly GCA_963971205.1). NCBI lineage: Eukaryota > Metazoa > Arthropoda > Insecta > Lepidoptera > Tortricidae > Aethes > Aethes cnicana. The sequence goes on along the minus strand of OZ020290.1, from coordinate 8,773,688 downwards.
TGACATTCATTCTACCGAGTAGATCGGTTCTGTCGACGTATCGTATGTATTATATGTTAACGAATAGAATGCATTCTTAAAGCAAATTGAATTAGTTGTGGAAAGCTTTTATCAAGTATTAGAAAGTTTATTTATTATTACTAAGAAGAAGTGCTCCGCTATCACGGAATAATACAGTGAAAAAGTAATGAGATATCTATGAGGAAAATTCCTACGAACTTACTTCAAGTGAGTGATGTGTTGATCTAATCGGATAAGGAATAATAAGCTAAAATGTCACGTCTTGATAACATTGATGCACTTGAAAAGCAATTGGCGGATTTACAAATGACCACAAAGGAATTTAGTTCCATAAATAAAGGAAAAAAGATCCCTCCAGTCGTGCCACCTAAAAAGAAAGCACAACCACAAGTTCCTCGCAGTGCCATCGTCAGCACACTGCGAGAGCCATCATATTCCACGAAGATTTCACCTGTTATGAATAATAATGCAGCCTCTTCTAACCCAAATCCAAGTCATATGTTTTCGGGAGCAGCTGATTATGTCAATGTAAGTCATTCTACAATAACCCATAACTCACCGTTGCCACATAAAAGTTATAATACTGGATACAGTAATATGCCGAAGTATCGTAATAATAACGATAGTTTGCCACCGCCTCCTCCTCCGCCACCAATTCATATTCCAACAAGCAAGGCCTATGATACTCAAGTTCAGGAGGAGTACTTGCCACCACCATCTCCTGTTAGCTCAAACTACAGTGAATTGGTTCGTGCCACAGCAAATATAAATTTCAATCAAGAAAGACAAAATTTTCCACCTATTTACCAAAACGAGTTTGGAGACTACGGAGTGTCACAGTCTTCAACTTATGAATCATTATACGAACCGATAAGCCCTCGTCCACAAAGCAGCCTTTCGGGTCAAAATGCTTTTCAAAATTATCAAAATAACTTGACAACATCTGGAAAATCCCCACTTCCAAAGGAACAGGAAGTTGATGCTTTAACAAACATGTTAGTGCAATCTATATCGGATAGCCAGGATTTAGATGTTTTTGGTATTTGTATAAAGTGTGACGGTAAAGTTATTGGGGAAAGCTCAGGTTGTACGGCGATGGGAAATATGTACCATGTGCAATGCTTTTGTTGCTACAAGTGTAATACCAATTTACAAGGAAAGCCATTTTATGCTGTGGAAGGGCAGCCCTTCTGTGAGAAAGATTACTATGAAACATTGGAAAAATGCTCCGTATGTGCAAAACCTATTCTGGACAGGATTTTACGAGCTACTGGTAAACCGTACCATCCCACTTGCTTTACTTGTGTAGTTTGTGGTAAAAGCCTTGATGGCATTCCATTCACAGTCGATGCCATGAACCAAATTCATTGTATTGAAGATTTTCACAAGAAATTCGCTCCTCGATGCTGTGTTTGTGAATTGCCAATAATGCCAGAAGAAGGGCAAGAAGAGACGGTACGAGTTGTAGCCCTTGACCGCAGTTTTCATGTGCGATGCTACCGCTGTGAAGATTGTGGGCTTTTATTGTCTTCAGAGGCTGAAGGACGAGGCTGTTATCCCCTCGACGATCATATTCTATGTAAAAACTGTAATGCCCACCGAATACGTATGCTTACGGTTCCTGTTATGACTACAGACTTGTAAGCGTCTATATTTAAGCAAACGCGATACATTTTCATTACGTTACGCGTTTAAGTAAATTATCATTTATAAGAAAAATGGCAACTAATCTACAAATAATGTTAGATAGGCATCTTTATGAAATTAGCTAAGCTACTAAATAATAACAGTATTTTTGCTGAGATTGCTTTTTTCTATCCATTGAATGTTATTAGCCATTTGCGTGATTAATATAAGTGTGCTTTATGACTACAAGTAATACTATTTTCTTTATAATTCTAAGGAAACATATATTCATATTTCAACAGAAGTATAACTACATAACTATATTTTTTAATAAATATGGGTTTATTTATAGTAAGTACATACCTTCATTAAATTAGTTGTAGTAATGCGTAGTTACGAAGTGCGACTAGGTCAGACAGTGATCAAATAACACCTATGATATTAAATTATGATGTTTACTTACGATGATAAGATGTTTAATTGTATGTATTTTGCAGTAACACACTGGATACTTAACATAATTCGTCGCATTCAGGACTGTTGTAGAATACAATGTTAGTTTAAACCTAGATATTAAGGAACATGTGATATTGGCTGCTAGTTTCTTTTTATAATATTTATTAAATTAACACGAAAACGCAATAACAAATGCTTTCGGTAATTTATCAATGTATTTTTTTATCGATATTTATTTGTTTCATATAGAGCATTATAAAATAATGCCGCCAATAAAATTAAAAACAATTTTGATATTTCGTTTATAAAATTATACGATTACAAAATTGGATTGTTTTATTTTTATCAATTGTTTTATTGACGTAAATGAACCCCCTAATAAAATTTCGTCAGCGCTGGTTTTTGTTTATTATTAATGAAACAACACGAGATAATATAATTTGAAACTTATTTATTTGAAAAGTAAAAATGTAAAAGTATGAAACATTAAAATAATAATACTTAGTTGTACATTAAAGCTAAATATTTAATAAAATACTGGCTGTAATTTTAGAAAGAAGGCACACAAATCACAGTTGCATTGCTTATCATAAAATAGGAATAAAATAGCCTTTACTTTAACGTACGTTAATATATATTTTTTCAAAAACTGTTTTTAGAGAATAAAATTCATTGAGAGAATGCCATTTCAACATCCTTGTCTTACAGTAATCAAAAGGCAAGATTTAACTAAACCGGGCCAATATACTTAAATTTTGTCATGTAAGTAGTATTTTTAAATGAATATACCTATCACTTGGTTCAATCTACCTACCTCAGTCAATACACTACCCAAATTCATCAAAATCGGTTCAGTAGAGTAAAGCCAAGAAGACACACGGATAGCCATTTTTCTTTTCATAATATGTTTATGTATATGTTTATTAAGCAAGGAGAATCTAAATACGAGTAAATAAAAGTTGTTGAATTAGAGATGACCTCTACCACTACTATGAGTGAGTGAGTGACTGAAGATGAGATCCATATTAGTCATGACTTCATTGTATAAAGCGTACATTTACGAGTATTCATCACATAAGAGCCGAATGCCGATACATAGTATATTGTATAGATTTTCAAGCTTTATGTTTTAATTTCGTGTTGAATTTTGGTGGGCTTAAAACTTGCTTCATAAATATAGACCTCTTTTCCTTAATATTCTTGGACATTAATGCATGAGTGCTATGAGATAATGATTTATTATTAGTTTCCAGTGCCGATAAATTATTTTTTTTGGTATCCATTATTGCTTCAATACTTTTTATTTTTGAATCTAGTTCATTTTTCACGACAACGGACTCATTTGACGCTGATATGCTCTCTGAACAGTGGAATAAAGTTTCTTCATCAGAATTCATATTTAATTTAGGTTCAAACTTTTCTCTTAGAATAGAAAATTTACGTCGTGGTTTGCTTCTAGTACTCTTTTTCATGTTAGTTACTTTTGATGCTGGGGAATCGACTTGTAACGAAGGCGTATCTTTTTGTATCAGCGATTGTAAAGAAGATGTTAATCTTCCGGGAGCAAGATCCTCTGTTGAACTTAATGGTAAAGTATTATCTGTTACTAGTTGCCATAAGAAGTCAATATCTTTGTTTGACAGATCTTGAAGACTTTGGTCAGGTTTGTTACCACTCTTTTTATACTGCACTTTTAAATTGTTTGTATTTGATTTTTGACGGTGTCTTGTGTTCCTCCGGCCGTTATAAGAATTTTCCGAAGCGCATGCCTCTACTGATGAAGTCACTGTACAATTAACATCTTTCTTGTGTAAATCAAATTTGGAACCATGAAAAGCGTTCAAAATATTTTCCTTTTCTGGAAGTGATTCCATTATGTTGCTTGAATCGAATTTTGATGGTTCTTTCCATAAAGCTCTCTTTAGATTGGATTCAATTTTATTCGAATTTTCCTCTTTAGGATTATACCAATGTACATTTCTTCGATTGTGATACAAATTCCTAGGAGAATTTGCAACAGTAGCTTTACGAATTTCATCTATAGTCGCTACCAAGGAACTTTCCGAATTAAGTCTCTTTTTTATCGATGGGTCCAAGTCACCTAAGTCATCCAATTCTTCCAGAATTGGCTCTAGGAAATCTTTTCCCGTATCAATCATGCAGGGCTTAGCAAGAAATGTATCATCGTTAGACTGGCATATTATGGAATCGACATATTCCTCTTGATTATTTGTGTCGAATTTAACGAATACATTAGAATATGTAGGAACTTTTTTGGGAAACGGAGGAGCAGCCAAAATTGCAGTTTTTAAGTCTTGAGATATGCAGCTGCTTATTTCAGAGCTTCCAGAAGTGAGTGTATCTCGCCTTCTATCTCTAAATACACTTCCATCGTGGAGCCAATTTTCAATATCCGAGTATCCGTTCCAAGACCTCAGGCCCCAAGCTTCTCGTGCGATATTAACAGCACAGATATTCTCATAGTCATGCACAGATAGTATTTCGGTGGGTGTATCCAGATCACGTTGCTTAGGGGAAAGAGATTCACTATTTATGACTTTCTTATTTTTTCCTTTCCTAGTGTACATTTCTTTGAGAATATCCAAAGCAATCCTTTGAATATTTTCAATATCGGCATCTTGGTTGCCTACTTTAATATTTTTAAGTGCACTAAGACAAAGTTTTTGAACAATGTTTTCATTAAAAGTATTTATATCCGAACTATTTATATCACTAAAACTTAAGTCCAAGTCCATGTCGATCGAGTCTGACGATGTTTTCTTATTAGACCCATCTGTATCGTGACTGAACTCAGATTCCTGATCTGGCTTAGTTTTAACGAAATTTCCGTGGACAATATTGCAAACATCTAAATTTATATTGGTAAAATTTTCTCTTAATTCATCCGATGAACAAATACCACGTCGTTTTTGTGAGTTAATATTACTTGAAGTAATGATATCGATAGAGCTTTCTAGATTCTCGATAGATGACAATTTTAACGATAATTCAGTAGGGCTAAAAATAGGTGGTTTAGCTTTCTTATTTAGTGTCTTGACTCTACCTCTTTCATATAAGTTATTTTCCTCTTTGGCGTTTACTTGAGGAGTGTTTTCTACAGTGTGTAACTGTACACTAGACACGTCCATACTATTATCACCAACTGGGGCAGATGTAAACGTAGGTGTTCCAGACCGTGCAATCCAGTGATCTAAGAGAAACTTTTTATCAGCATTATCAACGTCCGTTGGCGGTGATTGCGTTGACTCTTTTCTGAAAAAAGCAATTAAGCAATTTAGAATATTATTCTTAAGAGCTCACTTTTTTTTTTCAAATTTTGTCAAACATTTAATGAAATACCATTTATTTTCCCGAATAATCTTACCGCGCATTGTCATTAATAATTTCAGTTTTTTTAGAACTTTTAAATGATCTGACATAATTCAGGTCTTTCTTTTTGTTTATATTATTTTCCGATGATGTAGTGACTTTGTTGTTTAGTTCAATATCTCCATTTTTCCACGGTATAGGGCCTTTAGAATGAAAATACCTATAGTATACAATCATTGCGCACATTCCTGAAAATTTAAATACGGATAATGTAAAACATTTTGTGGATATGTAAAAGCAAATCAGTGAGGTGAACTTACTTAGAAATAAAAACCAAAAGCTTACCTATAACTGTACCGGAAATAACACATATAGATGTAGCAATTGACCAAGGTTTCTTTTGCTTTTCAGAGTCAGATAACAGGACATATAAGAACAAACTTCCAAAGTTTTGTGTTACCATCAAGGTATAGAACATCATTAAGCGATATCTTGTGTGTCCGTCTCTTAAGTTTATATAGCAGAAACAATAAACCAGACCCATCACTACATTATAGAAAGTTTCCTCCAGTTTATTAGGACAAAAGGTAGTTTTCTGAGTAACAATCCAAAACGTCATCGCTGACCAATGGAGACCTAAAATTACAATAATATAAATGAACATCTCATTCAACATATATCTCCTCACATTAGAAATAGAAGTTATGAAACGATTATTAAAAACACTTACCCAAGGGAACCAATGTCCATATACCAAATGTTAAGGTGAATAGCAATATTCCTGAAATGCGACTGATAAGCATTCCAAAATGCCAAATTAGTTTTAATACGAATGCACTCCATTGAAATTTTTCACAACCAAACCAGGACAATCCATAAATGTAGTTTCCGCACCCCCATATCACAGATGCAATTGATGCACTTAGGGCAAAGGCTGTAAATATTTAAAATGAAATTAAGTTACTAATAATAATATTCCACATAATTAAGACATAAATGCGTACATGGCAAATGCTATTTAGGTGTTTTCCATAAAAATTGAAATTGAAGATATGTAGGTTTAAATAAAAATTAACATTGTTCACCTTTTGTGTGATAATTTTCATTCAAAGTAACTATTCCGTAAACTTGTAAAATAATTTGCGGTATTGTTCCAATAAAAACGTACAAAAAGTGCAGTAAATTGAGATCGTTGATTTGAGTAAATAATTTGAGTTCCTTTATTGTCTCCACATTTTTGCATTCAAACACTCTATGCATGAATTCTATATATCTGTAAATAAAAAAATGAAATCAATTATTTATCACTAGTAGTCATATTAGTCTGAGTAAAATATTGCTATGTGAATAATACTTACCTCTCTAGTAGTCCTGTTAGAAATCCATGTGAAATCCAATGTCTTATACTACCTTTCTGATCTATCACAATCCATCTCAGTGAAAAAATATTTATCATAACATTAGGAGCAACAATGAAGATCAAAGTCGTTAATGCCCAATAGGGGTAGCCACTTTTACAGTATTCAACAAAAACTAGAATATCTGAAACCAAAAAGAAATTCTTATTAACACGATCATTCTGTTCAGATCAGTGAATATTTTCAATCATTACTAGGTAATATGAATGTTGTATAAAACAAGTATGGGCCCACGCACCTGTAGTCAAATCAGCAAGTATGGTTACCAGCGATATAAACACACACAAAACATTTAATAAACAAACATTTTCTTCTTGATTAAAAGTTTTCCTTTGTGAATTATAATTACCGAGCCTACAAGCTTCGGCCATCTTACCAAAATTATGAAGCACACATACTACTTAACAACTTACAGAATACAGTTCTTTTTAAAAAATAACCCCAAGTTGAGGTTCAGTTGAACGACATAGCTCGATGCTGTGACGAAAAGAAAAGCGGCGCAGGCGCAGACAGGTCGCTGCACTTGTTTCCATTCACTCAGTCAGATCAGAGAATAGTGTTGCAAATGCGGTTGATTTACCGATTCGATTCGACTACGACTCGTATTTTTTATCATCTGTGGTCTGCTAAATGTCAATTTTGACATTACCACAATGTCGTTTGGCTGCGTTCCGAAACGCGCTCAGAGCGCTCACAGCACCTTGCATCCTTTTTCCTCTTAGGACTCCACTTTCAAGAGGAAAAGGGATGCAAGGTGCTGTGAGCGCTCTAAGCGCGATTCGGAACGCAGCCGTTGTGTTCGTAGTCGTTAAAAAAAAGTTATAAACAGCCGATTCGAAACTAAAATCATAATTTTTTCTTTATGTGCCACCAAATAGTTTTCAAAAGATGATCCACGACGCTCTGTTAGTCCTATGGGATTGTTCTCAAGGAAAAGCCCAAGAGGTATGCACTTTTTCTTAATTACTATTAGTATTGCTTCAAAAGACCTATAGAACGTCTTTTATGTTGATTTCAGGGCACTAAACCGGAATATGCGAATCAGGGAGATGCTGACGTATATAATAGAATATGTGAAATATCTAAAAGTCACCACAGGATCCACACGTTTGTAGATAGCATGAGCTTTCATTGTCGCAAAACACATTCAGGTATTCGAGAATTACAGCTTGAAACTATGTCACAAAAGATACTAGTTAATAAATGTTGTTGTTTCAACGCAATGGTAGTACATTAAATTTTATACTTACTTGTAATTAAGTTAAAATAGGAATTGATTCTTCACTATATCTCACTAGCAGTAATACGTAAAATGTTCATTACTCAATGCTCTAATAGGCATGATCAAAGAGTCAATAAATTGCAAATCTATTAAGTCCATCGGTTAGAGTATTGAAAAATAATGGATACATATTTTTTGCTTTTTTAAACCATTGAATGAAACCAAAGATACATAGAGATCTTCTACTATCTAAAGTCCCGCGCCTTCACATTTCAAAACGCTTCAATGTATTTAAAAAGCACCACCAACACTCAACACATGTGTGCGTGCTGAGACAGCCATCAACTATGCGTTGAGAGCGATGGTGGTGCTTTTAAAATAATAATTAAAAAATTGAAGCTTTTTGAAACATGAAGGCGCGGGACTTTAGATAGTAGAAGATCTCTACACTATATATCAATGAAAACGGGTGATGTTGTATACATACAAAGTGACCCGTTTTCATTGCTGTTGAGTGTATTTGAGTAAAAGATGACATATTGTTAATTTAACAAAAAATGGTTAAGTAATGAAAGAAAAAGCATGTGTTAAATCTTTTTTGATGATCTGACGGATTATGTAATGAGGTTTTTTCAGTTATCTAGCCTAATCATTTGCAGCCTCGAACCTTCGCATAACTGGTCTCTACGCCCAGGCCTTGAGTGAAGGAATAACGGAAGTACTTCAATCTTACAAGAAAACCCTCGTTGAAGTGGAAGGCCTTGTGATTGGGAATCACAACTATACACTCTCATTTATTTATAGTTATGTTGAGAAGTACCAGGGGCTCTTTAATAGCCTCAATAGACTCATCAGCACTATTAAAGAAAGACATCTAACTGGATGCCAAATTCTAAGTTTGACACATCAACATATTTTGAATGGCAATGAAATGGTACACGAAGCTGTGTCAAAGTAAGTTCAAATCAACAACCCTTAGTTTTCAAATGTCCTTAAAACTTTATATAAATGTTTCATCTAAATCTAAAAACCGGTGGAAGCAAGTAGCACAGGACCGGTCTGAGTGGCGAGCCTTGGGGGAGGCCTATGTCCAGCAGTGGACGTCTTTTGGCTGAAATGATGATGATGATGAAATCTAAAAAGTTAGTAGCTAGTCTGGTGTTTTTTGTTTGTTATACACTTAAGTTTTCAATCGTAATGAGTCTATGACCAAAATAATCAACTGAGCATTTTTATTCCAACACCGCTATATCAAATCTGTGTGGTTTTTAGAAAAGTAGCCAAGCATTCAGTTACAAGATTTCATATCCTGTATTTGTAATTGTATTACATGTTTTCAGAATATTTGCATACATAAACAATGTGTTTATGAACCAGTTGTGCACTTGGTTACTTTATGGTGAACTTAGGGACCCATATCAAGAATTCTTCATAGTACGCCAAAAGGATGAGACCTCTGAAACATTCCTATCCTCACCTTCAAGCGTACAGATAAATGACAAACAGTCACTTTTGACCACTGTAAGTGATTTTGCCTATTATTATATGTATGGGTTTGCATACAAATATGAGGACAAGCTTTTTTTTTCAGTTACAAGATGCGCCATTGGAGTGCGGATATAACCTAAATGCCAACATGATACCTTCTTTCATGCCACTTTCATTAGCTCAAGAAATACTATTTGTTGGAAAGACGGTCATCTTGTTTGGTTTTGATCCTCGAAAAGTGAAAAAGGGCAGCAACTCTATGAAAAGCAGACCCATGTTGGCTTTACAGAAGATTGGAGATTCAAGACGGTTAATATTTATAATATTAAATATTTGTGTGTAATTAATGCTCTTGTGATGAGAGAAGGCCGGTTGGCCGTGAATAAGCTCTGTGCGTGTGTGTGTGGTGCAATTGAGTAATCATTGTCAACTCTAAATATTACTTGTATCTGACAGAAAGCCACAACCTGCCCTAATCATAAACATAGAAAGCATCAAACTTTATTTTATACAGGGGCTCCATACACAACATCCTCATTAGACCATGTCAATTTTATTAGCTGAATTTGTCAATTTTATTTATTTTGATTCCTTTACTGTTTAAAGTAGGTACAAGGGATCTTAGGAGGATAGGGGTACACTATGAATTTATGAAATGATTTTCGGAAAATAATAGCTGATAATAGGATGAAATGGCAAATGAACTCATATTGTATGGAGTTCTGTATGACATTATTCATTTATTTTATTTCAAAATTACATTTATACAGCATTACAGTAGGTAATAAATTTAATTTAGACATAGACATCAATATATAACACTAGATTCCCTATCATCCATCATCTCGCAAAATCTCAAACATTCACTACAAATAGCCATCCATCGCCAAACAAGAAGTTTGTGTTCTTTTAATCTAGAGATTATTTAATTACTGGCAGGTTTACCATTTGGGAGGAAAAAGAAGCAGAATTTCATGAGAAGCTGCAAAAATTGAAAGAGATTGAGACATTTGAGGTGTATAACTTGAGGAGTGTCGTGAGAGAGATCAAGGAATGCGTAACGAAGGTATTATGAACTGAGTAAAACTTCAATTTAATTGAATTCAATTGATTTTAACCTTTTCCATGCCAACGCCATCGACCAATATATGCGTCATGGCTCATGGTGTGCAGGTAAATGGAGTTTAAAACGGCTGCGTAATATCCATATAAGCTTTAGACGTCAGCCACCCTCGGCGTGTGAGTGACGGCTTTTTATTTGACATAGCGTTGAAAAGGTTAAAATAGGTCCAGAATAGGGATTACGACAACTTTTTTTCCTTTGTATATGAGGAAGATTATTTAAAAGTATTGGACACGTATTTTTTTCTTTTTTCATGTAATCAAACATATACGGATTGTATATGGAGTTAAAATGTCGCGTGACGTCACGGTTTGGTACGATTTATACCTAACGGTGACGTAGTTAGCCCCCACTCTCCAACTTTAATGCGTTTTAACTTAGATTTTTAATATTTTTTTTAGAGATTTAATATTTTTTTATTACCTGACTGACGGACTAATTAGAATTTCGATTTCTTCACCCTGTCGTCATCCCTATTGTAGTCCCTTCGAGATCGGTAACGCAGTGGTGACGACTCTAGCGTGTATTTTCGATAGGCGTAAATCGAATACTTAGCAAGAGTATCATACATCTATTATCGCATTTAACACTTATTTCGGGCGTACGCTGCTTTGTATGAAGGTTGACATTCTAGGTTTACATTACTTTTTCTATGGTACTGTCTTGAATCTAAATAAAAAATAAAAGTCGCCATTATGAATGGACCTCTTCAATAATGGTGTTTCTTTTAGTCCAAAAAAAAGTTTAAAATTAAATGTGAATGTATGTATCTATATAGCCGTGGTGGCCTAGTGGTTTGACCTACCGCCTCTCATGCAGAGGGTCGCGGGTTCAAATCCGGCTCGCACATCTGAAATTATTTATGTGCGAAATTTAATTTGAATTAACCAACTGAGCTTTTCGGTGAAGGAAAACATCGTGAGGAAACCTGCACGCAGCTGCGAAGTAATTCAAGGATGTGTGTGAAGTCCCCAATCCGCACTGGGCCCGCGTGGGGCAGCCCAACCCTCTCGTGATGAGAGGAGGCCTGTGCCCAGCAGTGGGCCGTAAATAGGCTGTTGTAGTAGTAGTATCACCATCATGTCAGTCGAAAGACGTTCACTTCTGGATATAGGCCTCCTCCAAGGCTAGCGACTCAGACCCATCTTGCGCTATTTATTTATTAGAACCTTCAACAATAAATACACTGTTTCCCTGTTTTGTTTTTACATGCATTCTTAAGATCTAAATGTCTTATCAATTACAGAAGGTCACCACATGTGCCAAAAGAAAGAAACAAACATCACTTACTAAATCTAACTTTTTATTAACACATTCCCTGTCCTGTCCCCATATAAAATGACAGCACAATCTCACAAGTCCAACTGACGTATGTATACGTATCTTAGTATGAAGCAGTGACTCCATAGTGGGAGCATGGACTTGTGAAAAAAATCTTCATGTCCCCACATTGGGGGCCTTCGGACAGGGAACGTGTTAACAGTTATTGCTTCCAATGTATACGAACTTTTTCATTTCATTTAGCAAATTATTCATTCATTCAACTGTAAACATCGTATTCTTTTCCATCTACTGTAAACAACTGCGACACAGTTCTATACTAATGCAGCTGTTTATGAATTGTGTAATCATGCTCGTTTTCAAGTTCAATAAAAAATATTATTATTATAAATTATTATTATTATTCATTGATTCTTAGCACCTCTGGGCAGTGGCCGTGGAGGAAGCTCAGTTGATCCACGAGCTGCGTCTGATGAAGGATTTCTATCTGCTCGGCCGAGGGGAGCTGTTTTTGGAGCTGCTGCGATTGACTGCGCATGTGCTGGACAAGCCCACCACCAGGACTGCCACTAGAGGTACCATCTTATGCTTCAAACGATATATATATAAAACAAGAAACTGACTGACTGACTGATCGATCAAGGCAGAGCCGAAACTACTGGTCGTAGTGAGCTGAAATTTGGCATGCAGGTACCTTAGGGACCGTAGGGGAGGACTAGGAGAGGATTTTGCGAAATTCCCACGGGAACGGGAAAAAACAGGATTTTACATTTTAATATTTCTGCGCATACGAAGTTGCGGGGAAAAGCTAGTTTATTTATAAAAAACTAGCTTCTGTCCGCGACTTCGCCCGCGTGGAATTCGGTTATCGCGTTCCTGTGGGAACTATGCGTTTTTCCGGGATAAAAGGTAGCCTATGTCCTTTCCCGGGACTCCAACTATATACATGCCAAATTTCATCTCAATCGGCCCAGCGCTATAAGAGGTAACAGACAGACAGACAGACAGTTACTTTCGCATTTATAATATTAGTATGGATATATAGGCAGTTAATACTTACTAAAAAATCATAAGATTTCGGTGTCCATGGGATGGACCGCAGCGGACCGCTTACAATCAGGTGACCTGTGTGCTCGTTTGCCTACCAATTACAAAAAAAATACGAACAACTATTTACATGACAGGTGGGTTGACCTCATAATTAACTTTACATAGGTCTGATTTTTCAATCGTCAGATAAAATTTATTCTTCCGGATGTCCGGAATTGTTCCGGATTTATTCCGGCACAAATTCAAATTTTGTTTGAACCATTGACCTATAATAAGTAATAACATATGGACGAACAGTGCCTAACAGAATTATGTCAAAATATATGGAGCAAACTGACATTAGAAAATACGTTCCAATATGCTAATAACGCCTCTTTATAACGAAGGCCAAACGGGTGCCCGAGCTGTTCTCCGGCTGATTGTGAATCCTGACTAGATCAATGGTTTGGACTATTTCGACAAATAAATTTCACCTGACGATTGAAAAATCAGCCCACAGTAAAATTATTTTATTTCAGATATGAATCACGCGTTTCAACTGGCCACAAGGGCGGTGTTTCTCAGCAACAGTACAGATATTGAGAAGTTCAGTTTCGAACTACCCTACGTGAAGCCTAATACTTCTGTGAACTCGTCGATTGTGGAGGAGTCTTACTCAGGTTTTTGACAAAACATAATACATACATACATAATATCACGCCTTTTTCCCATAGAGAGTAGACAGAGACCACTTCCTTGCATCTGCTACGATTCTTACATATTTCTCTCGCTTCTTCAACTTTCATCCCGTTCCGGATGCACGGTCGACTATTATAAGTACTGTAAAAATATACAGTACTTATAATAGTCGACCGTGCATGTTATTGTCGCATGTCGGTTTCGTAATTGCTCTTCTAGCACTTGGAGTGTAGTTATAATTTGAGCTTTAACGGAATGCAATTTGCGGTGATATATAAACAGTTTAGCCTCCCACACTAAAATGGCTTTAACATTTACAACATAACCTATCTCTATGTTCTGGGCCCATAGCCTGTCGCATACCATTTTATTTTTAATACAAGTATAGGAGTTACAGCTCCAAAACTAGATGGCGCTAGTAGTCTCTACTGTAATATTATTTACCTACAAGCTACCGGTCCGGTTTCGCTCAGGTCGTAGTCTCTTGATGAAACCTTTATGGAAATTCAATCAGTAGTCTTTCAGAGTTCATCGCGATCAGACAGACGGACAGACAGACAGACGTTCTTTTATTTATAATATAAAATAAAAATGATAATCTTCTATCAAAGTTTGTTGGGATAAATGTTAATGCGTGTACCGAAATTAGTCCCCAATCCGCACTGGGCCCGCGTGGGGACTATAGCCCAAACCCTCTCGTGATGAGAGGAGGTCTGTGCCCAGCAGTGGGACGCAAATAGGCTGTAGTAGTAGTAGTAGTACCGAAATTAAAATCTAGCTCGAACTTTCAGAGGCCGACGGCTGGTCCAGTCTTATATTGAAGTATGACTTCAAATGGCCGCTGCACTTGCTCTTCACCCCGGAAGTGCTTGCACGGTACAACGACATGTTCCGTTTGTTACTCCGGATCAAGAAGACCCAGCAGGATTTGCATTCTCTATGGAAGACTTATAAACAGTCGTCGAAGTGAGTAAACATCAAACTTTTTTGTCTATGTCGCTTGTTAGGTGTTTTGTGAGTGGGATTTTTACTTTTGTTACTATAGTTAAATACAAATTGAATTGTGAAAAAAACATTATTAAATCGCCAGCATATTTTAAGTTTACCGCAAACTCTAATTAGATTCTAGGTTTGAACTACCGCCCGCCTGCCTCGCAATCTCATGCAGAGGGTCCGGGATTCAAACCCCGCTCCCGGGTCCCAGTTTAGGCACTTATGTGCGAAATTCAATTTGAATCTATTACTGAGATTTTCGGTAGAGGAAAACTTATTCTCAGCAATGGGCTAGCAAGCGCTCATCTGGCTAATTTGCTGTCTTTAAATTTCCACGTTCCAGTTTCGCCATGTGCCAGCTCCACAACAAGCTGATGTTCCTCGTGAACAACCTGCAGCACTACATGCAGGCGGACGTGCTCGACGCCTCCTTCTCGAAGTTGATGGAGACGGTCAACAGGACGAACGACTTCGAGAAGTTGAAACGCGCGCACGCCAGCTTCCTCACCGACGTTCTGAGTCAGTCCTTCTTGACTATATCCACGGTGAGTAGGCGTTAGAATGATTTTCGCAGCCGTCTTTAGCAAGGGCGTATTTTTTTTTGGTACAAAATATAATTTTTTAATACAGTTGCTCAAAAAGTGCTACTTTACGTAGCTGTTTAGCGTGCGCAAAGTTGGTTTTTGCGAACTAGTGCTTTTCTCTTTTCCATAGTGACTCAATCTTCACAGACATGTGAGATTAATAATTCAGTCAGCCAAACACTTAATTTACCAGCAAAACCTTTCAATATCACACTCAATAATTGTACAAATTGTGCCTTTAACAATTATGTAAAAAAAAAAAAAAAATAAAGATAGAAGATTTTTTTATGAGGACATTTTTTTTAATTTTTGTAGAACTTTATTATTTTTCAGTTCTATTGCAATTACAAAATTAATAATATAAAGGTTTCTAATTCATTACTTGTTGTTATTCTTATTTTTTCGCAACTGTATTAAAAAACGTCGTTCGATACACGTGCGGAAGTGTCATTCTTCACTCGTCCCGAGTCTTGACACTCTCCTGCGGCTCGTGGCAAGATATCTCGTTACTCGTGAAGTAATGACACACTTTCCGCACTAGTATCGAAATGTACTATTCTCGCTCTCACGGCGCTCGAAGGATAGTGTGGAGTGTGGCTATGTCTTGCCAGGAAACAGTGGAAAACCACCATCACCACCACAACAGCCTATTTACCGCCCACTGCTGGGCACATACCTCCTCTCATCACGAGAGGGTTTGGGCTATAGCCCGCACGCGTAGTCATTGAATGACTTCCTCACGATGTTTCCCTTCACCGAAAAGCTTAGTGGTAAATTCAAATTGAATTTCGCACATAAATAATTTCGGAGGTGCGAGCCGGATTCGAAACCCCAACCCTCGGTGTGAGATGCGGTAGGACAAACCACTAGGCTACCACGGCTTACAGTGGGAAACATCGTGCACATATTTGTCTCAGAGACGGTTTTAGATGAGGCAGATGTGATAGACAGTCTTGTCGAGTTGAGAAGTCCTTTGACTTTAGTTTAGAGGCCAGAGTACAGAATTGTAGCACTCTAAAGCAGGGGTCGTCGGCAACCTTTTTTAAGAGCTACAATGTGGCAAAATATATTAAATGTAGATAAGGCGGGCCACCATTGAGGATATTTAAGTGCTAACAAACTAATAATTTATTTAGCAAGTATAATTATTTAGGTACAAAAATATTCATGGGTCGCAATTGCAAGCAAGGAGTCAGACCAGTTGCCGACCATGCTCTTAAAGGACTACAACAAATAAACTCCAAATTAAAATGTATGCAAGTTTCGGCGACCACATAAGCCGGACGACCCAGTTATGGAAAACAATATACTTTCTATATTATGACTATTATAGAATAACGAACAGTAGAATAATAAATATGGAGAAATAATATTTATTATTCTAGTGTTCGTTATTCTATAATAGTCATAATACGGAAAGTATATTGTTTTTCTCAAACATGCTCGGAAATGTTCGTGTTACTTTCAAAAAAAGAAGACGCAAGGCTGTCCATTGCCGGCCTTGGCCAGCAAAAACATTATTGTCGTGTGTTTTTTTTTTTAATTCGCTTGCTATTTGAGACACCTCTGTAGAGAAACTGACAAATCCATGGAGGTAATAAGTACAACTTCCGTGGCCAAATCATCCACGATCATAGAAGTAGTAAATACTGATGTGGGGTAAGTGCGCCTAAATTTATTTCGACCCTATGCCTTGTAAACAGCCAACTACTAGTTGAGTAATATTTATAGGTTTCGATATATTTATGTTAGGCGCACTTACCCCATCCTGGCGCAATTGCCCCGAAACTGACAAATCCATGGAGGTAATAAGTACAACTTCCATGGCCAAATCATCCACGATCATGGAAGTAGTAAATACTGATGTGGGGTAAGTGCGCCTAAATTTATTTCGATGCCTTGTAAACAGCCAACTACTAGTTGAGTAATATTTATAGGTTTCGATATATTTATGTTAGGCGCACTTACCCCATCCTGGCGCACTTGCCCCGACTGACCTTACGTGTTTCCTCGCTGTTTGAGAAAAGCATTATATATACCTCGGCCGCAATTGCGATTGCCGGACTCGTACTAATAGAAGGCTTCGCTTCGCTCAGCCTTCTAACTGACTCGCCCGGCAATGCGCTACTTGGCGGCCTCTGCAATAATGTACTATTCCATAATATGGAAAGTATAAAGTATATTGTTTCCAGTCGGCCAATAGCGAAAGCTCCGGGGACACTACGGACTCTCTGAACAACCCAGTTTTCTGCAATATCATGGAGCTGCTGAAGCTGTGCCATTCCTTCTGCAGCATGAGCGCCTCAGTCACGGACCGCGACTCCGAGGACTACTACATCAGAGGATACTCTGAGAGGTGAAGATGAACCTAAAATTATAGGGTAGATTTCAATGGGGGCATCGTATTCCTACTCACCAGAGGTGTCGGCTGTCAAGATTTTTATTCTATTTCCATACAATAGTGTCGATGTGACATTTGAAGTTTCGGATACCTGTGTGTTGACAATTTAGCTTATACGCCATGTGCTAAAATTGGTAGAACTGCACCTCATGGGACTCTAGCGGCGAATTAATAGGGATGACGACAACTTTTTTTTCCTTAGTCTATCAGGAAGATTATTGAAAACAATTGTACACGTGTTTTTTTCTTTTTTCACGTAATCAAACTTATACGGAGATATATTGAGTTGAAATGTCGCGTGACGTCACGGTTA
The DNA here is from genome assembly GCA_963971205.1 of Aethes cnicana. Taxonomy (NCBI): domain Eukaryota; kingdom Metazoa; phylum Arthropoda; class Insecta; order Lepidoptera; family Tortricidae; genus Aethes; species Aethes cnicana. The sequence goes on along the minus strand of OZ020290.1, from coordinate 8,755,704 downwards.
GGTACGATTTATACCTAACGGTGACGTAGTTAGCCCCCAGTCTCCAACTTTAATGCGTTTTAACTTAGTCATTCTTTGTTAATTTGATAAAACAAAAAATACGTGTGTAATATTTTTTACATCACCCTTGGCCGTAAAGTGGGATTTTCTGCCCGCTACGCGGAGAGAAAATCTCACTTCTTGGCCAAGGTAAGACGTAAAACTTTTGACAAACCACGGGCGGTAATTCGTAAAGCCCCAGATCGCATATTTATGGCCCTCACCTTCGGTTCGGGCCACAGAAACCTGCGATCTGGGACATTTACGAATTCACCACCCTAGGTCTGTAATGTACTATTTATTACCTGACTGACGGACTAATTAGAATTTCGATTTCTTCACCCTGTCGTCATCGCTATTCCCGGTGACCTCTTCATTGTATATTTAGTTCATATAAGATGCAAATTCAGGGAACCATTAGCAAGCCTTTTTGCAGTTGGGAATTGAAGACTGTAGAATTTATTTAAAAAGGAAGGTTTAACCTTTTCCACCCCATCGACGCATATATCGGCACCGCAGGTCCAATAATAATAAGGCAGGATAAGGAGGTTAAATAAGTATGCGTAAGATCCATATTAGATTTAGACGTCATCCGCCCTCGGCGTGGGAGTGACGGCTTTTTTATTTGACATGGCGTTGAAAAGGTTAAGGACCAGTGGAAATATAAGATTAAATTTTATATAATTTCAGATTCAACAAATTAGTGAAGCAGCTGATGCAACTGTTGCTGTCCCTTCGCGACCGGCCGTGCGGTTTGTTCCTGGCTCGACTACTCATGAGGCTGGATTACAATCGCTGGCTCAGCGGAGAGGCTCAGCTCACACAATCTGTCACCAACATGTTACGATAGAGAAAACTGTAAAACCGTATTAAACCCTTTGAACGTCAGGGACACCTTAAGCTTAAGTGCCACCACTGATGTGCCTACCACGCCAACAACACCTTAAGTTGCCTAAGCTAAGATGTAAATAAAGAGGTCATATTTGTATGGCATGTGAGTGAAGACTTTTGTATTTGAAAAGCATGGGGCATTGAAAAGGTTAAAGGGCCCAAGGGCAAATTAATTATTTAATAAAGACTGCTAATGTTAAGCATGTGCCATATTTAAACAACTTTGAACGCAATACACCACCTTCGTAGGTTTACAACTTTTGAAGTGTATGCATTAGAACTTTCTCTTATTATTTATTGTAATAGTACATTACAGACTAGGGTGGTGAATTCGTAAATGTCACAGATCGCAGGTTTCTGTGGCCCGAACCGAAGGTGAGGGCTATAAATATGCGATCTGGGGCTTTACGAATTACCGCCCGTGGTTTGTCAAAAGTTTTACGTCTTGCCTTGGCCAAGAAGTGAGATTTTCTCTCCGAGTAGCGGGCAGAAAATCCCACTTTATGGCCAAGGGTGATGTAAAGATTATTTAATGTATAGTGTTATCAACCTAATAAAACACACATTATTTAGAAAAACTTTTTATTTTAACTATCATCATCATCAATACTTTCATCTTGTAAAACATGCGCCGATGCGGTCTTGCCTTCCAAAGCATGTTGCTTCGTTTGTTTCATAAACGTATTGATAAGGATACACTTCGTCATGTCGCAGGAACACGGCATAGGGTGTTCTATTTCATTAGGATCCAGGATTGTTAACTGCAGATTGTACCTGAAATTATAACAAAACTTGAAGCTATGTCTTAATAACACCTTCATTCATCACAATGTTATAAAGCATCAGTTGGTGGATTAAGCCATTTGTCTAAATGTCAAACGCAATATTTTCTAGAGTAGATATTCATATAATATAAGGGTCATTGAATAGTATGTAATCATAGTTACCTTCTCATGTTTAGCTGGTCTCTATTAATATCCAATTGAAATGCAATAGCTTCACCAGCTTCAACTTCCCTAGCTTCTGGTAGGACTATGATGGTTTGCTTCCAATGTGTTTCCGGGCTTGACGGTGCAGTACTTAGCACTTCCCTACCTATCTCACTTGATAACTCTGGGAATGCACATTCAAACCACACACAGATGCCCTGATACAAGCCGGATGTCTTCGCTCCTGTGACAGATAAAAAACAACTTTATTCTTAAATAGTAACCAGGCTTCAAGTTTCGAGCTGCTGTGCTTGCTTGCTTCTATGCTGAAGCCATTTCATGGGCTCAAGCTCCCTTCCAAAATCATCTAAACTTAGTTTCAGTCATCTGGGCCAAGCCCCTCCCGAAAGAAAAATCCTGCATCTGTTACTGCTAGTGGCAATGTATATGTATACTTAAAAGTTAAGTAAGAATAATTTAAATAGTGATTTAGGATCCAGTTCAACGTTCTGACGTACCAACAACATGTTGTATGCTGTAAGAAGCAAGATCTTCAGGCTGGTCCTCCTTTAAATCTAACCAGGCCATGGCTACTTCCTCTCCTAACAGCTCTTCAGGGCCAATGCTCAGGATCTCTGGTTTGTCATACTTGCTGGATCGTAGGTGTTTGCCAAATGCTGACATGGAGACTCCATATATGCTATCCCATTTATTGTATAAGGATTGGACACTGTAATTTACATTGAAAGTTTATGAAAAATAGAAAGTCATACATATAGATAGATCACATGCAGTTTATCAGGAAAACAAAATCAAATCAATGAAATTTGGTATGGAGGTAGTTAGTTGAAGTCCTGGGAAAGTACATGGGCTACTTTTTATCCTGGAAAAACGCCTCATTCGCGCGGGAACACGATAGCCGAATTTTACGCGGTTGCATAGTCGCGGGCAGAAACTAGTTTATTTATTTCATAAATATTTTATTATGCCAGGCGTATATTGAACACAGAATCTACCTGGAAATACACTCACCTACATGGAGCTACATAGATAGTAGCACTTTCGGGGAACATTCTCCCATCTTCCTTCAAGAATCTCTGTCTTGCATGCAGGACAGAGTCCAGCATGCCTTCATGTAACAGATAGAATCCCATCCACTCCGAAACTATGGCATCTACTTTAACATTGTTTGGTAGCTCTACATCCTCAACTTTGCTATGAATCACCTGCAGAATAATTTGAAAATATTGAAGGTTACTACTACTACTACTACTACAGCCTATTTGCGTCCCACTGCTGGGCACAGGCCTCCTCTCATCACGAGAGGGTTTGGGCTATAGTCCCCACGCGGGCCCAGTGCGGATTGGGGACTTCACACACATCTTTGAATTACTTCGCAGATGCGTGCAGGTTTCCTCACGATGTTTTCCTTCACCGAAAAGCTCAGTGGTAAATTCAAATTGAATTTCGCACATAAGTAAACTTAGAGGTGCGAGCCGGAATCGAACCCCCGACCCTCGGCATGAGAGGCGGTAGGTCGAACCACTAGGCCACCACGGCTTCAAACAGGTTACAAAACAAGATATATATATATATATATATATATATATATATATAATCCTTATAGGTAAAATAGTGTATGAAATATGACTCTAATAAGATTACCTCTATCACTGATTCAAAGTTGTTCTCCTTAACTATATCTTTAGCTACATTAGCAAGATTACTCGCTTCGACAGCGTAAACTTTTTTAGCACCTGCTTGAGCGCAGAATAACGACAGGATCCCAGTTCCACAACCCACATCCATAACAACTTTGTCTTTGAAGTACTCCTTATTGCCGAGTATTGCTTTCTGATAAGCCATGGTTCTAGGAACATCCTCAAGCATTAATCTATGTACCTAAAAAAACAAGTTAATAGTAATAGTATAAAAATGTGGTAACCGGATCATAAAGAATATTCAAGAAAGTAACCTCAAAATCTTCATAGCTGCAAAAGTATTCTTCTTGTTTATCCATTTTATGATTTATATAAAGAGTGCACTTAAAATTAATAACATAAATAATTTAAATAGTTTGTTATTTTTAAGAAATCTATTGAAAAAACATCGGCAACACTGCAACTACACATTGTTTTGACGTTTACAATTATTTTTTATTTTTTGGATAGGATTTGATGAGTTTGTTTGAGTCACAACAAAAACCGTTTTATTGTTAAAATAATCGAAAGAATCGAATGAGGCTGAATCGAGTAATTAAGCACAACCCTAGTTAGTGGCGTGACGTGATGCATTCATTATTTTCATTCGTTCACCACCTTTTGGCATCCCAAAATTCATTCTTTCATTCATTAAAAAAAATTGGTGCCAAAGTGAGGGTTATCGTCAATCGGTGTATTCTTTTGTAATTTACTTAATAAAATATGGATAATAAAGGGAAGATGTTTTAATTACTTCGTTCCTACATAAGCAAACATGGCTAAAGAGGGCGATATGTCTCTTTACCAAGACGTGTTAGAGCCTTTCAGGCGAGTGATAAACACAAATCCACCAAAGGAGAAGTTGTCGGCGTCTACTAAAATGAATTTCACGGACAGCAATCAGTCTATAAAAGAAGGTAATGTTTAATAACGACTTATGTTGACTGTAACTTAGTTTTGAATGTGTAAATTAACCTTTTACTTTGTTTACAGGTTTGTCTAACCTATTGTCAATGGGTAAAAGGAAGTCCAGTCTGGGCTTGGCATCAGCTACTCCAGACAAGCGGCAGCGTACTGACTCCAATGGGTCCACAGTGCCTCCTTCGCCGTGGGAAGCTAAGAGAATGAAGATAGATTTGATTGCAGCTAAAGCCCAGGTACATTTTACAGGTAATGGCACGGATCATGAGCGGTGAGCGTAAGTAGAGGGGATTTCGGATAAAGGGTCAATAAGCGTGCGCGCACGGCATAGCGCCTGCTGCGTCCTGCGCCCCTCTGCCGATGAGACCTTATTTTCGAGTTCTGCACATTGAAGGCCACCGCTCAAGTTCCGTGCCGATGCCATTACAATACACTATATACTTTATTGAACACCACACATTAAAGGAACAGTACAGACATAATGTAATTACACAAAAAGTATGGCATACAGCAGGCGGTCTTATCACTCATAGAGACATTGACCATTGTACATTTTCCATTTCTATAGTCACAAATTGAAACTAGGACAAGTTATCTAAATATATAAAACTCAAAGGTGACTGACTGACTGACTGACTGACATAGTGATCTATCAACGCACAGCCCAAACCACTGGACGATTCGGGCTGAAATTTGGCATGCAGGTAGATGTTATGACGTAGGCACGGGAACGGGAAAAATCGGGATTTTACTTTTTAATATTTCTGCGCATATGAAGTTGCGGGGAAAAGCTTGTTCAAATATAAATATAAAAGATCCTACATGACATGCTGTTGTAAAGTAAAAGATTGAAGTTATGGCTAATCCAATAGTTGTACTAAGCAGTAAAGTAAAATCCAAATAGTTATCAACATATTGGGACAGACCACACTTCGTATATGAAATAAATATCATTTTCAATGCAATGCTAATAAATATCATTTTCAATGCAATGCTAATAAATTTCATTTTCATTCATTGAACAGATAACAAAACTTGAAGCCCGAGTGAACCATCAACACACAATTCGGAAAGAGATGCAGATTCTGTTTGAAGAAGAGAAAGCGTCGCTAATGGAACAACACAAGAGAGACGAGAGAGCCCTTTCTGATATGGAGGATCGCCTCAACATCATTAGAAGGAGAGAGCAAGAGATAAAAGATGAACTGAGCGAGGTAATAGTCAAACCTAATTTTATTAAATACTTGATTATTTAACACTCCTGGTTCATTTTCTATGAAAAATATTAATACGTATGGCTTCAATGGCTTCTGTCCATGACAATACACCACCTGCTGCTTCTTTAGCATGGACATAAAATAAATAAAAATAAATAAATATCTTAGGACATTTCACACAGTTTGACCTAGCCCTAAACTAAGCAAAGCTTGTACTATGGGTGCTAGACAACGATATGAATACTTATATAGAGAAATACATACATATATAAATACTAAACATCCATGACTCGAGTACAAACATTTGTGCTCATCACACAAAGTTTGCCCCAAGTGGGATTCGAACCCGCGACCGTCAACAGAGGGCAGGCAGGGTTAATACCAACTGAGCCAAACCTGTCGTCAAACATTTTATATAAGTCGCTCAAGAAACATTAATTCCAAAACTACAGATTTTAAACAATATATTCATTCATGATGATGACAAGCCTAAATAATGAAAACGTGTTTATAAATAGTTTTATGGATTTTGTGAATTTAAAATTAATAAACCTTCAATTTTTACTGTCATTGTTTCAGACATTAAAAGAACACAAAGAAATAAAATCTAAATGGGAGGTGGAGAAAGCTGAACTGCAAAAGCAAATAGCGGAGCTTAAGGACAAACTCCTTGAAGTATCAGTGAGCGGCAAGGATGAGGTGTCCGAGATGAAAAAGGATATGGATGAAATGTTACAGGTAATATTTATCCTCTTGTTATTGCCATAGAAAGAAACATTTGTTAAGTTATCATATTTTAAAGTAAAACAGTAAGAAAACTATAAAAGTTCTAAACTAAATAAACATGTTTCTGTTTAATTTGGGATGTCTTTTTCTAAATGAAGTTTGAGGAACTTAACTTATGATTAATTTTTAATATCAAAATAGTCAATATCTAACAAATCTTATTAGGGCTTAGAAGCAGCGCAATCGGAAGTGGAAATGCTGAAGAAAGAACTGACAAAGCAGACGAGCCGAGCAGAACAGTGCACCACTCTCCGAACTCAGCTGGAGAAACAGACATTTGAGCTACAACAGGCCAACAACAAGCTCAAAGAACTCCAGTACGAGAAGGATTCTTACAAAGATTGGCAACAGCAGGCCAAGGTATTGTAAAATATTCAATGTTTTTGGATGTGATTGTGTGAGTTTTAGATTCCATTTACATTATGCTGATCCAAGATCTAATTTTTCTCTACCACAATCAATCTAATTAGAGTTTTGAGCATAATACAAAAGTCAGGATGTTTAGTTTTTGCTGTAAACTTTTAAATTTTATTGATTTGTTTAAACTTAAGTAAAGAAGCTTGCTGTAACCAAAATAACATTCTTCAATTTACATTTTTATTTGAATAGTTTGTGTTGCGTTCTTTTTATTATTTACGTCGGATACTTCAGAGTTTTATGTGCTCAAATGCCAATACAATACTTACAGACAGCTCAGAAGCGACTCAGCAACATGGCGGAGCTGGAAAAGGAGGTGGCTCGCTTACGAGCCACAGAGCGCTCTCTCCGAGACTCCGCATGCAACAAGCTGCTACTGGAGGAGCAGGTCCACCTGCTGACTTCCAGGCTCGAGGCCCTGCAGCCGGCCCAGCAGGAGCTGCACGAGGCCAAGGTTGGTGCACCGTAAACCTCAACGGTGTGTCTCGAAAAAATGTTGTTCAATGTAAGGATGGATTGATGATGATAGACTTAAAAAAGGTTGTATCACTCAGAGTCACTGACTCGAGAGTATGTTTAATTCTAATTGCAATTCTAATTGATTGTAAGTCATTAAGCCTGGGTTGCATAAAGAGTTTACAAGAGTTTTCCTATGGAGAGAATGACGTTTCTGTATGGAATGACAGCTCACGTCAAATTTGACGTAGGTACATTAACTTGTGCAAGTTTCAATCAGGAGTCTTGCAAGTAGGAGTAGTTAACCACACACAGACTTTCCTAATCCATAGAAAATTACCGCCTACTGACATTCAAATATTAAAAATCGTTATTTACGATCTCAGGTGAAGATAGCCTCGCTAGAGTCCGCCCTGGCGGAGTGGAAGGCGGCGGCGCGTGCGCACGGCGTGGAGTCGTCGCGGGCGCTGTCCACGGCGCTGGACTCGGCGCTCACCAACCAGCTCACCGCCGTCGCCGGCCAGTCGCAGGCGCAGTCGCAACTCGCGCAGATCACTGAGGTTAGTGCCCAGTATTTTTATTAAGCTTTTAAAAATGTAACTGGCCGGTATTGTTTTTTTTCGTGCTTATTTCAACGAAAGGTCTTGGTGATTGATGGCCAGTTATAAAATAGAAAAAAGGAGATCTCAGTTTCTGGTGATTGTGAAATGCTTGTTATTGATATTTTGTACTTTGTTAGGATTTAGAAAAAATCTAAAATATGTACTTATTTTAAAATTTAAAATGCAATGGAATAGAACCAACACTTACTAATAATACAAAAATTACTATTACTTAATAATTTAGTGTTCATTATGTGTGAAAAAGGCAAGAAAATGAATAAGTAGCTAATTTTCGTCATTTAGACATTTCACCTGCCGATTGAGACTGCAGGTGCAAGGTGGCTTTAAGAGAATCACGCAGATTGGCCCTTAATTTTCTTAAATTATTTTAAAAGGAATCAGCGACTCTGAAGTACGAGCGAGACAAGGCAACAACCAAGCTGAACGACCTGCAGACAGTCCGCAAGAGCCAGGAGAGCCTCATCCACCGTCTGCAGAAACGGCTGCTGCTCGTCACGAGGGAGAGAGATAGCTACAGGTCAGTTTTGTCTGTTTGAATGTCCTACTGTTGGGCATAGGTTTCTCCTTTGACCCTTAAATCCGTTCCCACATTAATTATTCAACGTTTATCTTTGGTTATTATCATAAGTTCTACGTGTTTGTTTATCGGTTGTGCTAATTGTGCCACATTTGTCTTGATTACGGGGAATATTCGGATCATGATCATGTATATTGAATGTGGTCGAAATCCTACATTATATAGTTTTTGCATTAATGGGTAATCAGCCTCTTCAGTCGTTTTCCTGTATATATGATGCAATCCTACAGTGCAGCAGCGGATTGTTGAATAAAGATTCGACTGTGTTTGATTTCTGATCACTACGAAAACTGTACAATAACTTTTGAAGGAGCTGCAGTTTGGTTGCGTTTGCTATTGTTTCGCTCCAAGTCGGCATTTTGTTATAGACAACAATTGGACTGCTACGAGAAGGAGTTGACGGTGACGCTGTGCGGGGAGGCCGGCGCCGCGGGCAGCGCCGCCCTGCTGAGCGCGCGCGTCGAGCAGCTGGAGCGGGCGCTGCAGGGCTACCGGGACCTGCTGCACATGCACGACCAGACCTCGCACACCGCCGGTGAGTCCGGGAGCTGCCGAGCTAGCGGCGAGCAGCTGGAGCGGGCGCTGCAGGGCTACCGGGACCTGCTGCACATGCACGACCAGACCTCGCACACCGCCGGTGAGTCCGGGAGCTGCCGAGCTAGCGGCGAGCAGCTGGAGCGGGCGCTGCAGGGCTACCGGGACCTGCTGCACATGCACGACCAGACCTCGCACACCGCCGGTGAGTCCGGGAGCTGCCGAGCTAGCGGCGAGCAGCTGGAGCGGGCGCTGCAGGGCTACCGGGACCTGCTGCACATGCACGACCAGACCTCGCACACCGCCGGTGAGTCCGGGAGCTGCCGAGCTAGCGGCGAGCAGCTGGAGCGGGCGCTGCAGGGCTACCGGGACCTGCTGCACATGCACGACCAGACCTCGCACACCGCCGGTGAGTCCGGGAGCTGCCGAGCTAGCGGCGAGCAGCTGGAGCGGGCGCTGCAGGGCTACCGGGACCTGCTGCACATGCACGACCAGACCTCGCACACCGCCGGTGAGTCCGGGAGCTGCCGAGCTAGCGGCGAGCAGCTGGAGCGGGCGCTGCAGGGCTACCGGGACCTGCTGCACATGCACGACCAGACCTCGCACACCGCCGGTGAGTCCGGGAGCTGCCGAGCTAGCGGCGAGCAGCTGGAGCGGGCGCTGCAGGGCTACCGGGACCTGCTGCACATGCACGACCAGACCTCGCACACCGCCGGTGAGTCCGGGAGCTGCCGAGCTAGCGGCGAGCAGCTGGAGCGGGCGCTGCAGGGCTACCGGGACCTGCTGCACATGCACGACCAGACCTCGCACACCGCCGGTGAGTCCGGGAGCTGCCGAGCTAGCGGCGAGCAGCTGGAGCGGGCGCTGCAGGGCTACCGGGACCTGCTGCACATGCACGACCAGACCTCGCACACCGCCGGTGAGTCCGGGAGCTGCCGAGCTAGCGGCGAGCAGCTGGAGCGGGCGCTGCAGGGCTACCGGGACCTGCTGCACATGCACGACCAGACCTCGCACACCGCCGGTGAGTCCGGGAGCTGCCGAGCTAGCGGCGAGCAGCTGGAGCGGGCGCTGCAGGGCTACCGGGACCTGCTGCACATGCACGACCAGACCTCGCACACCGCCGGTGAGTCCGGGAGCTGCCGAGCTAGCGGCGAGCAGCTGGAGCGGGCGCTGCAGGGCTACCGGGACCTGCTGCACATGCACGACCAGACCTCGCACACCGCCGGTGAGTCCGGGAGCTGCCGAGCTAGCGGCGAGCAGCTGGAGCGGGCGCTGCAGGGCTACCGGGACCTGCTGCACATGCACGACCAGACCTCGCACACCGCCGGTGAGTCCGGGAGCTGCCGAGCTAGCGGCGAGCAGCTGGAGCGGGCGCTGCAGGGCTACCGGGACCTGCTGCACATGCACGACCAGACCTCGCACACCGCCGGTGAGTCCGGGAGCTGCCGAGCTAGCGGCGAGCAGCTGGAGCGGGCGCTGCGTTTAGCAGTTGCTACCGCTACTTGAAGCCAGATGGCGAGCCGAACGCAAAGCATATTTTATTGCTAAACAGTTTACAACTTACAACCCGAAGTCTCTGTGTAATAAGAGGATTTCAAAAAAGAATTCTAGTTAATAGGTTCTAGTTATGTAATATTAGTTGTAAATTGTTTAGAAATACGCTTTGCGTTTGGCTCGCCATCTAGCTTCAAGTAGCGGAGCAACTGCTAAATGGTTGAGTAATCGGGATTCATCCACTAGACGCTAGATGTCGATCTAGTGTTAACCCGGGTTTCGGAGCACGCACTACAGTATAAACTCTGCCACTCTTCTTGTATCTTTTCTCTATGTTGTTAGTTACTACTTCCATGATGATAATTGATAACAAACTTTGACATCGCCAGCAGTGGCGCCAACTGGTGAGCACTACATAAAATAGCCCTGATGGTACATACAAGTTGTCTAGCTTGACTATTGATGTCTTTCAGCGTTGGAAAGCCTGCGCGCAGAGGTGGCGCGATGGCGCGACGACGCGGAGGCGGCGCGGCGCGACGCGACCAAACTGCGCGCGCAACGCGACCATATGCAGTCGCAGATGGAGAGGCTAAACGTACCCTCCACCAAGGTGTGTATAAAAAAACAAGTCTATGGTCTGAAAAGCGATTTTTTTTTCTATACCTATGATATAGGCAAACGAGCGCACAGCCGTGATGGTAAGTGGTCACTGCGGCCCATGGACACCGAAATCCTATGATCCCGCATTAAGAAATCATAAGATCTCGAATGCGTTGCCTACCCTGAGGCCTAAGATGGAATGCCTCTGTGCCAGAAATTTCCTAGGCTTAACCTCCTACCGGAACACAACCGGCAGGTTAGTGGGGAAAGACGGTGGCACCACCCCGGACGGACCTAGCACCAGGCCCTCCCACTAACACGATTTATAATTAAGAATTATAAGTACTTTGAAAAATATATGGAGACGTTTGTTTTACAATGTATTGAGAAGAATTAAAAACAATATAGAATGACAATTTAAAATAAAATAAAAAGAAACTGTGATTTTGATTAGTATACCAAGCAGTATTTACAACATGCCCTCTTATTCAAAATTATGCAATAAAAAATAAGTAACTTAATATAAATGACAGCAAAAAGTATAATTTCTAAGTATCTAAACATAGACTTATTATAACATATGGACGAACAGTTCCTAACAGAATATGTCGAAAAATATGGGGCAAGCTAACATTAGAAAATACGTTCCAATATGCTAATAACGCCTCTTTATAATATGTGTCAAGATAAATATTTTATACAAAAGTAAACTCTACACTATAAGACTTAAGTGTCAAATTTGTAAACGCATATTTCAAAACATTAAACGCCAAGTTTTGGAGGTGTTTGATCAATAATTTTCATAATATAAATGTCAAAATGAACAGCGAGTGAATAAGGAGTGAATGGAGCCGCTTTGTGTATATATAAAAAATAATTTTAAGGTCTTTGAATAAAAATACGAAAATAGGAAATAGAACAATATTTTTATTTCTTCTCGTGCTCTAAAAGTTCGTCTTTATGTTGAGCATATGCGAAATAAAATTGCTTTTTATGCTCTAGCACATGAGTAGAGAACCACCCAGAGTGAAAGCTTCATACAACCTCGCTGCGATACGTACACAAGCATGTCGCGCATGAGTGCGGGGGCACAGACGGCCCGTCATGTAAGTACAGGGCGAAACCGGTTCCTACCGACTCGGCCTGTGCTTTAACTGTGCTGTGTTATGTTTGTTATCATTTCAAATTTTGATTGTTTTTGCCATGATTTTATTAATAGGCTACGACGATGTATAACAATAAATAAAAAATATAATTATATTATAAATATTAAGTATACAATATACTAAAATAGTATGAAAATGGTGATAAGCAATTAATTACTAGCCATCGAGTTATATGTACTTAGTACTAGAGGAGACAACGCCACTTCACCGTTTGTAACACGAGTTAGAGCCTGCTGGGTCAAACTCATTTAGTCTGCACCAGCTGTCCGCCGCGACGACTCGTTTTAGGTGCCTTTTCCAAAATGCCTCCGTTTGTGTGCTAGCTAAGGTATTGTTTAAATAATATTAGGTCCTTACATATGAAATTGGCGTTTGGCGAACTGGCAACTTTGATTCAAAATATGTGGCGTTCGGCTAGGAATTCCAAATTCAAATTTATTTCAAATTTAAGACCATGTATTTCTGTGTTCGAATTACGAAATTTATTTGTTATCGCGTCATTTGTTTTTCTTTCACATCGTTCTGTTCACAATATGGAGAACTTAAAATATCGCTATATTTACGAATATGAGTTTCACCTCGGCACTAGTGCTGCAGAAACGGCTCGTAGGATTAACAATGCGTATGGGGAAGCTACTGCAAAAGAAAATACGGTACGTTATTGGTTCCAACGTTTCCGTTCTGGAAATTTTGACCTACAGAACAAGCCTCGTGGACGGCCGGAGACACAAGTTGATAACGAAGAATTAAAAGCAATTGTGGAAGCAGATCCATCGCAAACCACGTCAGAGTTAGCGGCAGGCTTCGGTGTGAGTGATAAAACCATTTTGATTCACTTGAAACAAATTGGAAAAGTGAAAAAACTTGAAAAATGGGTACCGCATGAATTGAGCGACGCAAACAAAGAAACACGCGTCGAGTGTTGCGTTTCACTTCTCAACCGGCACAATAATGAAGGCATTTTGAATCGTATCGTTACTTGTGATGAAAAATGGATCTTGTACGACAACCGGAAACGTTCTTCACAATGGTTGAACCCAGGTGAACCAGCCAAATTCTGCCCGAAACGAAAGTTGACTCAGAAAAAGGTACTGGTAAGTGTCTGGTGGACTAGTGCCGGTGTCATCCATTACAGTTTCTTAAGATCTGGGCAAACAATCACGGCTGATGTGTATTGTCAACAATTGCAAACGATGATGGAAAAGCTAGCCATTAAACAACCCAGACTGGTCAATCGATCTAGCCCACTGCTGCTTCAGGACAACGCTCGACCACATACGGCACGTTTGACGGCCGCAAAACTACGGGAGCTGCGACTGGAATGTCTTCGACACCCACCATACTCCCCGGACCTTGCTCCAACTGATTACCATTTTTTTCGGAATTTGGACAACTTCATGCAAGGAAAAAAATTCAATTCTCACGAGGCTGTCCAAACGGCCTTCAAAGATTTTATTGATTCTCGCTCACACACTTTTTTTAGTAAAGGAATCAATGAACTACCTTCGAGATGGCAAAAGTGCATAGATAGCCATGGTACATACTTTGACTAAATAAAAAAATAGTTTCATAAAAAAAAATCGTTTTCATTTCTGCCATATGAAACGCCAATTTCATATGTAAGGACCTAATATATGTCGGAAACCAGAAAATGGGTCGAACACACGAGAGAGTCGTTTGGCTTAAAAAGTACATCTTGTTTGCCTTGAGCTATTATAGTGGCCCATTGTGCACGTCGGTGAGGATTTCGTGGAAATCTTAAATTGAAACATTATAGTTATTACGAGCTTTATATAAATCATTTTATTTACAAGACAAACATTCCGTATATGACATTCCTAGTGTAACAGGCGTCCACATGCTACGGTGACCGCTTACCACAAGAGGTAGATCGTAAACATATTTGCCACCGACGTGATATATTTAAAAAAAAATTGTCGACTCCACCGATTTTTGTTCCGTGACAACCGTTAATTTGTACTAAGAAAATGAATGATTAAATACCACGAAATAATGACGAGTTCACATTAATTTTGTTAAAATATTAATAGAACTTAAAGAAATATATTCCATCTTTTCTTCTTCTTGTTTTCGTGCTATAAACACATTTTTTCACCGCACATTTCGTCATGTTTGACCATTTGACAGTTGTCGTTGTCTATTACGGCCGAAACGAGACTGCGCGGCAAACGGGTGCCCGGGCACCCGTTTAAGGGGCCATTTTTTCCCGGCTGATTGTAAATCTAGTCCTATAATAGATCAGTGTATCTAAACCTATACTGACTGTACACCGTTTATGTGCAACAGCCCCTAGAGGCTTTGTCAAACGTCGGCGGGCAAGTCACTACTCCTTAAGTAATCTAAGAAGGGGTTGAAAATAGCAAAGAAAGCCTACAGGCATCGGCACGTAACTTGAGCGGTGGGCTTGGATGCGCAGAATTCAAAAATAAGGTCTCATCGGCAGAGTGCGCTTTGTTGTGCTCGCACGCTTCATCATCATCATTTCAGCCGAAAGACGTCCACTGCTGGACATAGGCCTCCCCCAAGGCTCGCCACTCAGACCGGCCCTGTGCTACTTGCTTCCACCGGTTTCCCGCGACCTTCACGAGGTCGTCGCTCCATCTTGTTGGAGGCCTACCGACAGCTCGTCTCCCGGTGCGCACACGCTCAATGGCCCTTCACTCGTAAACATGTGCAGAAATCCCCTCTACTTTTGCTCACCGCTCAAGATACATGCCGCGTCCTGTACTTTCGGTGAATTAAACCCCATAAAATTATAGTTTGAATAAAAAAAAATTAAAGACCGTAACCATGGCAACTAGGTACAGAAAAAGTTAATTCGCCCAATTATTCTCTACTTCATTAATAACTTGTTGATTGTTTAGGTGATCCATATTGCCGATAATCCTGCTTCGCTGGCGCACAAGCAAGCGCAGGTAGATTTGGAAGCAGCTAATGAGGAGGTAAATATACAAGATATTCGCTAACTTATTATTATACTCAACAGAGATAGGACAAATTTGCGTCATTGCTCGCAATAATGTGGACATGATTCCAAAATTAATCAAAATGTTAATCAATTAATTAAGTTTGCCCCTTTAACATCAGTGGAGTGCGAGCGGATTTTTTCAGCAACTAAGTATATTTTTGATGTAAAAAGAAATAGACTGACTGCAGAAAATTTGGAAAAAAATACTGATTATTTTCTTTAATAAATCTATACTTTAACAAACTTTTGTATTTATTGACTAGGAATTAAAATTTAAGTCAAGTAAGTAATTAATTAAATGATTACATATTTGATTAATTTTGGAGTCATGACCACATTATTGCGAGCAATGACGCAAATTTGTCCTATCTCTGCAATGTATCTATCTTACATTTCATATTTTACCATGTATTTACCTAAAATTGTAATAATGCGGAATTTATAGCGCTATCACGCTTCCCAATTTTTACAAAATTGTAAATGATTAATTATCAAATGAAAAGCGTTCACTGCGGTACACCTCTATGTACATATTTATACAGACTTATAGTAGACTGGCTTCTGCCAGCGTGGAATTCGGTTATGGCGTTCCCGCGGGAACTATGCATTTTTCCGGGATAAAAAGTAGCCTATGTCCTTACCCAGGGCTCGAACTATCTCCACACCAAATTTCATCTAAATCGGTCCAGCGGTTGAAGCATTAAGAGGTAACCAGTGACAGAGTTACTTTCGCATTTTATACTATTAGTATGGATTAGTGTCATCATCATCATCATTTCAGTCGATAAACGTCCACTGCTGGACAAAGGCCTCCCCCAAGGCGCGCCACACAGACCGGTACTATGCCACTCGCATCCACCGCGTTCCCGCGACCTTTACAAGGTCGTCACTCCATCTTGTTGGACTCTATGGATCTAGTGACAAGCTGTCGATACAGTGAGTTCTACACGCCCTGCCTGTCAAGTTTAATGCATGGCAAGAAAATATTACTGTCTCAAAAGATAATGTCTAAACCTATAGCACACGGCGGACACGGCCTATAAAAGCACGATTTCGAACACAATTCGAATGAAGTGTCAATGTTTGCGTGGGAGGACGTCTGTACTCTTGTAATGTCTACCACTACGCGGGCCAACGATTCACTCTCCATCTCCGGATGAAACAAATGACGGTAAGGGCGAGTTGCGCGCCGGCTAGATTCAGGCGGGTGATTCCGTGGCCATTCTGTATGTCATCATCATCATCATCATCATTTCAGCCGAAAGACGTCCACTGCTGGACATAGGCCTCCCCCAAGGCTCGCCACTCAGACCGGTCCTGTGCTACTTGCTTCCACCGGTTTCCCGCGACCTTCACGAGGTCGTCGCTCCATCTTGTTGGAGGCCTACCGACAGCTCGTCTCCCGGTTCGCGGGCGCCACTCGAGAACTTTCCGGCCCTATCGGCCATCAGTCCTGCGAGCAATGTGCCCCGCCCACTGCCACTTAAGGTTCGCAATTCCTCGGGCTATGTCGGTGACCCCAGTTCTACTGCGGATATCCTCATTTCTGATTTTATCACGCAGAGAAACTCCGAGCATAGCCCTTTCCATTGCCCTCTGAGTGACTTTGAGCCTTCTTATGAGACCCATCGTGAGCGCCCACGTCTCGGAACCATAAGTCATCACTGGCAACACACACTGGTCGAAGACTTTCGACTTGAGACACTGCGGTAATTTGGACGAAAAGACACTGCGAAGCTTCCCGAACGCTGCCCAACCGAGTCGGATTCGACGATTGACCTCTGTATGTGGTATTATTAAATATTCTGTGCCTATTGTGTCCCTAGATAAAGAAGTTAAAGGCTGCCCTGCGCGAGGGAGGATCACGCTCTTGTCCAGAAGACCTTCAACAGTTGCGGCAGCAGCTGGAAAACAGTCAGATCAAACTGCAGAGGTAACATTCATTGCTCACTTACATCACAATCCATGTTTGGTTTTTTGAAGTTTTTAAAGTTGCGGTTACTAGATTAGCCTTTTTATTTCGGTACCGTATTCTATATTCGACATCAAACGAAAATCGTAATTACGATAGAATTACAATATAATTGAAGTTACGCATTTTATCTTTAAATTCGATGAGGCAAAATTTAAAAAAGTGACGCTAGTAATCTAGTGACTGTTTATAACAGATATTATAAGATATAATAATAATATTTAAAATTCCAAGTAGATTTTTTCGGATACTGCTATATTTTTGCTCAGCCATAATTACACTGTTAACTGCCGCAGTATCGACTTTTAAGGCTGACTTGCTCCAACGCCGCTAACCCCAGGTTAGCGATTTACTTGAGAAGTTGACACAAATGAACCTGAGTTAAAGAGGCTAAACTGAATTTAGCGGTTTGGTGCAAGTGGAAGAAAGCCACAACTCGTTTTCGAGGAACCGAATCATAGGTTTCAAATGAATGTGCACAGGGCGGACACGGCCTATAAAAGCACGATTTCGAACACAATTCGAATGAAGTGTCAATGTTTGCGTGCGAGGACGTCTGCACACTTGTAAATGTTGTGTACCACTACGCGGGCCAATGATTCACTCTCCATCTCCGGATGAAACCAATGACGGTAAGGACGAGTTGGACGCGAGTTGCGCGCCGGCTAGATTCAGGCGGGTGATTCCGTGGCCATTCTGTATGTAGTACTATTAAATATTCTGTGATGTAAGCGAAGGTTTCTATGGCAATGAGGGTCATCGCGAGTGAATCCGCCGGAGGCGCTTGATGTCCTCCGAGGTGCAATTTTGCCAATTTAGCACACTATGTGCCATATTACACGCTAAATTGGCAACACTGAGGTCTCCGAAACGTCAAATGTCACAGCGACATTAACATTATGAAATGACAAAACGTTCACATTGGTAGCCACCACCTTGCAGATAGTGGCGCCAACTAGTGCTATTAGCCCTCATTAGATATTAGTTAAACCTAAGCCTAAACCGACCAATCGCTCAACAAAACACTGTTGTCTTGTTTAACTTTGACATTGGCGGAATCATCTAGTCTCGATGGAGCCACAAGAATTGAATGGGGGCTATCGCGTGTGAATTTGCCACTAGAGGCGCTAGTGTCGCGTGAGGTCCAATAACATTCAGTTTTCACTGGTTTTGGCGGGCTTCGTGATATAAATCATAATTTCTTTAATTTACCTGTTGAAAAGTGATCTCCTTCGTGAAATTATCGCAAATATGGATTATTTGGCTATTAATGTAAACGCTTTGAAAAAAAAAATGTTTCCAAACAAAACGGAACTGCACAACATTGCGGCATAGCTACTCGATATGATGATAGTTATTTATAATTAATAAACTTAATGAGATTCAAGATTGAAAACTTTGTTTCGGCGCCGATCTTATAAAGTCGCCTTTGACAGCTATACCTCTGGACCTTAGTCTACAGTGGCGCCAACTGGTGAGCAAAGAAACGATAGTCCCCATTGAATTGATATTAGTTATTGGTTGTAAAAATAACTGATAAGTTTAACGAATGTTTGTCCAACCCGCTTCAGGAGTGACGAGCCGGCGGGAGCCAACTGATCACGGTACTGGTCTAGCAACTCTCCCCTTCGCCCCGTCCCTCTCACTCCACATATATCACACTAACTTTTCCCCGCAACTTCGTATGCGCAGAAATATTAAAATGTAAAATCCCGTTTTTCTCCGTTCCCGTGGGAATTTTGAGAAATCCTGTCTTAGTGCTCCCCTACGTTCCCTAAAGAACCTGCATGCCAAATTTCAGCTCTCTACGATCAGTAGTTTTCGCTCTGCGTTGATCGATGCGTCGATCAGTCAGTCAGTCAGTCAGTTTCTTGTTTTATATATATATACTAGTTATGGCCCGCGACTTCGTCTGCGTGGAATATAAAATTGCCGATAACTTGTCTTTCCGACATTCGATTTTAATCAAACATAGCTTATATGTTGCTCCAAATGATGCTCTATCTACCCTCGAAAACTTCATTCAAATCGGTTCAGTAGTTTCGGAGATTAACTCTAACAAACAGACAGACAGACATACAGACAGAAAAGATTTCTAAAAATCGCTGTTTTGTGGTCTACCATAAATCTTTAGACCTCCCGTTCCTTTTTTTGAACTTTTCTTTATATGTACGGACACGCCGGGTTCTGCTCTTTTATCTACTATATAAAAATAAGTCGGGTTTTCCTCCCTGACGCTATAACCCCAGAACGCACGAACCGATTTCCACGGTTTTGCATTCGTTGGAAAGGTCTCGGGCTCCGTGAGGTTTAAGGCGGTACGAAGTCCGCGGGGTCAGCTAGTTATAGTATAGATATAGACAACAGAGCGAGAGAGACAGGGCTGCCAAGTAGACCGCTTTACTTAGTTAGTTACTTTAGACCGGCCGCACATAATAAGAAATTCTTACAGAAATTTTCTGACGCTGCTATGGGAGTATTACGTAACGAATTTGGGGGGGGGGGGGGGGGTCTTGTAAAACGTTACGATGCATTACAAGGACGGGAGGGGGTGTTTGAACTACGCGTTACGTAACATTGTTTCCGGTACTTTACGCCACATAATTGTGATTTTTAGGTAAAAATGGTCACTTGGTGGTTACGTAACGTTTTACTTGGGGGGAGGGGGGCATACAGAAAAACGTTACGGTGCGTTACATGGGGAATCGAAAATCTCCAAAAATTGCGCTACGTAATACTTGAACGCTAATTTTTTAGCATTCTTCAGTAGCGGTTTTCTTTTTACTCTATGTCACTTAATTCACTATGTTTATTTATAACCTCATGCTCAGGCCTTTGTTTGATAGTGGAAATTCGTGTCTTACGAGTTGTTCTTAAAGCCTTAGATGTTTTTTTAATGTTTTTATATGGATATTTGTAACTACCATTGATCTATTATAAGTATGGATTCACAATCAGCCGGAGAAAAATGGCCCGTCTGGGCACCCGTTTGGCGCTCAGTAAATTTGACACTTAAATCTTACAGTGTTAGGTTACTTTTGTATAAAATATTTATCTTGACATATAGAGTTTGTGTAAAGAGGCGTTATTAGCATATTGGAACGTATTTTCTAATGCCAGTTTGCTCCATATATTTTGACATATTCTGTTAGGCACTGTTCGTCCATATGTTATTATAGGTCAATGGTTACTGCCTTTATTTATGCTGTGGTTTAATCAAACATTTTTAAACCTCAGTTCACACATGTGTAACTAATTATGTATGTTTTTTATTGTATCTATTGACTGTGAATGGGTCGATCGTTGTAATATAATTTGCTACTGCTTTTCAAATCATCTTTACTTTGACTTACTGTATATCTCACTGTATTCTATGTCTGTCTGTCTGTCTTATGGTTGTCTGTCTGTATCATTTTGTAATCATGATGTGAGTATGAAAAGGTTGTCTCTTACTACTTTATGTCATAATAATGGAAACATTGTTTCGTTTAGTAAGGCCCAGTTTTGGACACTATTTAACTCCAATCATGGACACTTACTGCTTATGTAAAAAGATTTTTTAATACAGGTGCTCAAAGAGTAAATATGTATTTCGATTTGTTTAACGTGCCGAAAGTTTGCCATTTCCGAACGAGCGTTTTTTGTTTTTTTGACAGCTAGTGAGCGTGCCTAAAGTTGTTTTTTTACGAACTAGTGCGTAAAGTTTTTTGAGCTTCATCCTGTTCGTTTATTTCTTTATTATTTTTTTCGAAAATGTATTAAAAATGACGTTTGATTGTCATTTTCACTCGTCTTCTAGTGTTAACGCTCGCTTTCGCTCGTGCCAACGTAACTAGGGGCTCGTGATAAAATGACAAACTTTTCGCACTTGCATCAACATATACTATTTCATGACTAGTGTCACTACTTTAGATGCTATAAATTGTAATGACACAAATAGCCTCAGATCAGGACGTGTTGATTAGAATAATGTTTTTTCCTTTCCAGGATGAAAGAAGAGTTCACGTCATCGGCGCAAGAGTATAGAGACGTGTGTTACATGTTACTTGGATATAAAGTGGACAGAACTGGACATAAGAATTATAGGTAAGTTCTTATTATTCGAATGCGCCAGAAGGAAGGTTTATGGTTTTCGAGTGTATGTATGTATATTTTATTCTCACGCGCTGTAGTCTAAACGGCTCGATGGATTTTAGCTTGTGAGGTGACGTTAGATTCGTCTTGATTGTGAGAGTTATACTGGGTATATAAAGTTTGGATGCAGTCGGATTTTTTAATTTACATAAATCGAGTTTTTTGAGTTAATATTATGCTTTTGCAATCATTAATTATCAGTGATGATTAATGACAGACGTGGGTGTCACTTGTAGGCCTCCCTCATAAGACAGATCGTAGTCACCCATAGGGCAGTGGAAAAGGCTACATTTGGGGTTTCTCTGCGTGAAAGAATCGTGAATACTGAGCACAGTACAACTAGGGTCGCCGACATAGCCCGATCAAAATCTAGAATGAGGTGGCGCATTACTCTCAGCATTGTTTTTGAGGCCAGAAAGTTCTAGAAGCACGCCTCAACAAGATGGAGTCCGATCTGGTGTAGGATGCTTTAATTCGACGGATGCCTGAGACATAGGACCAGTCCGTGTGGTACATATTGGAGAGGGATATATGTCCAGTAATAAAAAAACAAACGTCACACCAATGAGTTCCACCGTATTCCTGCTTACT
Source organism: Aethes cnicana (assembly GCA_963971205.1). Classification (NCBI taxonomy): domain Eukaryota; kingdom Metazoa; phylum Arthropoda; class Insecta; order Lepidoptera; family Tortricidae; genus Aethes; species Aethes cnicana. The sequence goes on along the minus strand of OZ020290.1, from coordinate 8,733,668 downwards.
AAATGGCGCCTCTATCTGCAAGGTGGTGGCTGACAATGACAACGTTTTGTCATTTCATACGGTGTCAATGTCACTGTGACATTTGACGTTTTGGAGACCTCAGTGTTGCCAATTTAGCGTGTAATATGGCACGTAAATTGCCAACATGCACCTCGGAGGACAGCAAGCGCCACTAGTCACCCTCATTATATTCCTTCTCTTTTTTCCAGAATATCGAATATGTACGCGGAATCCGCGGAAGAGTACCTAACCTTTACCCTCTGCGACGACGGCATAGAGATGGTGCACACCGACTACTCCGCCACTCTTGAGGAGCTGGTGGAATTACATCTGCAGCAGCACCGCTCCATCCCCCTATTCCTCAGCGCTCTCACCATGGAACTGTTCGCCAGGACCACTATGCAACAGGACGTCGACCACTGCTGAGGATGCCGACTCATAGAGAAACATAAACACTGCAATCATAGACAAAGATGGAAAGGTCACAGCTTCTTTCTATAAAGAAACAAAGTCTGGTTAGTTACACGACTTGTAAATTTGGTATGGGGGTAGATTCCAACCACCACAATAGCCTATTTACGGCCCACTGCTGGACACAGGCCTCCTCTCATCGAGAGAGGGTTTGGGCTATAGTCCCCACGCGGGCCCAGTGCGGATTGGGGATTTCACACACTTCCTTGAATTACTTCGCGTACAGGTTTCCTCGCGATGTTTTGCTTCAACGAAAAGCTCAGTGATAAAGTCAAGTTAAATTTCGTACATAAATAATTTCAGAGGTCCGAGTCGGATTCGAACCCCGGACACTCTGCATGAGAGGTGGTAGGTCAAATCACTACTAGGCTACTGTGGCATCGGCTGATTCCAACAAGGACATAGGCTACTTTTTATCCCGAAAAGCGCATAGCTCCCGCTGGAAAGCTTTCGAAGTTTCTTTTCGCGTAGTGTATTCTCTGCCTAAGCCAGAGACAATCTCCTCATATTACGGCGTACATCGGCAACGGACAGGGTCTTTAAATTTTCATACTTCGCCGTACAGCGCCATCTAGATGTTGCTCATGGAGTTTAAATTTATATGCAGGCTACCCAGGAAGCGACATCTATTATCGCATTTAAGGGTGAGTTGATTCAAGCACAGTTGACGGACTCCTGGTCGTTAAATATGGTCGCGAAGCTGTCACTTTGTTCCATAGTAAAAAAATTACGTTAACTTATAAACCACCAATACCAACCAAACCAATACCAATACCAATATAAATTTTAAAAATTTCAATAAAATATTTTCTTTTTATAATAATATAAATTAAAGCTTATCCCTTAAAATATTAAATGAAATTTTTAAAAATTTAATTAATTAAATTAACTTAATTTTTTTTTTTTAACGGACGGTTTGAATCAACCCGCCCTAACACTTCTTTCGGGCGTACGCTGGTTTGAATGAAGGTTGACATTCTACGTTTACCTTACTTTTTCTATGGCCTAGGCGCACCTCATGTCATCTATTGTGTCCAATCAGTCAGACTATTTATTTGTCATGAATTCCATTATCAGACCTCGCTGCGACTTGTTCAATGATAGAAATAGTAGATTGTGTGACTAGGGAGCAAAATGGCATATTTTACCGCGGGTGACGGATTGAATCCAGAGCGACGCGAAAGATTCCAGAATAGAATCCCGAGCGGAGCGAGGGATTCTAACGTGGAATCTTGAGCTAGCAAGGGATTCAAGCTATGTCACCCAAGGTTTAAATAATTTTGCTACCGTGTTGCACACTCTGTTTTTCACTCCTCCTATGAGCAGCAGGGAACAAATTCGTACTTTGCTCCCTAGAGAGCAAAATATTACTTTGCTCCATGTTTGCGGGGCAGATATGGAGAGGGAGCAAAATGGCATTTTGCTCCCTCTAAACGGGGAACAAAGTACTCCTTTTCGCTTAGGAGTGAAAAATATTGTTAAGTTATGTAACCGCATACAGTGATATCTCGTGCTGTAATTAAGGTCTAGTATTACTTCCATTTTTCTTTCCCTCCCGTATCATAAGCGTTATTTTCATTTTGCACAAATATTTTTGTTTATTTACTGCTAATATGGCACTTATGCAGTTCATGGGTACTATAAATATAATTAAAACTATGCAGACAGGATATAAATCATATGTCATGTTGTTTAATATGTACTTACTTGTGTATACTACCAGTACGTTCTTATAGGTCTTTCATATCATAGCTTAAGGAATTGTGATCATTTATCGAGAAGGCTTAAAATATTTAGCATGGTGAATCTAATGTAAAAAGGTCAGATGGTAGACTCCCAAAAGTAGCAGTACGAATAATAATCTTAAGTTTAAGTATTAGTCTATTAAGCTGGAGATTATCTTCTCATTAAAAATGAATTGCCGTTTGTTAGTCTGGCAAAGGCACCAGAACTGCTGGACCGATTTGGCTGATTCTTTTTTGTTTTATTCCGCATTATTCTGGGAAGGTTAAAAAAGGGAAAAAATGTAAAACACTAATGGAACAATAACTTTGTAAGGGAATCCGTGGTGATACGAAGTTGATCGGGCCGACTAGTTACGAATAAATCCAAAAATGACAGTTAAACTTTAAGTCCATACTATGAAATACTAGCAGCTGCCCGCGACTTCTTCCCGCGTAGTCTTAAAATTTGCGTACCCGATGATACTATACATATAGATGGTTATGGTTATAGAAGTATTTAAGAAACCGGTTTGACCCGTGGAAAACCCTTTCCCGTTGAAATATCGGGATAAAAAATCCTATCCTATCTTATTCCCAGAATCTCAAACTATCTCCGTACCAAATTTCATCCAAATCGGTCCCGTCGTTGCGACGTGAAGGACGGACAAAAAAACAAACATACTGTCCTATTTATAAATATTAGTATGGATTGTCAATAATAATGTGCGATCTTGTCTTATACGAAACGCGCCTACGAAATAGTGTTCTAAAGTTGAAAATGCAATACTGCCATCTGTCTTGTCAAATCTATTCTCTACATCCTGCTTGAGATATATATTTTAGATTTTCTTCGAGATCTCTTTACTACACCCGCAGTAACACAGTAGAGTTAATTTGTGTCTAATCTACTAGATAAGAATAGTTTCTTTGTAAATATATAGGTAGATGGGCTTTTATATCTTTTCTAATAAGTAATTAAAATAAATTGAATGTTTGGTGATAAATCGATTTGTGGTAGTTTTTTAATGCACGAAAAGGCAAAGGAAAAACGCCAATTGCTGTATTTTTCTGTAACTAAGACCCAATACAATTATCCTGCAGATAAATTGGGAAAGCTTCTGTTTCGATGTCGATTGAAAGTGTATTTCTTATACGAATTTTGACATTATATTATATTTTCAACTTTATGGCACAATTTAGTAAAGAACAAACTACACTGAATCATCATCCAAACCATTCGCAATTTACCTGCTACACCTTATGGCACGGTAATATGGTCGAAAGTTGTACACTATCAAAGACTTGTTGTTAGAAATTAAATTATACTTAGTTGACAGATTGGCTTTTAGTTACAGAGTTCAATGTAAGGAGCCAATTGTATTATCGTTTCTATGTGACATGACATTCCTAATTGGCAAAATGTATTGTATTTGACTGACTATGAATTAAGCGAACATTGTCTGCAGTCAAGTATTAAATAAATTTTGATAAATGAAGATGTAGTTTTTCTAGTCCTGTGCACCGTATATTTATAGCGTTTTTTTTAAATCAAGATGTCGAACGGTTGGAACGAGGGCTATCGCGTGTGAATTTGCCACTAGAGGCGCTAGTGTCGCGTGAGGTCCAACAAAATTCAGTTTTCACTGGTTTTGGCGGGCTTCGTGATTTAAATCATAATTTCTTTAATTTACCTGTTGAAAAGTGATTTTATATACTTCGTGAAATTATCGCAAATATGAATTATTTGGCGATGAATGTGAACGCTTGAAAACAAACATTTTTTTTTTCAAACAAAACGGAACTCCACTACATTGCGGCATAGCTACTCGATACGATGATAGTTATTTATAATTAATAAACTTAATGAGATTCAAGATTGAAAACTTTGTTTCGGCGCCGATCTAATAAAGTCGCCTTTGACAGCTATACCTCTGGACCTTAGTCAACAGTGGCGCCAACTGGTGAGCAAAGAAACGATAGTCCCCATTGAACGCTCGACACTCGTTCACATAATCACGAAGGGTTACCGCGGGTGAACAATCCCCTACGGGCGCTAGTGGCGTTGGTGTCGGCCAAGGCAGCCAATGAGGGCCATCGTGCTCACTAGTTGGCGCCTCTATCTGCAAGGTGGTGGCTGTCAATGTCAACGTTTTGTCATTTCATACAATAGTGTCAATGTCACTGTGACCTTTGACGTTTTAGAGACCTCAGTGTTGCCAATTTAGCGTGTAATATGGCACAGAGTGTGCTAAATTGGTAACGTGCACCTCGGAGGACAGTGCACGCGGTGAGTCATTTGCGCGATTTGACATTGACAGCTATACATTTATTTATTTATTTAAACTTCATTGCACATACAAAATGTATAAAATTGGCGGACTTAATTCTTAGGTATCTACCAGTCAACCATAAGGCCAAACAGAAAGGAAAATGAGTAGGTGCATCAATATCACACACACATCAATCAATATCACATATCATCCTACTATTACTACTCCTAATGCAGTTTCCGACGCCAGTCGCGCCCGGTGGTGAGCAAAAATACGGTAACGCTCATTTAAGAGTCCCCAGTACGCTCCTTTCTCCATACAAACGTAGTTACGATTTAATTCGTAAACTTCTTATGAGATTGCCACCAAATTTTACGAGTAATAGTGGAGCAGAGATATTAGTGTCCAAAATACACTTTGATTGAAATAAATTGAATAACAAAGAAACTAGGACCATTTTAGTTTCGTCCATACAAACTTCAAAATTCAGTTTTTTGGCTGTAATTTAATTGTTTTATTTTACCACGACATTTACTAATTTCGGACACTCACAATAATGAGTTTATTATGTGTACCAAGTTTCGAGTAAATCTGTATAGTAATTTGGGAATAAAAGCGAAAATACGTTTGTATGAAAACTCTTAAACCGAGTTTCTACTGCGAGTGCACCGGATTCGGAATGAGAATGAGAATCCGTTTATCTCGCAACTAGTTTTCAGGATTGTCGATATAAAACTGAAGTTTTCGTGATATGTACGGGTATAAATAAAACGATATGTTTCCATGTAAAATATTTATGAAGACCAAGAAAAGTAATCAACAAGGACAAATATATTACATCATCTAATCTAATATTCGCAATGACAACTACAACATGTAAAGTATTATTATATTCCGATGCAGTTAACAATTTGATTAGCACTAGGATATAATTGACAATAGCCAAGTCATGTTATATTAATAAGGTCCACATTCAAAAATTTTAGAATCGGTTTAAGTATTCGCTGAAGGTGTGACACGAGTATACTAACTTGGGTACATTTTTATGTTTAAAGCTGAGATTAAGTGATCGCCGCTAATAAAAGGTACAGTACAGAAATGTCAGTTAGATTTCTACTCTCTAGTGGTAGTGTGTGTGCTTTAAATCGTTTTTCAAAAAATATCAACTTCTTGTACATCATAGGAAAACAGACGTTCCCAAGACGACGTTTGCGGTAGAAAAATTAAATTGGAATAAGTTTTTCTGTAAGTTTCTGTAAAGAGACTAGCATGAAACAGTAAGTTTTGAAAGTGACGCTTCCTAAAATTTCAATTTTCCTTTTGCTGTACGTTTCAAATGTAGGAAATCTTTTCTTAATTTTCAAATTCGCTCGTGCCACACGTAACTATCAAAATTTGATAGAAGCTACACATTAAAGTTAAACATCACAATTAGACTATCTAATGTAATCTAAGTGCAACGGGCCTGGAGTTTGCAATTATTAAAGACGAATTAGGCGAATTTAAAAATAATTTAAGTCTCAATAAATACGTCATTAAAACTAAGTAGTGCCGTTAACAAGCAATAGGAAAGTGAATGTGGACTAGTGGTGACTCGAGGGTTACGAAATCGAGTAACTTACATTTAAAGCTAAGCAGCCCTTAGAGCACGCTAACGTTTATCTCGCACATAAAGCTTTTGTCTCTTTCGCGCCGAATTTTAGGGCCTAGAGTCTGGCAAGCAAAAGCTGAACCTATCAAATTCAATTAACTGGCAACATTAGCTATCAGAAATGAGGATATCCGCAGTAGAACTAGGGTCACCGACATAGCCCGAAGAATTGCGAACCTTAAGTGGCAGTGGGCGGGGCACATTGCTCGCAGGACTGATGGCCGATGGGGCAAGAAAGTCCTGGAGTGGCGTCCGCGATCCGGTAGACGAGCTGTCGGTAGGCCTCCAACAAGATGGAGTGACGACCTTGTAAAGGTCGCGGGAACGCGGTGGATGCGAGTGGCACAGGACCGGTCTGAGTGGCGCGCCTTGGGGGAGGCCTATGTCCAGCAGTGGACGTCTATCGGCTGAAATGATGATGATGATGATGATGATTAGCTAACATACTTTATAGTTAATTTGCGTACGTACTTACGTACTAAGTTAAAAACTTCATCCTAAAGTTTTTGACCTAATTTCTTCATTATTACCATAATTATTCCTTTTTCCTGTTTAGGCTATCATAATACGATAAGAATTGCAAATGTTTATTTTTAGTTAAATTCTGTTGTTTTAATTATCATTGGTTTCCCAAGATACAGGTGAAGCCTAGTTTGGGGACCCCTGTATATTTTTTTATGCTTATAATCTGTGTGCACAGAATTCTGTTTTTGTTATTTTATTTTTTATGTTCTGGTTGTCTTTGTGCAATAAATAAACATTATTAATATCATTATATATTATTATTATACTATAGTGTTGCCGCGTAATTGGCTTCGATAGGTTCAGCTTTCTTTATCCAGACTATTCCCAAAATTGTCCGCACTGCGAACTACTGGGATTTTATTCTCAGTTGACCATAGTGCGAACAAATAGGGAAAATATTCCTAGTAGTTCGCACCCGCGTTTTTGCATTGCGGACTATTCCCACGTGTTCGCACTGTAGTGTAGACAACTGGACAAAAATCAGAGTAGTTCGACTTTTAGTTACCATCTGGGCAGAGAGAGAGAGAGAGAGAGAGAGAGAGACAGATGCATTATTTCCGAGACGAACGCTCGTGTGCAGGGCCCTCAGGACAGTCAATTCCTACAACCGACATCACACATCGCTTTGAATTATCGACAAATAGTCTAAAAAACGTTGGAAATCTTTTAGTTTAGAAATACTTTTAAAAGTAACAATAAATTACTTTTTTTCTACAGTCTATTCAAAATCACCTAACATCCAAAATGTTTCGAAAATAAGAATATTCTAATAATCTTAAATACATATAATACTGAAAACGATTTAACCACTCTAAACATGCGAATAGCAGTTCGGCCGAGGCCACAACAAGCTCTGTTCGATCAAATCTAAAAAAAAACAAAAATATACACGCATACATGAATTTCATACCATTTCCAATAAAATTATTGCACTAAAACTTAATATTTCATAACTTAATAATAAATATTGCATAAGCGTCAAAAACCACGTTCTCGTGATGTAAAAATATCAAGTCTTAGTTAATAAAATTTTAAGAACAAATGTCAGTCCGAGATGAAAGTATTAAGTTATCCTACATGCGTCGTCGCAGATTTCAACAAGACGGAAATTCCAATTCGTCTAGAGTAGAAGTATCTACCTAACAAAGTTCCAAAATTTTGTGCTAACTACACTCCTAAGTATATTTCTGACTAAATATTAAGTACGATTTGGTGCTCAAATTTAATTATGTAAGTGTTTAAAACTATAGAATTATTTATCTACATAGTTTGAAATGTGTATCGTTCGATAGTTGTCTAAAGCTAACGATTTAATTTCGATTATTCTAGAAGTTTGACTTTGAGCGTCCTTGCGGACCGAACATAGTCTCAGCTCTGTACTGTGTATCAGGGGTGAGCTAGCTCAACAGACCTTTATCACTAACACTAATTCGGATCTAGAAGTCAAAAGGACTAAGTAATGTCCAACAACTATTCAAGATACAAGGAAATGAAGGAAACCTTCAAATAGTCATGCTTTCTTCTCTGAGCGCCACAGTAAGAGTGTGCGAGGAACACGTCAACGCTGCGACAGTACGACAGTTCCATGACTATAGCTTGCGCTTTCCGACTTCGCCCCTTCGCTCGCCTGTCACTCTATTGTCCGTTATGTTTTTGCTCCCTGCAATAGAAAAAAAACATTTTATTATAAAAAAAATACACACAAGTGACAGTCCTCCACCTCAATTGTCAGAAGATTGGCTATAATAGTGAACACCCCTGTTTAACTACTGTGCCGAAGATTGGTTCTAATGGGCAAACTGTTTGAGATCTCATGAGATGACCATATTAGCAGGTTAGTCATTTTTAATATTTGCCTCCCGCTAATAGAGTTCATATGTCCCAGAGCAGAGTACATATACCTAGGCCAAATAATCTCGCCACACGAGTCGACCGCCAAAGAAATTGACAGAAGAATCGGAAATGCATGGAAAAGATACTGGTCAATAAAAGAAATAATGAAAAACACTCAATTTAGTACCAGTATCAAGAGAAAATTATTCAACACTTGCATTCTGCCAATATTCACATATGGCTGCCAAACTTGGGCACTGACCCAGGCACAGTGCAACAAACTAAAAGTAAGTCAGAGACCCATGGAAAGAAGTATACTCAAGAAGAGACGAATAGACAAAATAAGAAACTCGGTGTTGAGAGAGAAAACAAAATTAGAGGATGTAGCATACACAATCAAACACCAGAAATGGAAATGGGCAGGACACACCATGAGAGGACCCGAGAAGTGGAGTAAAATAGTAACAACATGGTACCCAAGAGGTTGTAAACGGAATAGGAGGAAAACAACATAAAAGATGGGAGGATGTAATTGTGGAAATGGCCGGCAGAACATGAACCAGAATAGATTTCATAGGAGTTTGAGTGCCACAAATTCTATTCGGGGGCACGCATTTTGCGCGTCGGTTTGGTTCGGCT
>OZ020290.1:8423200-8724355 GCA_963971205.1 Aethes cnicana | reverse complement strand
CCCAAATAAAACTATTTAAGCGACGAAACGGCGTGACTCCGCTGCATCGTCATCTCCGGTGTAGGATTCGGTAGGTTGCCCCGGAGCCGTCGAAACACGACACCCTTCGGCCAGAAGAATATGATACAATAAAGTAGAATTGTTACGTCTGCCTTTCAGAAATCATCGGAATGGTCACTTAACACCTTTGACGTCTTGACTAGTTCATGCATAAATGCGTAACGGGCTGGAATGACAAACAAATCGACCTAAGTAATTCCTCATTCCATTCGTAAATACAATTGTATGGTAAATACCTACAGTCTAACCACGTTATCAAAATTAAGATGTTAATAGGCGATGAAAAATAATTGTAAGCCGTAAATCATCATAATTACGTAAATAGTATACCAACTATTCATTACTATTTAAAAAGCTCAATATTCTTCCAATTAGTGTCAAACAAAAATATATTTTAGCCGTCAATAACCATAGCAACCAAGAGCATCTTACACTTGTCGCTTTCAAGCACGGAACCAGGTCGGTGTCCTCAGGCAAATATGAAGTCCCAAGGGTATGTAATTACTATGGGGACAGAACCTTAAAAAAACGCCTACCATACTTTTTAAACACTTTGCCTGAAGATATCCCACAGGAACCGAATAAAATTAGATTTAAAAATAAACTTAAAAAGTATCTGTTATGTAAGTTATAAATAGCTAAAATAATATAATAATAATAATATATTATGTAATAACAATATATAACATATAATAATAGTACTTAATAGGTAATATTAAAATTAAGGAATGTCAAATTGAAGACTCTAATATGTATATTTTCTTGCCTGCAGACAAACTGCATACAAGTAGTTTTGCGGGAAAATGATTTAGTTTTAAGTTTTTTTTATTTCTGTATGATTTATTAATTTTCAATAAATAATAAAAAAAAAACATCACCACCACAGCAGCCTATTTGGGTTGATTATAGCTAATAGCGACGTCTCCCTGCTGGGCACAGGCCAGGTACCCATACGTATTTAAAAGATGAAATGTATCTTTCTTCATTTCATTCCCCTACGATTATTTACTTAATTAACTGTTCATTCAATCGGCACTTTTGGCAGTTAGAAGTCGAAAAATGTACACTTTAGTTATCTATCTATCACTGCATATTGTACAGCGTAGTCCGCGGAGCGGAGTTTGCGAGAAACTCGATAAACTATTGAACGAATTTTCAGCACTTGGCTCATTTATGTCGAGCCTTAAACGGTTTTCAATAATACGAGTAGATAGAGGGGTTCATGAGGACGGTTTTGGTGTATAATTTGACCTTCATAACACGTGCGAAGTTGATATTAACAGGATCTACTAAATAGCTGACAGTCTGGGACTCTGGCTCTGGAGTACCTAGTGATTCCACTTTTCTTCACTCGAATCTACCGGTAACTAAGATCCCACATGCAATACCAACAGACTAAACAAAAACAATCAGTCGAAGATTGAAAAGTAACAGCTTTTAGTAGGTAAATGTATGTTTTGTAGGGTTTCCACCATTTTTACGAGTGCAAATAAACAAAAGTGCCTAGTGGTTCGACCTTCCGCCTCTCATGCCGAGGGTCGGGGGTTTGATTCCGGCTCGCACCTCCAAGTTAACTTACGTGCGAAATTCAATTTGAATTTACCATGAGATTTTCGGTGAAGGTAAACATCGTGAGGAAACCTGCGAAGTAATTCAAAGATGTGTGTGAAGTCCCCAATCCGCACTGGGCCCGCGTGGGGACTATAGCCCGAACCCTCTCATGATGAGGGGAGGCCTGTGCCCAGCAGTGGGACGCAAATAGGCTGTAGTAGTAGTAGTAGTAAATAAGCAAAAAATATCCGAAGTTTAGTCACATAATAAAAAGAAAACGGATGAATTGGATTGTAAAACACAGTATTTTGTAAGTACCCATGTATGTAGTTCTGCAAGTTTTTTTCTTTTAATTTTATGGCTTCAATTTATTGCGGCGCTGAAGTGTCATTAAAATAATTTTAATTTATTTTGTTGAATATAATTATCTACGGTTCAAAGGCAGAGGTAGTAATTAACAAACCACATTTATTTGTTAGCTTTCTAAGGGCCGGCTGATGTAAAGGTGCGATCTTATATTTTGTACGTTCATTTTTATTTACAGTATATATTACAATGCCCTAGCGAGTTAGGTAAAAAGCACAAACTCAGTACTTTTTAAAGTACTACTTTATGGTGCTGAATTTACAATGCACTTTTTTAACTACTCGTCATAAATCAATGAGTTTACAGAAATACATTTCACTTTACTGCGATACGGTCTATTGATTGTTCCGGTTGAGAGGGATGTGGTAATAAATTTTGAGCTAAAGGTACGTAAGTACATAATTCCACCTCTATCTTACGGCGTCCTCCTGTCCGTAAAAATATCAAGAAGTTCATCAGTAGAGCATTTTTTAATTAGAAACACATTCTATTTATTTGTGTACCAAAAAAAGGCACTTGCAAATTGAAGAGAAATCTCATCGAAAAATACAATTTACATTTTTTTTACGTAAATGTAATATAATATTCATTTATTTATATCTTGACATACTCAGAAACAAAAACCCTTTCATTAATACATTTATAAAATCCTAGGATTGCAAATTTGTAAATCTGGCAACCCTACACAGTCTCGTTCGGTTCGAATCGACTTGAGTCGGCTAGACGCGCGGCAGACAGAGCACGCACTATTTTTCACCTGCCGTGACGTGACGCACCCGCCCGACCGCGCCCGGCGGCCCCGGACGAACGATCTTTTTTTAAATTTCACTGACTCTAGACTGGTTTTTGAGAAAAATCGTATTCGAATAAGGCCATACGACCGCATTCAGATAGCCTTAATGAACGTCCTGCGTTCCGTAGTAGTCTGCCGGCTGTAAAAGCCGCTTCGTCTTTATAGGTTTCGTCCGCCCATTAAAAGTTGTGCAGAAGTTCCTTCTTACTCAATTTGCCATAATAGGTATATTTTTAAAACCTTAGTAAAAGTAAGATTGCCTTGTTTCTGGTAAAATTCACGTACTTGCTGAGACGAATCCACATAACATAACATAACCTAAATGATACCAAAATGTTGTCGTGGAAAATTTTTGCCTACGATCTTTCAATTCTAATTAAACTCATTGAGCTCATGTATGAAAAGTACTTACCAATAATTAGTTCATCACAACATTCTCAACAAAAATAGGTTAGGTAGGTACGTTTATTTGCACGTAAACTACCTACCTACCTAGTTAAAATAACGTAAGAATACTTAGAGCATACGTAGGTAGGTAAGGTACATGGCGAGTACCAACGTGGAATTTTGTTATACGCGTTAACTAAGCGTTTTCCGGGATGAAAAGTAGACTATGTTTCCCGGGACTCCCATATAACGAACTATCTCTATCCCAATTTTCGTTTAAATCGGCAGTTGAAGCGTGAAGAGGTAACAGGTCAGAGTTACCGCATTTGTAATATATATTAAGTATGGATGACGCTATTTTTCGGGTAATACCGGCTGATGTTAAAAATACGTGGTAAAGTGTATATTATTTTAGCGGAGCCGAGGACGTCGACCCCGCTCCTGGGCTTTCAATTAAACTCGAACGGCGCTTGCGCAGATTTGGCGCCACATTTTAGAGGCTACGCGATTTATCTATAAGTACCTACTAATACCTAATAAGCCTGTAGAAAAGTGGCATCTGTAACTTGAAAAAAAAGGAGCCAGTCGAGGGAACTACTTATAGGTATTATGTATAAACGAACAAAAAAAAGTTTTTAGAAAAATTTACTGTCTGTGTAGGTAAGATGTATGCAAAAACAAATATTTTCGACTCAGTCGATGACATATATCCGATTTGCTTAAAGTTAATAGGGATGTCAAACTGAAAAAAAAATATATATTTAACAATTTTTTTTCTGTTTTAATGTTTATCCCTATATATCACAAAAACTTAGGTACACTTTTTATCGTTAACTGAGCCAGATTCAACTACCTAAGGGTGGGTTCATTCAAACCGTTCGTTAAAGTTAACGTTAAATATTTTATTGTGGGCTGTGGGACAAAATGACGTTTTCACCTCGAACAAGTAGACTTTGCTGTCAGAAATTAGTGAGCAAAATCGTGTTTCTTTCACTCAGTGAGACAAAGTATTTTTTTAATTTGATTTTTTTAAATCCTTTTATCCCATCAGACAATCCCATCAGGCAAAGGCAAAGGCCTAAGCCTTGTAGCCACAGTTAAATCGTTCCCGCGCTTTTTTTTTTATTTGATTATGTGAATGGTCATTTCATACTGCGGCATCTAACTAATAACTACTTCTTATACCAATAATTCAAACTATCTTGATTTTATCAGCTCTCTTCTTTTCATTTCTTTAAGAAAAGAGGTAGAATTATACTAGGCAAATCTTAGTGCGAATCTATGTTCATAGAAAAAAAAAACTGAATTAGAAACGTTCGGATACGGGCAACGCATCAGTACCGCCGTATTTTTAGACATTCAAACTTCATATATTTCATATAATTATGTTATTTGTAAACGTTTTAAACTACAGTTTTAATTTAAAGTAAATTAAAAGTTTTCATTTATTACCTATTAAATTCGAAATTTATCATTGTACTAGTTTCCGAACATACGTTTAGAAAATTGCCGCCATTCTCTCATGTCATGTCAAATCATGTCAAATCATGTCTTTCTTCTTAATTTTCGATAGCTAACTTTAGAGTAATTCTTTTAAAACATGAAATTCAAGTAATAATTTGAGTGAAAGGAGTGAAGAAGAAATGTTATTTCATATTTTTCGTGATTTAAGTATTCTTTGCAAGTATACCTTTTATGTGTTCTCGCTACTGAGGTGAAAAATTGTATGTGCTACTCGAGAGCAATTTCTTTTACTTCTCGTGCTCTTGAGTCCTTCGCTAGCTCAAGATTCTAAACTAGAATCCTCGCTGAACGCTCGTGATTCAACTATAGAATCTTTCGCTAGCTCAGGACTCAAACATGGCACTCGAAGCAAAAAACAATTTTGCTCTCTTGTTGCACAAATAACTATTCTGTATGGAATGACAGCTCGGCGGCCATATTTAACGACCAGGAGTCCAACAACTGTGCTTGAATCAACCGACCGTAAGTATTTTTAAATAAATTGAATGAAGATCAAAGTACTCATTTTCTAAAAATTATTTCGGCTAATTAAGTATTTACGTCATATCCGTGTGACTGATAAAACAAAATATTATGTTTAAAACAAATCGTTTCTGGCAGTGGGTGAGATAGATAATTTTAACCGCAGAAAAACAAACTTCCCGGTGGCCAGTGGCTTCTAAGAATATTATGATTATAATATTATTACGATAAAAGCGATAAATAGCAGGATACGGGCAGGTTAAAATTAAAACCATATTATTGGTAAGGATCAATGAGATTCCAAATTATATTCAGATTTATTTTTAAGTTGGTACTTTCGAGTCAAAGTTATTTTATTCAGAAAAATGTTATTTTTTTAAAATTCAGAACAGTTCCACATAATTTTATCGGTCGGTAATTAAGTAATTAAACATGGGACATTTTCATATAAATTGACCTACCCACAACACCAAATTAAGGAAAGCTATAGAGCTAATTATAATTTAATATTTAAATACTTACAGAAATACATAAATGTCTATATATATATATATATATGTGTATAAGTCTGAATCTATGTAAAGTACTTGGCACTTTCGCAAGAAATCTAGTAAATATGTATGTGTAAAACTCAAAAGTGACTGACTGACTTATCTATCAACGCACAGCTCAAATTACTGGACGGATAAGACTGAAATTTGGCACACTAATATATATGATGTGATGTAGACATCTGATAAGAAATGATTTTTGGAAATTCCATCCCTAAGGGGGCAAAAAGGGGATTAAAAATATGTCTAACTACAGTTTGCGGCTAAACCAATTTTGATGGTACTATTATAGTTAAGAATACTGGAAAGGATCTAAACAACTATAGTCCCGAAAAACGCATATTTCCCACGAGAACGCTATAAGCGGATTCTACGCGGACGATGTCGCGGGAATAAGCTATATAGATTTTCAAACGATTTTTTTTTCATTTGTAGAATAAAAACAATGTGTATTTTTTAATGTTTTGTCTCAAACAACGAGGTTTCAATCTGTCAGTCACTAATATGTTGGTCACGTTATATTACCGGCCCGAAATGTAAACTTTGACCACTTTTTAGCAGCAATTACGATTTGTAAACATTTATATACACGGTGGGTCAGAAAATATGGCAAATAATTAACCCACAGTATCGGCTATCGATGCTAAGTATATTGTATAGATCTTTAATTTTTTTTGAGTTGGTAAAAAAATATTTTGTATAGGATTCAGGCGTCGCTTACACAACCAATCCCATATACAATTATTTTTTTTACTAACTCAAAAAAAAATAAAGACCAATACAATATGCTTAGAATCGATAGCCGATACTGTGGGTTAATTATTTGCCATATTTTCTGACCCACCGTGTATATGTTTCTTTCTTATAGGCTCATTCGATGTTCAATGTTTTTAAAAACTACGAATTGAGAACCTTCTTAACTTAGTGTCGATTAAAATTATTAAAAATGAGTGGAATATGCATTTTTCGCACATAAGTAAACTTAGAGGTGCGAGCCGGAATCGAACCCCCGACCCTCTGCATGAGAGGCGGTAGGCCGAACCACTAGGCCACGGCTTCGTTTGTTTCTTATTTATAAAACTAAAAATTGAAGTAAAGTTAAACTACTCATTTATAATTTAAGGACCTGGACAACCGAGCTTTGCTCGGGTGAAAATAGCTAAAACCGAGTTTTCTCAGGCATGAGACCTAGCTAGATCGATTTGTCGCCCCCGTAAACCCCAACATTCCAAATTTCGTCCAAATCGTTAGAGCCGTTTCTGAGATCGCTTAGATAAATAAATAAAAAAAGATTAGCGCGTTTAGAGTATAAAAAAGGTGGCGACTATGGCGCCATACATTCCGTGATGCTAGTCGCCACTTCGTTTAGCGGCGGATATAAGAGAAGCGTTAGGGCCCTCGCCCACGGTGACTTTTTGTAGCGATGCTGCTGCGCTACACATATCGCTATCCTTTTTACTCTTTGATGTAAAAAAAAGGATAGCAATATGAGCAGTGCGGCAGCATCGCTACAAAAAGTCGCCGTGGGCGAGGGCCCGTAGATAGGTGGGTCATATTGAGAAGTTCACCTACTTCTGTGACGGTCTTTTATACCAGTGGCTCTGAGAGCTCTATTTTAACATTATTAATCTTCGAACCTGCTCACAAAATTTCACGAAAATCGTTTGAGAAATGCGACCTGGGGATATCCCCAGATATAGATTCGAAGTCTTAAATAGGGATCTCCCTGTTCCCTATAGGATCGCTCACGCGTCAAGTTGAACTTTAAATCTATCTACTTAAAGTTTACGCGACGCGTGAGCGATCCTATAGGGAACAGGGAGATCACTATTTTAAGACTTCGAATATAGCCCCTGTAGAGGAGAGCAGCAAAATACTGAAATCCGGACATAAGTACGAAACCATTTTGCGCAAGTTGAAACGAAGCCGATTCAATCGCTCATTCAACAAGGAGTATCTTTTACTGTCACTAAAAAACTTGCACTAAGAGGGTTTATTCCGAAAGCTGGCAACGTCGCAAAAAGCTGTCAGATATTTCGCTGTTTTCATTAATTTCTGAATATTACTGAATGAAAACATGAATAATCGCTCTATGGTTGAATAAAACATTAAGTATGGATTGCAACAATTACCATAGCAACGCGAAATTTGTAGTATTATGGAAGTAATATCGTTGGAAAAATTTTCGTCGCATTTTCCATGCATTTTAATGTAATTTTATCATTTTAAAGGAATGCCCAACCAACAAATATAAAACGAGGGGCGTCATTCAACCATAGAATGATTACTTCTTTTTTAATTCCGTAATATAAAAAAAAAAAAAAAACAGCGAAACATTTGACAGCTATATGCGACGTTGCCAACTTTCGGAATAAACCCTCTTATCCTTTGTATTAATGTTTTATGTTCCAAATAAATATTTTTCATTTCATTTCAAATGAAAAAGCCTTTTTCGTCCCAAGGGACATTAGGCCTCCGTAACAGCATTTTGTGCTTTAAAAACTGGCTAGACGCTGGTTATTGTATTATGCAAAACACCCAAACACCTGCTGATCCGTCCTTTGCTGAAACTAGGTCGAGCCAGACAATCACAATTTTAAATTAGAGTCCCTTAGCTTAACACAGAATACATTACAGATTTATGAACGCATCAGGCTTAGTGTGCTGAAATAATGTCTAGCCCATTTAAAAAAAGCGGCCTAAATAATTGAAAAGGGGTTAAATAAAAGTCGAAGATAATTCGTTATGTCTCGTAGAGCAATTTTTGAAGTTATTAATGTTATTATGCAGCGTTTTTACATATTTACATTTTCAATAAGACTCCCTAATGGGCAATGGATGATTGTTTATTTAAAAAAGAAATGGTGTTTGTTTACTCAGAATAGTAAGCTAGTACGACCTTTTTAAGCCAGCAGGCCTAAGTGATTTGTTTTGTATGGTTCGTATTTTTTTTTTCAAAGGTTCGATAATTCTATGCGGATATTTTTTTAAATTAACTCAGTCTCTCACCTGTGTAAGTACCTGTGAGAGCTGGTCATGCATAATGAGGTGCGTTCCGAATCGCGCTCAGAGCGCGCACAGTCCCTTGCATCCCTTTTCCTCTTGAAAGTCGACTCCTGAGAGGAAAAAGGATGCAAGGTGCATCCACAGCAGTGAGCACTCTAAGCGCGATTCGGAACGCAGCCAAGGTGTGCTGACACATCTTCTTTCTTTTTTTTTTCCAGTAGAATGTTTAATGGAAAATATTGAGTCTTTTGATAACCCTTGTGAAGCGAGGATCTCTGAATATAATTCAATGAAATCAACCAGTTTTATTATTAATTAATTAGGGAAATGATGGGGCAATGTTAGAGCCAGTCAGCGCGTTTTAGCTTTCTTTATCAGCTCTACATTATCCTGACGCGCTGCGAGTCTCCGTGTCTTTACGTTCCACTTCTGATCTCCGTGCCTACAGCTTCCAACCTACACGAGCTAGCATCAACCCCCTTCTACGGTACATAATATCGAAAATGCTGAGTCGTGGACCGGAGTATTGACATTGACACAATGGTGACCGCGACTGCACCCAAGCAGCACTGGCGTTAGTGATGGGACGAATTTATCGATACCGATAAGTTGCAGGTTTTGTTCGTTGCTGTTTTCCGCTTGGTTGTAGTCGGGTAGTCAGTCCGCTATTCAAAACCATTGCCATCATTAGATCAAGATTATTTTATTTATTTTATTTTATTAAAGGATACAAAAACTCTTAAACTAGAAAAGTGTCCCACAAAACAGTATACACGGTTTGACTGTGGGATCGATCAGTCTCTACTCTCTTTACAAACAGGTAAGTACTGTACTGAGGTAATAATTGCTAAATAAGATTCATCAGGTAATAAGGTATTAATAGAGATAAATATTTAGTTAGCTTTTACACAATGATAAAAACCCGTGCGCTGTGCCTAGCGAGGAGCAGAATAGGTAAGTAAGGAAATTACTTTATTTCATACAAAAAACTGTAAAAGGTAATAGGTACCTGGGTAATGGTACATATGTAATGGTAAATATCGCTTTGATAAATTACCTAACTTTACCTTCGCGACAAATTTCATGAAGGCATTTGTATGTGGCTCCCGTTTCGCATAAATCTCGGTCGAACGAATGCAGACACTCTGCGTGCGTACGCGCATAACTAACGTGACCATTTGTTTTACAAAACGAGACGTCCCATGCGTAAAAACAACATAAAAAAGAAGGAATAAAAATATACTGTAACGTATGTACAGAGAGCAAAATAAAAAAATGTCATATCCGAGTTCAATATTCTATGGATCTTGATTTTAGGTTCAAATGGGGCTCATTATTTTTCAGAATCTACTGAAAGTTAAAATGAAAGTCACGATCTAAGTAATACGAGCTTAATGTGTAGGTACAGAATAAATGAAAGTAAAATCTCCATTTAGTATTTCTACGAAAACATATTATAACTTGTATGTCCTCTGATAGCGCAAAGCGAGACGTATTCTAGATGAATAACACAAGAGGGTGTGCGAACCATTCGCATGCAGACGCACGCGCGCCAGGCCCGTTAACGGGCGCAATGTACATTTATTAACATACGTGAACCTGTACAGGCAATCCTATTTCACGGTATTATTGGATCCAAAGTTATTGACGATTGGTTCATCTTGACTGACTTCCTGAGCCGAGGACAAATCTTCACTTGAGACTTGTTTGTGTTGTGCCCGCATAGGATGCATTATGACAATTTTATGAGTATCTACTGTTGCACACCATTTGACTACTACTACTACTATGTAATAAAAGTTACGTTTATTTTGGGCAAAGGATTGTTTTTTTTTTCAGAAAAAATACATTAACATTGCATGACGTTGACGGCAGAAATCGTTGGAATTCCAATTGAAATCCAAGTGATATGTTTACGATTGCACTGACAAATGTGGTGCAAACGTAAAATATTTCATAACAATATTTCAAGTGAGTCAATCTTTATTTTTACGCGTGACTTGTCCGATGCATTTTTATACAGCGATGTTTTGTTAAGTTTGGCTAGAATTCAAAGTCTTTAGATACTTGACGCTGACTGAAAAATTGCCCCGTACAAGCGCTCAATTTCGCGATTTCATGTAAAAATGCCTAGTTGCTTATTTTATTTTCCGAACCAAGTTAACGCGCAACGCTTTCATTTTATTTATTATCTTTAAAAAAAAAACGCGTTATATCGACTACTCAGTTAATAATCGACATAGTATTTGTATCGACTCGGGGCGCGTCCCTGGCCCGCAGGTGCTTCGCCGACGACTGGCGAAGTGGCGATCCTCTGGAACTGGACTCAGCACTTTCATATTTATTTACACATGCAAATGAAAGCAGCCGAAACAACAAGTCACCGCGGATTGAAAATTAATTTGGAATTTGCATTCGATTGGACGGCGATTTTTTTGCTTCTTTACGTGCAGTGCGTCATTCAGAGGTACCTACCTACAATACAAAAGTCAGTCCTTGAAAATCAAGATTACTGTCTCTAATGAACATTTTCAGTACGATGATGGCGCTGTGATCCATTGGTAATCTATGGACAAACATTGAGCATTTACTTAGGTATTCTGTAGTGAGTGGATTGTAATTTAGTTAGTTGTGAAATGTTGACTGTAGGACAACGGGGAAATCTATGTTCACAATTTTCTGCTAACGCAATGTCGAGCTAAGAGTAATTTTGCTTTTGAATAATTTTGGAATGAGCTCTAATCCGGGAAATTAAGCAGACAGCTCATGAAGTACGCAGGTAGCTAGGTACCTACTCAAGGGCGGATCCAGCTATCGACTCAGGGGGGGGGGGGTCACGTCATACAACCCCCCCCCCCTTCGTGTCAGGGGTTAAAAATACATAATAGCAGTAGACCTAGTCCTGCCGAGAGGGGGGTCATGACCCCCATGAACCCCCCCTGGATCCGCCCTTGTACCTACTTTATTTTATAATTATGTACATAAGTTACGGTGGTGCGGTCTAGCCGCCAACGGCGGATGCTTTCCAGACGGCGTGTTTCGCGATATGTTATTCAGTTAAGTACAGATTACTTAATATACAAGGCGCTGAATGCTGCTAATTCCACCTGTAACTAAATCAAATGAGTCGATGATTACGAACATATTGTCTAGATACAGAACGTAAGTACAAACTGGAGCGGTTTTTTACACAGTCATCTTTACATTGTATCTTTTGGCAAGTAAAGTATAGTATGCTACTTAACCTGTGTTAAAGTTAAATAATCAAAACAATTCATGGTTTTAAATACTTCGATTTACAAGAAACTAGCTTTTCCCGCGATTTCGATGCAGAGAAACACTATTACTTATGTAAAATTCAGTCAGCCAATCAGTCGGCAACGGAGCAATGAGTTTTACAGATTTAAGGTGGACTGTGATGTCCAACTCGACACATACCTACCACATGTGGCGTTCTCCATATCTACAAGCCTTCAACACCTACTGCTGAGCTCCCTCTCATCATCTCATCACCTGAGGGTCTAGGGATGGAGGCGCATCAGAATGCAGGCCTTCACGCACATGAGTATTAAAATAATTTCAATAAATATTGATCCATTCTTATGCCCAGTAGAAATGGAACTACTTACCTATAAATGAAATCGGATATCGGAAAGAAAAGTAATCGGCAATTTTATATTCTACGCAGAGGACGTCGCGGGGTACAACTGGTTCTTTCCGTTTGTCCGTCTGTTTGTTATAGTTAATCTCCATCGTTGCCGAAAGTCGGCGATTGTTTTGGCGGCTTGAACCTTTGAGACGGGGTGCTCAAAGAGTTTTCAAAAGTTCTTTTTTAATGTGTAATTTTAAGTTTTAATAAGTACAATAAATTCTAAGATTAAATTATTTTTAGAAGAAACATAGCGTTTCCTTATAACTATTATGAGATAGTAGATTGATGCGTAAATTAATTTAATTAAGATGTACAAAGGGTGGAAGAAAGATTTGGGCCCTGGCTGAAGGGAAACAGCCTTAAATCCTGTAGTTAGCTCATTCTACTTAAAATAGACATTACTTTATTTAAAAAAAAGTAGATATATGATGTTACCTACCAAACATGGAAGTGCGGTTCCTAAAACAAAAAAATATGGTTTTCTTAAAACTTAACTGTATTTACAAGATTATGCATGGTTAATAGTTATTTGTTATGCAAGGCTGCAAAGTTGTTGTTTGCTGTGAGTGCGTGATTGAGACCCGAGTGAACGAAGGATTCTAGGATTGAACCACGAGCGAAGCGAGTGGTTCAAATATAGAATCCTGAGTGTAACGAGGGTTTCAAGGCACGAGACCGCAAACGACTTTGCTGCTGAGCGCAACACAAAATTTTTCACCTCACGCGCGATTTTTCGGGAAGAAGACTTCAGTGGCGGACTAAGGGGGGGGCGGCAGGGGCGGTCCGCCCCGGGCCCCAGGTCCTAGGGGGCCCCCAAATCACCAAATAATATAGTACTTAAGGCAAAAAAAACTTTAAATAATAGTTTCGACAAGGCAGCGGCATAACTGTACCACCTCACGCTCGAGGCCCCGAGGCAAAACTTTCGTACCTATAGGGCCCCAGCCCCGTTAATTTACAAAATTGCACAACTGAAATTTTTGGATTTTCCTTTCTCTGCTCGTGGCCTCTTGGGCCGGGGCCCCCTCAGCTCAGGTAGTGAGTTAGGCAATTTTGCCTGTTCTGCCACGCGCCATTGCCACCCTATTGTTACGCCAATGTTCTGGTTTCGACCTAGCTGACGTGAGGGCCCCCACAGTCCATTCAATAGATAGTATTGATAAAACACCCCAACATTCCCAACTCTAAGGTCCAATCACTTAATTTTTTCGGAAACTAAGGAAACAATTCGTCATAATCTAAGGCTATTAGTAATAAGTCTAACGCTCGCGGTATCGCATAATATTGGACTTCGTGGGAATGTAATGATGATAATACGTAAATTAATCCAGTACCTGTGTACATCAGCATGTACGTCTAATCCGGTAGTTCTGATTTTTGCAGACTTGTTTATGAAGTTGGCCTAATGTATAATCCAAGTTTGTGGCCTCGAGTGCCGAACGCAACTTTGTCAAAAATAAAAAAACAATGCAAAAATTTCGGCTGCTTTTCAGATTTTGGCGATTTTGACCCTAAAGGATTAGTTTTTGATACTACTTTCTCAGGATTTTTTTAAAAATTTCTTCATCCCACTACTTTGTCCGCGTGGAATTCGGTTATCGCGCTCCCGGGGAAACTAGGTATGTGTTTTTCCGGGTTAAAAAGTAGCCTATGTCCTTCTAATCCAGTAACTTTCTACATCAGCGTGTGCGCGAAATCCGGTAGTTCTGATTTTTGCAGGCTTGTTTATGATGTTGGCCTAATGTATCATCCGAGTTTGTGACCTAGAGCGCCGAACGCAACTTTGTCAAAAATTAAAAAACCCGCGATAATTTCCGAAGCTTTTCAGATTTTGGCGATTTTGACCCTAAAGGACTCGTTTTTGATACTTCATAATATTTCAGAACTTCGCAATATTTTAGAAGTCATCGTACGACTCTACGGACTAACAGGATGTTTTTCTAATTACCTTCGACGGATTGTGCGAGTGTTGCTCGTGTGGAGTCACGAATTGGAGCCACCTGTAGCATTTTTATATCCTACTAGCTTTTGAAGGCGATTTCGTATGCACAAAAACATCAAAATTTAAACTCCCGTTTTTCACGTTCCCGCCTCTACATGTACCTCCTAAGGAACTTACATGCCAAATTTCAGCTTCCTACTACCATTTGTTTTGGGACAAAATATTGCGAAGTTCTGAAAAATTATGAATTCTGAAAAGCTTTATCTCAGAAATTATTAAGTACACAGAGACGGTTCTAGTCTCAAATCATAGCAAATTTAGTCTTCTTTAAAAACGTCCTGAGAAAGTAGTATCAAAAACTAGTCCTTTAGAGCCAAAATCGCCAAAATCCGAAAAGCAGTCGAAATTTTCTCGCTTTTTTAGGGTTCCGAAGTCCACAAGGAACCCTTATAGTTTCGCCATGTCCATCCGTCCGCCCGTCCGTCTGTCCGTACTATTGCTCGATGCTTAGTTCTAGAAAGCAGTAATTTGGCATGAATATACATATTAGCTACGCTGACAAGGTGGTACAATAAAATTATGAAAGTTTTTTTTTTATAGGGTACCTCACTACCTCCCCTACTCGTAAAGTGGGGATGTAATTTTTTTTTCTTGCGTACCCCATGGTGCGGCATATCGTTAAATAGGTCTTAAAAAAATATTGTAGGTTTGTTAAAATATTTTTTTGATTAAGTGATGCGTTTGTGAAATATTAAGCTTTAAAGTGCTATTTTTTGTTAGAGTCACGTGTCGCCCCCCCCCCCCCCCCCTGCCAGCTAACTGGTGGTATTTGGATGGCTGAAAAAATCACGGTTGTGGCATATACACGGTGGGTCAGAAAATATGGCAAATAATTAACCC
Source organism: Aethes cnicana (assembly GCA_963971205.1). Lineage (NCBI taxonomy): Eukaryota > Metazoa > Arthropoda > Insecta > Lepidoptera > Tortricidae > Aethes > Aethes cnicana. Next base: position 8,709,161 of record OZ020290.1, on the reverse strand, counting down.
ACTATATCGGCTTAGAATCGATATTCTCAGTATATTGTATAGGTCTTTAATTTTTTTTGAGTTGGTAAAAAAAAAATGTATATGGGATTGGTTGTGTGAGCGACGCCTGAATCCTTTTTTTTAACAAACTCAAAAAAAATTAAAGACCTATACAATATACTTAGAATCGATAGCCGATACTGTGGGTTAATTATTTGCCATATTTTCTGACCCACCATGTATAACGTAGTTGAAAGGAAAACTATCACAGCTAAGTAAGTAAATTAAAAGTGTGTAAATTAGATAGGTACATATTCAATAGTAATAGTTTTAGGTTATTAAGATAATTAATCTGTAGCTTATATTGTCGCCTTGGCGTTCAGCTGTAAAGACAATGTAATTGTGTTGAAATAAATAAATAAATAAAAAAGTAGGCTGTACAAACTTACGAGTCATAGTCGATCAAGTTATGAAATTATTAAAAAACCAATGATTTTTCTCGAACGGCAGGGGCGTTGGGCGGGCATGTCATACAGGCTAGCTAGATTCTAATAAGTCTTAGAAAGGTACTGTGGGGTGGGCATCGTCAACTTCGGAACCCTATACTTTGCGCGTGGCCCGACACGCACTTGGCCGGTTTTTAATTTTGACAAAGTTGCGTTCGGCGCTCGAGGTCACAAATTTGGATTATATATTAGGCCGACAACATAAACAAGCCTGCAAAAAATCAGAACTACCGGATTTCGCGCTTACTACTCCATACTTTCAAACGACAAGGTTACTGGATCATTTGTCCGCGTAGGATTTGGTTGTAGCGTTCGCGTTCCCGTGGGAACTAGATACGTTTTTCGGGATAAAAATTAGGCTATACCTATGTCCTTCATCAGGACTAGAATTATCTCCATCTATACCAAATTTCATCTAAATTGGCGAAGCGACTTGTGAGTGTCGACGCAACAGAGAGTCAAAGTTACTTTTGCTTCGCATTTATAATATTAAGTATGGATGTATAAATGCAAACGAGCACACAGGCCACCTGATGGTAAGCGAACAAATTTCAACTAAATGTGCACAGTCAGTGCACGGGAGCCTAACATACACCATCAACACGTCTACACGGGCAAGGAGGGGGGCCCCATTTCGATTTTCCGCCCCGGGCCCCCGACAGGCTTAGTCCGCCACTGGAAGACTTAGTTCGGCGTCACGTACAGTTTGTGCTAACTCTGGAGGAGTTAAATTCGTATCTGCATCGCTAGAATCGCTCATAATTTCTTTATTACTTCGTTTAGGTATTCTAAATTACAAAACCAGCAATCTAAAACTTTTTTTAATTTTTTAATTTTTTATGTTTTTTTTTCCGGAGGTTGCGTTCCAAATCACTCCTACTCGTACTTCAAGATTCCATTATTCATTTAATACAGTTAAAATATACACATATTTAAGTATTTTTGTGATAAAACATAGTGAAATAATGAAATACATCTGAAACGGTGTATTATTAATATAATTTTATTAATGATGATATTAAGTAAATTGAACCTTTATTTTAATAAAACTCTCACGACGAATTGCGTTTTAGAACGTATCGTTGTTTTTTTATTGTGACAGTGGCGTCATGCGTCGTTCGAATTTCAAAAACACTTTCCACGCTAGCGGATAAAAACAACTTTTGCGCTCGGAAATCAAGCTGCAAAACGACCACTTTCGAGCCAGTGAGGTGAAATAGTTATTTGTGCAACAAGAGAGCAAAATTGTTTTTTGCTTCGAGTACCATGTTTGAGTCCTGAGCTAGCGAAAGATTCTATAGTTGAATCACGAGCGTTCAGCGAGTGATTCTAGTTTAGAATCTTGAGCTAGCGAAGGACTCAAAGGCACGAGAAGTAAAAGAAATTGCTCTCGAGTAGCACATACAATTTTTCACCTCAGTAGCGAGAACACATAAAAGGTACTTAGTTTGCAAAGAATACTTACAACACGAAAAATATGAAATAACATTTCTTCTTCACTCCTTTCACTCAAATGATTAATTGAATTTTATGTTTTAAAAGAATTATTTACTTTAAATTAATTTGTCGAAAATTTAGAAGATAAAACGTCAATAAAGAATGGCGGCAATTTTCTAAACGTGTGTTCGGAAACTAGTACAATGATAAAATTCGAATTTATTCGGTAATATTTGAAAACATTTAGTTTCCTTTAAATTAAAACTTTAGTTTAAAATGATTATAAATAACATAATTATATGAAATATAAGTAATGTTGAAAATTGTAACATTTTCAGAAGGTAAAATCAACGTAGGTATAATTTTAATTTATAAAAATACACGTCGGTACTGATGCGTTGCGCGTATCCGAACGTTTCTTGTTCAGTTTTTTTTTCTACGAAAATAGATTCGCACTAAGACTTGCCTAATATAATTCTACCTCTTTTCTTAAAGAAATGAAAAGAAGAGAGCTGATAAAATCGGGGTAGTTTGAATTGATATAAGAAGTAGTTACTAGTTAGATGCCGCAGTATGATATGACCATTCGCAGTTATCAAATGAAAAAACGCGGGAACGATTTAACTGTGGCTGCATGGCTTAGGCCTTTGCCTTTTCCTGATGGGATTGTCTGATGGATAAATAGATTAAAAACAAAAACAAATTAAAAAAAAAACTTTGTCTCACTAAGTGAAACAAACACGATTTTGCTCACTGATTTCTGACAGCAAAGTCTACTTGTTCGAGCTGCTGAGGTGAAATAGTTATTTGTGCAACAAGAGAGCAAAATTGTTTTTTGCTTCGAGTGCCATGTTTGAGTCCTGAGCTAGCGAAAGATTCTATAGTTGAATCACGAGCGTTCAGCGAGTGATTCTAGTTTAGAATCTTGAGCTAGCGAAGGACTCAAAGGCACGAGAAGTAAAAGAAATTGCTCTCGAGTAGCACATACAATTTTTCACCTCAGTAGCGAGAACACATAAAAGGTACTTGCAAAGAATACTTACAACACGAAAAATATGAAATAACATTTCTTCTTCACTCCTTTCACTCAAATTATTACTTGAATTTCATGTTTTAAAAGAATTACTTTAAAGTTAGTTATCGAAAATTAAGAAGAAAGACATGATTTGACATGAGACAATGGCGGCAATTTTCCAAACGCATGTTCGGAAACTAGTACTTGATGATAAATTTCGAATTTATTCGGTAATATTTGAAAACTTTGAGTTTACTTTAAATTAAAACTTTAGATTACAAATAACATAATTATATGAAATATAAGTCATTTGAAAATTGTAAGATTTTCAGAAGTTAAATCAACGTATAATTTTAATGTCTAAAAATACGGCGGTACTGATGCGTTGCGCGTATCCGAACGTTTCTAATTCAGTTTTTTTTTTCTACGAAAACAGATTCGCAGTAAGACTTGCCTAGTATAATTCTACCTCTTGTCTTAAAGATATGAAAAGAAGAGAGCGGATAAAATCAAGATAGTTTGAATTATTAATAACTCGTAATTACTCGTTAGATGCCGCAGTATGAAATGACCATTCGCAGTAATGAAATTTAAAAAAAAAGAAAAAGCGCGGAAACGATTTAACTGTGGCTGCAAGGCTTAGACCTTTGCCTTTGCCTCGTGGGATTGTCTGATGGAATAAAAGGATTTAAAAAAAAACAAATTAAAAAAATACTTGGTCTCACTGAGTGAAACAAACACGATTTTGCTCACTAATTTCTGACAGCAAAGTCTACTTGTTCGAGCTGCTGAGGTGAAAATATATTTAATTATTTAAAGATAGTCAGCAGCTATAGCCTACACCCTCCTGACGAGAGCTAGAGGCCTGTGCCAAGCAGAGGGACGAAATGTTGTGATGGTGGGAGTAAGTAGCTCGCCCGATTAACACGATAGATGACTTTGGTAATCCAGATGCGCCTACACAGAGTTAAAGTGGGTTTGTTGACGCTGAACGGAGTTATTAACTGTCTCGACGCGTTCATTGAAACATTTGAAACTACAGTATTTACTATTTGGCAAGAGCTTGTGGAAAATTGTGTGGGTATGTCTTCAATATTTGTATCAAATTTATATTAGTCCGAATTTATGTAACTATCCCTAATACGAATGAAAGCCGGCTGGCGGTTGCGTCCCTACCGGAAGATTTCAATAAAAACTATAATGGATTGACTACTGCTAGCTATTGAGCTAGTCGTTCCCTTATAGGTAACTTTCTGTCGTGTCTTTTAATTTACGTTATAAGGACTATGTAAAAGTACAGGGCCCATATTCGAAGTCTTTAAATAGGGATCTCGCTCTTCCGTATAGGATCGCTCACGCGTCGCGTGAACTTTAAGCAGCTAGATTTAAAGTTCAACTTGACGCGTGAGCGATCCTATAGGGAACAGCGAGTTCCCTATTTAAGACTTCGCATAGAGCCCCAGACGTAAAACACCAACCTACTCAAAGTTATATTCAATTTTTATAACAATGGCAGAGATGAATAGTAGTAGTAATTACAGCTGATGACTCCAAAAACAATAAATGTCTATGTCTAAAAAAGGAGAAATACCTACTTCTAAAGAATTACATTTAAGTCAAATGGGATATTATACTATTACTCATTTCGCAGACTACAATTTACGTTAATTAGAAACCTATGCCGGTATAAACTTAGGCTATAATTGACTCGATTTATAAATGAGGATATTGAATGTGCTAGCTGCAACATTGTGGGTAGGTATCTTGATTACATGTAAAGCCTTTTTTAGTGAGTGGAACGTAGGGGTTTACTTTAGTTAATGACCATACCCAAGTAGCAAACAAGAATAGTGATTAAATCTTACATACCTTAACTTTGTCTTAAATCAGAATTAGCTAATAAAAAAACGACTCCGTTAAGTCATTTTAGTCTTTAAAACTAAATAGTTTTAAGCTACCGCTACTTTAGCAAGTTAACAATACCTAAATCCTAGTTAAGTATTTTAAAAACCATTTAGTATTAAGTGCGTCCACACTTAAGTCTAAAAATGATTCTTTTACTCTACTCAGATTATTTCAAGACTCACTAAAGACTCAATGGTATAATCAAAGTATCAGTTTAGAATTGCTAAGTAAAAATTGAATCTGTAGACAAACATAAGATGATCGTAACACTATAAGTTCTAGAAATTGCTTTTGTGAAGAATATTTTATTCTTTTATCCCTAAATTTAATAAGCTTTAAGTAAAAATAAGCTTAACGGGACGCTTTTCGACAAAATAAACCAAGTGAAAGATGGATGAAATTAAAAAAAAAACTACTTCAAAAAATTTGGTTTTCATCATTCGGCGTGTTGCGAAATATAGAAAACTAGCTTTTCCCCGCAACTTCGTATGCGCAGAAATATTAAAATGAAAAATCCTGTTTTTTCCCGTTCCCGTAGAAATTTCGCAAACTCCGTTCTTAGCGTATGCCTACGTCATAACATCTACCTGCATGCCAAATTTCAGTCCGATCCGACCAGTGGTTTGGGCTGTGCGTTGTTAGATCACTATGTCAGTCAGTCAGTCACCTTTGAGTTTTATATATTTAGATTAACCTCAAATTGTGTGCGGTGGAAGTGATCAGTGCTTCAAATATGTTAACAGTGCGACATCTTGGAGTGAGATTTCAGTGTCTATTACCCAGTAGCTATTAAAAATATATCACGAGACAGTAGAGGATACTTAAAGCGTCAAATTTGGAAATGGAAGTAGCGGACAGCAGTGATTCTGATTGCACGGCAATTCACGATCTGGGGGCACGGCAGTGCCCCTGCCAAGACGAGTCAACGGAAGCGTAGGGCATTATATCTACCTTGTCTTGAAACGTTTTGTCGTATTTTCGTAGATTCGGTCTGGCAATTGCTAGAATATACTTTTTTATAGTATGGAAATATGGATATTTTTTTGTATTTGGCCAATTAGCTGACTAAGTGATTGAATCCATAAATAAAAATAATAATAGGATAAAAAGTAGCCTATATCCTTTCCCGGGACTCCAACTATCTTCATGCCAAATTTCATCCAAATCGGTCCAGCGGTTGAAGCGTGAAGAGTTAACAGACAGACAGACAGACACACACGAGTTACTTTTGCTTTTATAATATTACTAGCTTCTTCCCGCGTAGAATTTGGTTTTCGCGGGAACTAGATATGCGTTTTTCCGGGATAAAAAGTAGCCCTTGTATGTCCTTTCCCGGGACTCCAACTATCTCCATACCAAATTTCATCCTAATCGGTCCAGCGGTTGAAGCGTGAAGAGGTAACAGACATACAGAAAGACAGACAGAGTTACTTTCGCATTTATAATATTAATATAGATGTATAACTAGTAAAACTTTAGATTTTATTAATATCTAAAACTAGCCGATGCGTGCGACTTCGTCCCGCGTAGACGTAGAATTTGCGTTTCCGATGATTACCTACACATAATAGACGGTTAGTTATATTGAAAGTATTGAAAAACTCATTTGACCCGTGAAAAACCCGTTCCCGTGGAAATATCGGGATAAAAAAAGTGTTATTTCCCGGTTCTCAAACTATTAGGTCCTTACATATGAAATTGGCGTTTCATATGGCAGAAATGAAAACGATTTTTTTTTATGAAACTATTTTTTTATTTAGTCAAAGTATGTACCATGGCTATCTATGCACTTTTGCCATCTCGAAGGTAGTTCATTGATTCCTTTACTAAAAAAAGTGTGTGAGCGAGAATCAATAAAATCTTTGAAGGCCGTTTGGACAGCCTCGTGAGAATTGAATTTTTTTCCTTGCATGAAGTTGTCCAAATTCCGAAAAAAATGGTAATCAGTTGGAGCAAGGTCCGGGGAGTATGGTGGGTGTCGAAGACATTCCAGTCGCAGCTCCCGTAGTTTTGCGGCCGTCAAACGTGCCGTATGTGGTCGAGCGTTGTCCTGAAGCAGCAGTGGGCTAGATCGATTGACCAGTCTGGGTTGTTTAATGGCTAGCTTTTCCATCATCGTTTGCAATTGTTGACAATACACATCAGCCGTGATTGTTTGCCCAGATCTTAAGAAACTGTAATGGATGACACCGGCACTAGTCCACCAGACACTTACCAGTACCTTTTTCTGAGTCAACTTTCGTTTCGGGCAGAATTTGGCTGGTTCACCTGGGTTCAACCATTGTGAAGAACGTTTCCGGTTGTCGTACAAGATCCATTTTTCATCACAAGTAACGATACGATTCAAAATGCCTTCATTATTGTGCCGGTTGAGAAGTGAAACGCAACACTCGACGCGTGTTTCTTTGTTTGCGTCGCTCAATTCATGCGGTACCCATTTTTCAAGTTTTTTCACTTTTCCAATTTGTTTCAAGTGAATCAAAATGGTTTTATCACTCACACCAAAGCCTGCCGCTAACTCTGACGTGGTTTGCGATGGATCTGCTTCCACAATTGCTTTTAATTCTTCGTTATCAACTTGTGTCTCCGGCCGTCCACGAGGCTTGTTCTGTAGGTCAAAATTTCCAGAACGGAAACGTTGGAACCAATAACGTACCGTATTTTCTTTTGCAGTAGCTTCCCCATACGCATTGTTAATCCTACGAGCCGTTTCTGCAGCACTAGTGCCGAGGTGAAACTCATATTCGTAAATATAGCGATATTTTAAGTTCTCCATATTGTGAACAGAACGATGTGAAAGAAAAACAAATGACGCGATAACAAATAAATTTCGTAATTCGAACACAGAAATACATGGTCTTAAATTTGAAATAAATTTGAATTTGGAATTCCTAGCCGAACGCCACATATTTTGAATCAAAGTTGCCAGTTCGCCAAACGCCAATTTCATATGTAAGGACCTAATATATAAATCTATCTCCATACCGAATTTCATCATAATCGTTCCAGCCATTTTGTCATAAAGAAAGGACAAAGAAACAAAATTTTCCTTTCTTTTCTTTAAAACATCTTATCTCATCAGCTAATTGGCAAAATATATAAAAAAAAAACTAAACTATTATAGCCATGCGTTTGAAACGATGTATAATAAAGGTACTCTATAGTCATAATATAACTACTCAACATTTGGACTTTCTAGCACTATCCATGACGAATCTTTAAAGGTACCTATGAAAATACGATTAAAGGCTTTGAGAAAAAGTAGGTGTGCCCAGCGCTGTTGACTCGTCTTGGCGGGAGCACTAGCGTGCCCCCAGACATCCCATGAAAAACATTTTACCTATCTAAAATGCTACGTAGGTAATGTGTCGCCTCTTAGATACTTACTGCCTAAATATTGCTTGCACTGTACAAAATTTTAAAGATATCATTGAGAACAAGCGTGTCTTTCAAAAAGTCAAAATGTGGGGCTTGGTCGTTTCGTTACTCAATTTTAAGCACAAAATTCACGCCTGGTTAGCTTTCTGTTGATAAACCGCTATGAGTGTTTGCGTCACTGTCACTGAACGGCCTGGCCCTACATTTTGACTTTTTGAACGACACAGCTTGGCTCCCCATGAGATCTTATATAACTTCTTCGCAGCGCAAGCAATGTAGTATACTCGTATTAGTAGGTACTCGCTTTGGCATGACATTACATAAAAATGTTTTTGGTGGGATGGTTCTTCTTGCATAATACCGTAAATTTGACGGTAAATTGTATAGACTAAATCAAAGTAAAGATTATTTAAAGTCCATTAAGAATTAACTAGACCTACACTAATTCGGTTTTTAGTATAAGTTAAGTATCATTTCTCTAAACCGGTACTACTCCAAATGCAATTTGTCTATACTTTATCTAAAGTAACCTTACAAAATCAGTATTGTCTAAAGTCATACTTCGTTAAGAAAAGTAAGACTTAACGCCATTTTGCACTTTAAGTTAGAAAAAATATTGAAAAATTCCGACGCTAAATCATAAAAAATAAAGTACATTGAAGTTAGATTTTTGTTTTAACATGTTAGTGTTGTGTTAGTGTTTGTGTTATATCTCCAACGTATACGGAAAAGTAGTATTCTACGCTGTATGTAAGTAAAATTTTCATTTAGCAACAAAATATTCCAAATATTTAGTGCTTATTTTCCAGTATTTTGTAAGCCCGTCTGTTTTATAGCACTTTCGATCAATTTTACACGATAAACAATCATGCGTTATAGTTTTCAAGTACCAATAGGGACATAAAACGGTATTTTATAAACGTAAAAAATAGTTAGTTAATCGCCATTTCGATAAACCTACAATGAATTCTCTTTTAAGTAAAAGAGTTCGCCATGTTTTCTAAAATAACAATTCCATAAGTAAAAAAAGTTTTAAAATTTTCTTTGTTAAGAGATGATCGAATTAGTACAACTCGGTGTTAATAGTATTAAGTAAGTATTAAAGATATCTTTAAGCTTATTTTTTGGTATTAAGTCAACCTTAAAGATATCTTGAAATCGAAGTTAAGAGATCTGTTAAGCCCTCAGTCTTAAGTAGGGTTAAAGTCTGTCTAAAGAGTAGTATTAACTCTTTCTTAAAATTGACTTAAATACTGTGCCCACTTTGTCTTAACTCAGTCTTGGAGATATCTTCAAGATATCTTGAGGGACATAATAGTTTTAGTCAAGACAACTGATAGAATTAGTAAAATTTTCTTAAAGATATCTATAATTCCTTTTTAAGACACTTGATTGCTACTTGGGTAACTTACTATGACAAACAACTATATAATTTATTTTTAAGATAGGCCACAAATTGCCTTTAGGGGCGAATGCAGTAATTCGATAATCATCTACTTATTTCTGTAGAACGAAACTTCAACACTTTAATAGGTAGGTACTTCAAAACCAGCCGGACCTTAGTTTAAATTCACCAAAGGGCTTATTATCATTCTTGGCATAATATTCATAACTATATAATTACCTATGTTTACTAGGCATAAGTAGAACTGTAGAATAATATCGATGGCCTTCGGTTGCCACTGTTATTTTATTACCACCGTGAAGCGAGAAAATCGACACATTTGTCTGACACCATTATGAATTTAACCAATGAATGAGCATTCTGTGCATTATAAAACTAAAGTACTTATTTAAGCATAAATGATTTCAATGAAAACCCTTTAAAAACAAGAAAAACATTAAATGACTGACGATTTTTAGTACTCTGGTTTTAGCTTTTTCAAACGTGAGTTGTGTCTCATGCTTATTTGAGCCGAGTCTCCCGTACTATCTTCTTAGCTAGAAGGTTTTTTTTTTTATGGCTGAATAGCGATTGACCTCTATCTCAAGTACAAACCTTTTATAAAGAAAGAACGTACATGTATCTAGGTACGTACATAAAAAAAATCTAATGAAGTGCATGTCAGGTCACAACTCCCAAGAAACAATGATAGGTTTTCATATTTTCCCACGGTCGCAGACGCCAGACATGTTGTTTCAGAGTATACATATAAGTGTGTGTGTGGCGTCCGCGAACCGGGAGACGAGCTGTCGGTAGTCCTCCAACAAGATGGAGCGACGACCTCGTGCAGGTCGCGGGAAACCGGTGGAAGCAAGTAGCACAGGACCGGAGTGGCGAGCCTGGGGGGAGGCCTATGTCCAGCAGTGGACGTCTTTCGGCTGAAATGATGATACATATAAGTAGGTATAATAGTTTTCCATCGTCTGTTCTGTCGTCAATTCCATACTAATATTATAAATGCGACAGTAATCCTATCTGTCTGTTTCTTATCTCTTCACGCTTTAGCGGCTTTAGTCCGGTGCTTTAGCACCGGACTGATTTTGATGAAATTTGGTATGGAGATAGTTGAAGTACCGGGAATGGACATGGGCTACTTTTTATCCCGGAAAAAACATCATTCCGGTGGGAACGCTATAACCGAATTCCAGGCGGGCGAAGTCGTGGGCAGATGCTAGCTAGTACCTATATAATAACTCAGTATGCTCAATTCAAGAATTTACCAGCATGCATGTAGGTACTATAATTTCATACCACACATTATTTTCGTATACTACCTGGACTTAAAACTAAAAAGAATAAAATCCGTTTCTTTGACAATCGAATACATTCTATAGAAATTGACCACTAACTAAGCAAAGCTTACACAGTCTGTAATAGCTTTTATAGCTTCCAATCGCGTCTATAGTTAGTCATCTCAAAGTGTGCGATGATGGACTAGCTCGGTTTATTAGTTTAGTTCCTACGGATAAACTATTCTGGGAGGTTGCGAATTGAATCAGAATCAGAATCTTTATTTATTATCACAACCTTACAAAACATATTAAAAGTATACATAATAAAAACATAATATAGTTAAGGTGCAATAAAGGGTCCCGGTCTCAGCATAGTGCTGGGTATGAATACCCTGCGCTGGTTTTCAGACCGAGCCGTGCGGTAGAAGCAGTCGCAGCTATTTTTAAACTATAACAAAACCTTAATTGTGCATATTAACACATTGAAAACTTAATTATAAAAATAATTATAATTATAAATAAAGTAGTAGAGGTAGAATTATGTGAGTATAGGAACTTGTGTGTCATACGTGTGTGTGTGTGTGTGTGTGGCATGTGACTGTGTGTGAATATGTGTGTGTCTGATGGTGTATTAGTGTGTGTGTGTGTCTGATTATTTATTAGTGTGTATGCGGGAGTGCGTGTTTACATTTGTGTGAGTGTTACATTGTGTTGCTTGCGTCCATTTTGATATTTATTTATTTATTTATTCTAGGGGAGAAAAAATTGCGATGTAGGATGTAGGTCACCTAGATGCAGCGACGCATCGCAAACAGCTTTTATGGTTCACGTGGCTAAAGAAAAATGGCGGTTGCAAATACTAAAGAACAAGCAATATTACCGCTTAAACCTCTGGGGCCTTACAAGTTTGTGAATGGGATTCGCCATAACTATAAAGTATCCCTAAATTCACTATCTCCCTATTTGGGAAGATATCATTTAAAAAAGCTATTCGGGTAACGAATAATTTCCCAATTGTTTTTTCCTGGACAAGGAGATATTGTGTCATTATTTAGGGACACGGGAGATCTCATATCCGTTTTACAAATTCTAATAAGGCCCCTGATAATGAAACAGCTACAGCCACGGGCCGCGCACTACAGAGTGACTTGAGCTTTTATATTTATATTATTTTCTTCCACGAAAATTTGACGAAGTCCATTGCAAATCGTTTGACTTCTGGTAGGGTAAGATAGGTACCACCACTGTAGCCTATTTTGCGTCCCACTGCTGGGCACAGGCCTCCTCTAATCACCAGAGGGTTTGGGCTATTGTCCCCACGCGGGCCCAGTGCGGATTGGGGACTTCACACACATCTTTGAATTACTTCGCAGATGCGTGTGTCACGATGTTTTCCTTCACCGAAAAAGCCAAGTAGTAAATTCGAATTGAATTTTGCACATAAGTATATATATATATATAATTTTGCACGACCCTCTGCATGATAGGCGGTAGATAGGAGTAAATCTATACCTACTAATATTATAAATACGAAAGTAACTATGTCTATCTGTCTATATCTGTTACCTCTTCACGCTTAAACCGCTGGACCAATTCAGGTGAAATTTGATACTATCCCGAGCCCCGGGGAAGGATATAGGCTACTTTTATCCCAATATTTCCATGGGAACGCATTTTCAATGGGTCAGACCAGATTTTTAATAAGTACTTCTATAACCATATATGTATATGCATCATCAGGTACGCAAATTTTAAAAATACGCGCCGCGGGGCGAAGTAATTTTGCTATAGTGGTCTTGCACATGCGTATTTATAAGTAACGTACAGGTTTACACAACTTAGAAGGCGCGTGGATTAAGCATAAATAGACTCTACGTCAACGGGTTAAGTGCTTCACCGCGCGCCTTCTAAGTTGTGTCGTACACGTTTATTTCAGGATATTCTGAATTTTCATTCCCGAAGTAACGTTCAGGTACACTGGAGTTGGCAACCGTCGCGTTTGTGTCACTAATATATACGCTGCAACGTAAAATACGTTATGTACGAGTAAGTAAGCTAAATACATATTAATAATTTAAATCTAGAGTTACGTACAGTACGCTCAGTATTTATTTTTTATATTTATAATTTTAGTCCGTCAATCTCGATTGACGCCAGATTGATGGGAATGAAGTGTGCGTATTACATTATTTTTTATTTGTATTTATTTATTATTTATACATGAGATACAATTATAAAAAATAGTACATTGCTCCACAAAACCGCTTTCGCAGTTTGACTGCAGAGTCAAGTAGGTAGTCTATTACTCAACTAATAACTAAATACTGATCAATAAATTAACCAAATAATTATACTGTGGAGACTGGCCGAGTACAATCGGTGAGTTGACACATTTTCCTTCAAAAATAGGTAATTTTAAGCGTAGAATTGTGTAGCATTTTTTATTTAGTCTTTTTCTAGCCATTGTAACGAACAGATCTCTGAAAATACATTATCAATTCAACTTTAAATGTATTATTTCATAGTTAGGGCAGTAATATATAGCCAGTCTTCAAGATTTAGAGATTTTAATTAGCTAGACATCGTCTTCGTGTCTTCGGATTCTCCGTGCCTGCAGCAGCTACCTGGGCTAACACCAACCCCCCTTCACAATACTTACAGTTTTCTTTTAAATATACCCTTACTTCGCTCGTGTCTAATATCTGAGATTAATTTGTGTACTTTACTTGCCTACCTACTACGGTCTTGTTTTACGGTACCTTTTTAAATGATCAGTCTGGACCATCAGTCCATCAGTCACTATGGGTTACACGATCAATCTGGCGTCAATCTTCCAGAGTGATGGACTGAACTGACGAGATACCGAGCGTGTAACGTGTAACTGTTACATGAAACGAAACAAATTTCATCAACATCACCTTGCTAGACGAGTGCAAATCAACTACTGTCCACTTCTTACGGCACTTTATGCCTCAGTACGGTTAGTCTTTGGAATGATCCGCGGTGTTTCCGGACAATTTTAACATTGGAGCCTTCAAGAGAAGGGTATATTCTTATTTTAAAGGTCGTCAATGCACTGGTGAATCCACTGAGGCAGCTGGTATTTATGGGCGGCCATCAGGCAGCGTGCCTGCTCGTTTGCCCACCTTATATCATAAAACAATCGATAAAATAGATTTAATTGTGGTATTTCTTGAATAGATAAAAAATACATTTACATTATAAACTCAAAAGATCGCTCTGAACATGGTCTGAACAACATAACTTATCGTTCACGTCATCTCGTCTGAAGGGATAATTAATTATTTAATTTATAGCTTTGAGGAAATTAACTAATAGTAATATTTTAGTTTTTTTTTATGATCAGCGAGAAACATAACAAAACCACATATTTAGCCAGTGATGCGAGAAAGAATAAATTACCTAATTTGAATCATTCAAATTAAATAGGTAAACATAAAACCGTAAATTAATTAAATTTTTACAATAGGTATGTTACGTCATACCTACTTACATATACAGGATCTGTTTAATATATTCTAATCCATGGTTTAAAATTTGGCTGGTTTTAGTTTACTTTTATTTAATAGAACATAATATGTATCATAAATTGTATATAACTGAAATAGTACATTTTGATGCAAGTGCGAAAAGTTTGTCATTTTATCACGAGTCCCTTAGTTATGTTAGTGCGAGCGAAAGCGAGCGAGCGAGAGAGGGACGAGTGAAAATGACAATTTCGCACGTGTATCAAACAAATTTTTTTTATACATTTGCGAAAAAAATTTAATAAATAAATGAACGAACAGGTGAAGCTCAAAAAACTTTACGCACTAGTTCGTAAAAAAACAACTTTAGGCATGCTCACTAGCTGTCAAAAATCTTCGGAACTTTTGGCACGTTAAACAGGTATCGAAAATCGAAATACTTTCTGAGCACCTGTATTAAAAAAATTGTAAATGATATTTTAATTTATCAAAGCATATATGTACATATTTTTCATTCTACTCTATTAAATTGCACTTATTTAATTAATTGAAATGTTTCATTTCTCCTATCTTGGCATCTCTTAGGTGGTAAATAGTACTTAGCGTCTCCGGTTCAAGCGACTTCGCCAAAGTTATCGCACCGAAGCTTCCGTTAAAGTATTAATTAATTATTATTAATTACCGGTACCGAGAACCAGGGACCAAGTTCAGTCAGCCATAGTGACACTCCACACTCCAATATTTATAAAGCAAAATATTCAATACTAGCTTCTGCCCGCGACTTCGTCCGCGTGGGATTCGTTAATAGTGTTCCAGCGGGAACTATGGATTTTTTCCGGGATAAAAAGTAGCTTGTACGAGTATGTTGACCAGTGTTATAAACTACCACACCAAATTTTGTTGCAATCCGTCCAGTAGTTTTCGAAATCCGGACATACATTATGACATCCTACTACTACAGCCTATTTGCGTCCCACTGCTGGGCACAGGCCTCCTTTCATCACGAGAGGGTTTGGGCTATATATCTTTGATTTTATTTTATGTATGTTCACCAAAAATATATAGTAAACGTGAACCGATTTCGATGATTCTTTTTTTGTTCGAAAGGTGGTACTTCCAAGTCGGTCTCATATTAATTTGGTTCAGTTCTGATGATGGGATTCATGAGAAAATGAGGGAACTCCTCAAAATTTGCTAGCACGTAGATGATTTTGGTGTCAATTTCGAAGACTCTGAAGTCTTCGAAATTGACACCAAAATCATCTACTAAGTAACTCTGAAGTTACTTATGTATTTCTATAGTAATATTTGAAAACTTAGCCGAAAAAGAAATTTTAAATAAAAAAATAAAAACCGCCTTCAAACTCCGACAGACTGCGAAGTCGGTGTCAAGTGAACCAACCCAAAGAAATGATTATCATATAGTGAACTTGACATTGACACCGCAGTATGTCGGAGTTTGGAGTCGGAGGCCCCTCGCCTCGACTTGATAGTTTCTTTTCATTTTCAAGTTACAGACGCGACTTCTTCTACAGACTTATTACCTATTATAGTAATATTCAATATTAATAAAAAAAACTTTTACGCGACTACTAAAATTTTACGATTATGAATATATAATGGATGTAGCATTTTTTTTAATGTTCAAACGACGACGACTTTTTATTTGATATTTTGATAGAGTTTTTAATGTAGATACTGTATTAAAATATTTAATTTTGAGCCAATCAAAAAACACACGACAAACGAAAAAGTACGCTTAGGTACCTATTTATCACGTTATCATTAATCATTAACAGTTTTTGCCATCACAATCGCATAGGTGTACCTATTAGGTATATCGAGAGATCAATTAGTTTTGCGTTACTAATGCCACTTATTTGGACATTATACAGCCTTCCACCCATTCCATAACTTATAGAAATAAGTAGGGAAATAGGTACTGAAAAACGGCTATACCAATCCGAAACATTTTTCAAGTGTTGCTGAAGTCCGAGTAAGAATTCAGTAGGTAAATTAGATTTAAAATAAACTTAAGGAACAGCCCTCTCGTGATGAGAAGAGGCCTGTGCCCAGCAGTGGGACGCAAATCGGCTGTACTTAGTAGTAGTAAGGAAAAGCCTTTCCTTGTCCAAACTCTATCAAAGCCTAAAGTTTCAGGTAAAAAAAACACATGTCGTTTTAAAAATCACGTGGACTCACCGTCTGCTGGGCACAGCAATAGCGGCAGCGCTAGCAGCGGCAGCAACAGCCGCATGCCTCTAGCGCATGCCGCACACCGCCGCCGGCGCTCGCACGTTGCACCGACACGCCGCGAACGACGCGTGTAACCGCGACGGCGGCTCGACGCGCACTGGCCACCGAGTTGCAAGTGCAGGCGAGTCGACGACCGCAACGCACAGCGCGCTACAACGCACACGGCGCGCGGTTTCAGAGAGAACAGACTCTGAATCAAACGCCTAAAAGCTCCGCCACGCGCCACGTCAGTTGTACAGTCCCTTACTACGCCTACGATCTAGCGATTTCGAAGCCACAAGCGTATTGGGAGTGAAGTGAAGCGGTATAAGGTTCAATTTGCGTTGGTGTAAGAGCAAACTTCACTTGAGCGCAGCGTTGAAGTCTTTTCAAGGGCGCATGAATTTTTAACAAAATAAGCAATTGCGCTCTTATAGCCGATTCGCGTTAAGGGGATCGGGTCGGGCGTGCTGATTTTTTTTCGTGATTTTGAGATTTCTGAGTCATAGGTAATTTAACGGGAATCTAATAACGAAGACAGGATTCTTCCCACCATGGATAAGTTGAATAGAAATAAAAACCATCTATTTTAGAAAAATATATTACTTAGTGCCATTTGGGCATCTAATTACTAAACATAAAAGGTTTTTCACTCAGCTTTAGCCTTAAAATAAAAAAAAATGTAGACCGATGTAAAAAATAGAGACAGTTACTTTTATTTACCATCTACCTTAATCCAAGAAATTAAATCAACTTTACTAAAGAAATTTATCCAATTTATTTGAAGCTTTTAAACTTTGAACAGATTTAACGGATAAAATATATTCTTTGACATTTTCTTTCAGTTCTTTTTTAATATTACAATTTAAATTGCTCAGTTGATTTAATTTCGATCAAATTTCGTTATGTATAAAGTAGAAATTTAAATATCAGCGGTATAATAAAAAGATAGCTTCAACTCATTACACCGACATAAATGACATAATGTATTCATTTAATAAAATAATGAAAATATTTTCAGAAAATGTTAAACGGACACACTTGAATTAGCTATTCGTCTGTTAATAGAGATCTTCTACTATCTAAAGTCCCGCGCCTTCACATTTCAAAACGCTTTAATGTATTTAAAAAGCACCACTAACACTCTCAACACATGTGTGCGTGAGACTGCCATCAACTATGCGTTGAGAGTGTTGTTGGTGCTTTTTAAATAATAATAAAAAAATTGAAGCGTTTTGAAATGTGAAGGCGCGGGACTTTAGATAGTAGAAGATTTCTACATAACTAGTACTGGGCGAAAAATAAGAGTCGCAATAAGTTTTCCACTGCAAAATGTATTATTTTAATTTAATAGATTCATGAAGAAGAAGCTTTTTAAAATTCATCGTTGAACTAAGTATTGAGTAATAATAACAGTCTTTAGAAAATTACCTACATAGGAAAGCTATGTAGGTTTTAATTAGTTGTTTATGGGATCTCTATCAAACTCTATATGGGATATTAAGTAAGTAGTTAAGAGGGTTTACTCCGAAAGTTAGCAACGACGCAAATAGCTGTCAAATATTTTGCTGTTTTCATTAATTTCTGAATATTATTGAATGAAAACATGAATAATCGCTCTATGGTTGAATAAAACATTAAATGTGGATTGCAACAGTTATCATAGGAACACGAAGTTTTTAGTATTATGAAATTAATATCTTTTGAAAACTTTCCATCGCAGTTTCCATGCATTTTATTTTAATGTAATCTTATCATTTGAATGCCTAACCAACAAATATAAAACGAGACGCTTCATTCAACCATAGAATGTAATCTTTCTTTTTAATTTAGCAATATTGAGAAATTTATAAAAGCAGCGAACGTTGCCAACCTTCGGGATAAACCCTCTTAAAGATGATCTTCTTCAATGCAGAATGTCAGAAACAGCAAATATTTTCAAAAATTTATAAGAAGTGGTGAATATAAATATAATAAGTAGCGGAAAGTATTTGAATTTTTAATTTTATTATATTAAAGTTCAAAGCCACTTTGATCAAATTCTATATGGTGGTTCTTCAATGCAGAATCTCAAAAAACACAATTTTATAAATGGTAGAAAAGTCGTGGCAAAAAAGAAAAAGTATAGGCTTTGATTCGATATCATTCCTAACTGAAAGTTAAATACTAAAATGTTGCCTACTTTTCGAAATATTTAGAGCTCTTGGAAAATCATATTCCTTTTTTTCACTACGAAAGGATTTCCTGAAATTCGTACGGGAACGGGAAAGATATTTGCAGTGGCGAACTAAGGGGGGGGGGGGGGTCCGCCCTGGGCCCCCGGTCCTAGGGGGCCCCCAAGTTACCTAACAATATAGTACTTAAGGCAAAAAAAACTTGAAAAAATAGTTTCGACCAGGCAGCGGCATAAATGTACCACCTCACGCTCGAGGCCCCGAGGCAAATGTTTCGTACCTATAGGGCCCCAGCCCCGTTAATTTACAATATTACACAACTGAAAATTTTAGATTTTCCTTTCTTTCCTCGCGGCCTCTTGGGCCGGGGCCCCCTCAGCTCAGGTTACTGAGTTAGGGAATTTTGCCCGTTCTGCCACGCGCCACTGCCACCCTATTGTTACGCCAATGTTCTGGTTTCGACCTAGTTGACGTGAGGGCCCCCACAGTCCATTCCATAGATAGGTACTTAGTTATCGGTAAAACATCCCAACATTCCCAACTCTAAGGTCCAAGCACTTGATTTTTTCGGAAATAAAGGAAACAAATCGTCATAATCTAAGGCTAGTAATAAGTCCAACGCTCGCGGTACCGTGTTAAGCGCATAATATGGACTCCGAAACATCCCGATAGAGTTGTTCGACTTCTAAAATATTGCGAAGTTTTGAAAAATGATGAATCCTGAAAAGCTTTATCTCAGAAACTATTGGGTACACAGAGACGGTTTCAGTCTCATATTATAGCAAATTTAGTATTCTTTAAAAACTTTTTGAGAAAGTAGTATAAAAACTAGTTCTTTAGGGGCAATATCGCCAAAATCTGAAAAGCATCCGAAATTTACTCGTTTTTTTATTTTTGACAAAGTTGCGTTCGGCGCTCGAGGTCACAAAACTTTGATGATACATTAGGCCAATATCATAAATAAGCCTGTAAAAAATCAGAACTACCCGATTTCACGCACACGCTGATGTATAAAGTTACTGGATTAGAAGGACATAGGCTACAGCTGTAGCTGTTCGAGTGACTTCTATAATATTTCGAAGTTCTGAAAAATGATGAATTCTGAAAAGCTTTAGCTCAAAAACTATTGGCTACACAGAGACAGTTTAAGTCTCATATCATAGCAACTTTTGTCTTCTTTAAAAACGTGCGAGAAGGTAGTATCAAAAACTAATCCTTTGGGGTAAAAATCGCCAAAAACTGAAAGGCAGCCGAATTTTTCTCCTGTTTTTTATTTTTAGAAAGAAAGAAAGAAAGAAAGTAACATTTATTCGCAACATCACACATACATGTTTACATAAAAAGAGAAATAGACGATAAGAAGTGATAGTTGCCAAACGGTCTCAACTCAGCATATGTTGGCCTGGCTCCAGAGTCAAGCCAACGCTTAGCGCTCGAGGTCACAAAATTGGATTATACATTAGGCTAAAAACAAAAACAAGCCTGCAAAAAATCACAACTACCGCTCACTACTCCATAGTCCATACTTTCAAACGACAAAGGTTACTAGATCATTCCTCGAGACTAGAACTATCTCCATACCGGATTTCATCTAAATCGGTCCAGCGGTTGAAGTGTGAAGAGGTAACAAACAGAGTTACTTTCGCATTTATAATATTAGAAAATAGATAAGTTACTAGTTTTTGTCCACGACTTTGTCCGCGTAGGATTCGGTTGTAGCGCTCGCGATCCCGCGAAAACTAAATACGTTTTTCGGGATAAAAATTAGGCTATGCCTATGTCCTTCATCGGGACTAGAATTATCTCCATCCATACCAAATTTCATCTTAATTGGTGAAGCGATTTGAGCGTAAAGACGCAACAGAGAGTCAAAGTTACTTTCGTTTCTTATTTATAATATTAAGTATGGATGTATAAATGCAAACGAGCACACAGGCCACCATCAGGTGGGTGGTGTTACCATCAGGTAAGCGAACAAATTTCAACTAAATATGTTAGGTAGTCAGTGCACGGGAGCCTAACATACACCATCAACACATCTACACAGGCAAGGAGGGGGGCCCCATTTCGATTTTCCGCCCCGGGCCCCCGACAGGCTTAGTCCGCCACTGGATATTAGTTGGTGGTTCCAGTGAGTAGACTAAGTTATTGTTCAAAATTTTGAGGAGACTACTCGTATTGATGATTCTGTTCCAAAGTTCCAGTTTATAGAGTATCATGTCTTATGAGAAGTCGTGTTGGCCTAGGGTTCGACCTACCGCTTCGCATGCAGAGGGTCGGGGCTTCGATTCCGGCTCGCACCTCTAAACTTTACTTATGTGCGAAATTCAGCTATTTTTCATACCGAAAAAAAATTCTAAGGCGGCGAAGTCCGCGGGGTCAGCTAGCTTCTCGATATCAGTATTTGTGTAGCACCCATAGAACCTACAAGTTTTACTAAGTTTGGAGCTAAGGCAATTTGTGTGAAATGTCAAGGCAATTTGTGTGAAATGTCCCAAGATGGGTATTTATTTATTTAATCTACGAGCTTCCTATGGAACATTGCTGAGAACAAGACAGCCAAACGACCGTGGCGTCTGTGGTCAAACAAAACAATTAGGTGTTTGCCCACTGTCGTCTAGACGCGATGACATAACGAGCCGAACCTGTGGAGGTGATAAGTAGGTATATCTGGAGCGGTCAGTGTCCATTCTGATAGAATAAAAACCGGCCAAGTGCGTGTCGGGCCACGCGCAAAGTATAGGGTTCCGAAGTTGACGATGCCCACAGTACTTTTCTAAGACTTATTTAGTTAGCATCTTAGCTAGCCTGTGGTATGACGTGCCCGCCCGACGCCCCTGCCGCTCGAGAAAGAGAGAACCCGTTGGTCGACTATGACTCGTAAATTTGTACAGCCTACTTAGCTGTGATAGTTTTCCTTTCAACTACGTTATATATGCCACAACCGTGATTTTTTTCAACCATCCAAATACCACCATTTAGCTGGCAGGGGGGGGGGGGGGACACATTCGACTCTAACAAAAAATGGGGAGTCCCACATAACCACCTGCCCCCCCCCGGGCGGGTGGTATGCGTAAATGCATTTCCCCAGCGAAAACAAAAAAAAAAAAAGGGGAGATACCCTATAAAAAAATATATTTCAAAATTTTATTATACCACTTTGTCAGCATAACTAAATGTATATATTCATGCCAAATTACAGCTTTCTAGAACTA
Organism: Aethes cnicana; assembly: GCA_963971205.1. Classification (NCBI taxonomy): domain Eukaryota; kingdom Metazoa; phylum Arthropoda; class Insecta; order Lepidoptera; family Tortricidae; genus Aethes; species Aethes cnicana. The sequence continues at coordinate 8,687,153 of OZ020290.1, read as the reverse complement.
AGCATCTCCGAGAAATAGTGCGGACACACGGACGGACGGACGGACGGACGGACGGACGGACATGGCGAAACTATAAGGGTTCCTTGAGGACTTCAGAACCCTAAAAATTGAGCTTAAATATTTGTGCCCTAAGGTCGTTTTCGATTACAATTCAAAAACGTGCGCACAATTTCATCCGAGCCTTCTTTTGTCTTTATCTCCATTTATAATGTTAGATAGAGAGATACACGTCTTTCACGCCCCTCGACCCCACGCACCTGGCACAATATTTGGTCACACTGGTAGTTCCAGTATAAGTTACTACTTCCATGGCCTCGCCTGCGCACCCATGCATCATGCATCGGCATACCTACCTGTCTGAGTCCACAGACCTTGCCAACCGAATTTAAAATTTATGTCCAGTCGTATATAGTAGTATTTACAATTATGCAAAATGTTAAGACGTCGTTTACAATTTGAATATGAAAATAGATCCAATATTTTTGCATTTTTTATTAAGATCTTATGATTAATTTGGCGCTGGAAGCTATTATAGCACAGACTGACTGCGGCCCGAATGTGAATGGCCATTGGTATGACGATGTCGATTTCAAGTGCAACCTTTTTCTTTACGAAATTGAACCATAATATAATAGTAACTACAGCCCGTAAAGTGTCATTGTACAGAAAACACTGCACTTCTATTCTATTCTATATAAATTAATGGCTTCTGTCTTGGACACTTCGCCAATATCAAAGTAAGGGCCACAGGCCTGCAAGTCACTGCACTTCTAATCGAGATCGACATACCAATGACCTTTCACAATTTGGCAGCTGACTGAGATGCCAGCAGCGCATGAGAAACTTTTCCTTTACTTTTTTTCCTTTTTCTTTTATAGCCTTTGAAAGTAAAGCTCCAATTCTTCATGACCTATTTTAGTAAAAGCACGTAGAAGACATTCGTGAAAATCTTTAAGTAGGCAAACTTGGGTGCAAAAGAAAACCAGTATCTCAATTTGAAGTTCAATTGCGTTAACTACTTAAATACTTAATACTTAAATAAGAAGTGAAGACAAAAATGGCCCATAAATACTTAAATCTAGTCTAAACAAGGACGATTCAGAAGCTGTTTTTTAATCTACGTGCATGAAATTCCTATCATTCGTGACGAAGTCGGGAACAAATCCCTCTTACGCGCGTTTAACGTGATTTGTCTGTTTATCCGCCACACCCACAGTTTCCGCAGCATCAAAGATAACTTACCCTTTACTGTCGCGTGACGATCTGTCATCAAAATGACACTAGAACCACCTACTCCTAGTTACAGAACAATAAACAAAACAATATGCTAAAACAAAATGTATGTAAGTATGTAGCGTAGCCTATACTAGTGAAAGTATTTTTTAGAAAAATTGTCTCAGTGTATGTCCGGATTTAATTCGAAAACTATTTGGTCAGCTTGCAACAAAATTTGGTATGTGAGTAGTTTATTAATACTGATCAACATATAGGCTTGTTTTTATAACTTCTTTAACCGAATTCCACGCGGGCGAAGTTGCGGGCAGAAGCTAGTTAGAAATAATGCTATACTTACAATTTACGAGTGGCCCAACACCCCTATTGCCAAGCTTTGGACCAATTCTTCTTCCTTTATCTTTGAATGTGCCCATCTTTATGGTCTGATTGGATTGACCTAGTTAATTTCCAATGAAAACAATTATTTCTATAACAAAATATTCATTTTGCATTACCTATACTTATGCAATATCGTAAATACTCCAAATCCATTTTATGTCCGTTCTTGTCATCTTAATCGTCTTACGTATCGCATTTGAATAAACAAAACGTGAAAACGCGCGTTTTATTGACGTTAACGCGCATTTTAATGTGATTCGGGAAAATGCAACAATAAATTCTGCATACTATTTTAATGCCGCGGAATTTGTTGAGTCGTTAATAAATTTCCCATTTATAAGTGACTACTAGTTAAAAATATAAGTACCTTTGTAGTTTCAAATACGTATTTAATCAAAGTAATTATTTCCATTCCAAAAAAAGAGTGCTTCGGTGTGATATGGTAACAATAAGCTTCAGAGAAAAGAAACCGCCCTTCTGCATATAAGGGGCCGTTCAAGTATTACGTAAGCACCAAGTGGGGGTGGGGGGGTCTCTGTTTTGCTTATTTTGGATGACATGGGGGGTAGGGGGGTCTAGATGATGATTTACGTCATCGTTAGTTATTTACTTTTTTACACGAATGGCAACCATCACATTGTCTATGCGTGAAAACGAAACGCATTTTCGGGGATTCTCGCAAATAATGCATATGTTTAGGCACTCGGTTTGAGAACCGATTAGGGGAATTACCGCGCGCTATTCACTTGTCTAATTAATGCATCTATTATATTATTTCTGATTATAATATTTTTGTCTCTTACTCTATGTGTATCAGTTAAACCTAATCTTTCCATGGACTTTCCTATTTTTAAAATGACAATATAAAAAAACATTTATAACTAAAAATGTTTACGTAAGCATAGGGGGAGGGGGTAAGAGCTTTGCTTACTTTTGATGACAAGGGGGCCGGGGGTGTAAAAAATGGTAAGAAATCTGCTTACGTAATACTTGAACGGCCCCTAACCAGTAAGTTGTATCAGAGGGGGTAAGTTATACGTCACTACAAAGATGATTTCAAATTCTGAAAACCTGAGTCTAAAACGTCCTGATGGAGCTGGGGAGCCCTTTGTCTGCGAATATTTCATCAAGTTATGTATCCGAGCTCATGCATGGATAAATTAAACAGTGCTAAAACTAATGCTCGTGCCGCATGAAGAATTTTAAAGACAAACACAGACATGCAGACTCGTTGCAAAATAATTATGTAAAGCGACGTTGATAAACAAGGTCGTAATTTCAGGGCGAAAGTTATTCAAATTGCCTCTCTAACGGACTCTATGAGTACATTCTATTTCTGGTTCGTTAGAAAATCTACGAACAAGCAATGCAATGGGAGTAACTGGGATTGTCGCTTTGTAAACGATGTTATTGTCTCCGTGGAGACGGGGACGTTTCGGAGTCTGGTTTTGGTTACAATCTTTAATGGTGCTGGTGGTGGTCGGCAAACAAACGCAGCGGCCATCTCTGATGGTAAGTGCTCACTGTGGTTGCAATTTGTATTATCACCAGTGAATAGTTAGAAAATTGGTTAGCATTTTTGGAGAACTCGTTTACCTAGATTGGTAGCATTACTCGTAAATGAGCGTGTCTATTCACGTGCGGGGCGTGGCCATCCATTGATTGAGTCGCACCAAATTTCATGTTGTTAATACCTGGCACTCTTCTTATTATTATATAGTACTAGCGCTTTCCCACTACTTGGTCCGCATCGATTTTCAAACAAACTTTCAGCCCCATTTTTATCTTTATGGTAGTATTAAAAAAAAAACCTTTCTTGGAGTTCGGTTTACCCGTAGGTCAGGATTTTGTAAGCTGTGTAAACCGCACTTTGAGCTCACTTCATAAGAGAAACCCTTCTGCCAAACTTCTTATTTTAGGCTTCAAAGTTTGGCTGGCTGTTCGTTGATCGATCTATCATCGGTCTGTTGGTCATGCCTTCTCCGCCTAACACTGTAAAGTAACTGTAATTCGACCGCTAGTCCGAATTAAGTTCCTTTACAGTAGTCCATTTTTGTTTCCTTGTAGGTATGTGTGTGATATTTTTATATTATTATTCCAGATCCGGTTCTTGCATTCTTAAAACGATAAAACTAAATGGGAGCATTACCCAATCCGCGCCAGACTAAGCGCCCAGCCCAGTTGGGGTGCCAGCTCACAAATTAACGGTACCTACTTCGTAGTAACCCACTGGGCCGGTATTGTGGCAAAGACAGTTCGAAAATAGCAGCGAGGTAAACAAGTGCTATGTAAAGTCGAATCGACGAAATTCTTGGCATGGCTTGCCTGCCCGCATATTTGAGCTGCTTAAGTCTCTCGGAATTTGTTAATGGCCAGTGCTGGCTAGTTTATGGACGGAGGCCGGCGACACTATCGGCTTAGACGCTTTTGTTTTAGAAAACGAAATATACCATACACCACGAGTATGCAGCGTTGATGTTAACATCTATGTCGTTAAAGGAATTTTGCTGTGGGCTCCACACGATGGTACCTTTCAAGGTTGTGCATCAATTTTTCATTTGATTCTGGTATTCAGGTTACAAGTAAGTACATCACTGTGCTACCTGCCAGTTTCGTATACCATAGCTGTAAGTTTTCCTATAATAATAAAATAACCTTATCACTAGACATTATTAAATAACTAAGGAAGTTTCAATAGTTTAAAAATCAACGCTACTAAATGATTATAGTTAGTGAAGTGGTTGTTAGGCATACACTTTTCAAAACTTATTAAACTTCATGAATTCATTAAACTCAAAAATCAATAATAACATAACGGACATACTACAGTATATCTACTATCTGTAGGTACTAAGACTTGGAGCAGATGCACCTCATTAAAAAAATATGATGAAAGAAACACATCGTTGGAGGCGCCGTTCGAATCCTGGTTGAGACGGTATTTTCCCCATTTTTTCATGGAAGAAAAAAGCCTTGAAATAAAAACGACTAGCTCGTTTATACCAAAAGCAGTCTATGTATTGCGTAAGAGTGATTCACCGAATTCCCACATTTTAAGGAACTTTGGTCGACTGAATTTCTTCGCAACCAGTAAACGTGCCAAGAAATCAATAAATAGAATTGTGCAGCCAAGGACGGCATTATCGCATTGCAGAAAAACTTCTCATTTGTATAGGTATATTATATATGTTTCCATAGCAAGTTTCCACCTAATGGTCAGTAAAACGAAATACACTCAACAGCAATGAAAACGCTGAACTATACCCGCGTGCGAAGCCGGGGTGGGTGGGTCGCTTATTTAGAAACCATTGGTGTGCGCTTACGTACGCTGTCCGATGGGAGAGCTGAATGAAACTCCCACGCACCATCGCTAGCCGGTGCTAAACGTAATTGTAGAACTAATCAGTTTTAGTGTGTACGCACAATTTTCAATTTGGTGATGGTGGGACCTGATGCGGTGTTCGTCCGGATGGCTACCACAATCTTACCCGCTAACCTGCCACAAAAAGCAGTTGATACTTGCACTGTTGTGTTCCATAAGCGGTATGTGAGCTGTGAAATTACCATCATACAATTCATAGAGACATTCGATATTACGGTACTCCTTAGTGCTGGCAACGCATTCGAGATCTTAAAATATGGTAATATAGCCTGCGTGCTCTTTTTCCAGCCAATATCGTAAAAATTATAATTTCGACATTCCAAATAATAGATTCGGCAGAAATACCACCCGCGCTTTTCACGAGACGAGTTTCACGACTAATTAATCATCGATATATTTTCACTGAATGTATAAAAGCGCATATACACGTACCTATCCTGTTTTGATTTTGTTATTTTTAAATATAAATTTATTTGGCACATACCTATGAAAATAAGACTAGAAACGCGTAAGTAGATGCTAGCTGAAAGCGTTGCAATTATCAAGTGAGTAGAAAGGAGTCTTCATTATGAGACAATCACAAAATTTAATTTTGAATATCTTAGTGGTGTTCATTATCATAAAAATAAGCAATTTCATTTTGTTCCTTATCTTGTTTTCGTCTTAGAAAACGTTAAAGTGTGTTTTAAATTGAATTTTCTTTAAATGACGCGTTTAAGTCTTTTGTACCAAGACACCTACACAACAATTAGACCAATGTCAAATAGTGTAAAAAAAGTTTACCATATTATTTTATTCATTCATTCCTTTTACAAAATTATCTTCGCGCACTGTTCTTAGATTGAGATATCTCCTTTTTTCTATGTTGAGACTGATAAAACGATAACAGTACCTATGTACTTTAAGTTCTTAAGTGCTTAGGTAGTCCTTAAAAGATCCTCTGAATAGTTTATGAACCTCTTTTTCTAATAATTCCTGCTACTCTTACTACTTCATTAATATCTTAGCATTAAGCAACCAATTGAGAAAATTTTGATTCAATAGTACCTATTAAGATTTTCCCGTTTACGACTGAGCATAACATTCCAAATACAAAAAGTCTAAACAGCGGAATTTTAGCACTACCATACTAAGCCGTCATCTCGATGTGACTCATCCAGACATTCTTTGTGTTCATACCTAATTCTTTTTGTGACTTGACAAATTATCGTCGTCCGCTGACCAATGCCTATAGCAAATCGTCCGCGTGAAAAAAATGACATTCGTGTGAATGAGGTCGAGATGATCACGATGCATTAGTTTGTTTCAATTTCGACAGGAATGAATGGTGCGGTTATTATTCTTGTCAGATTGTCCTGAGGCCTAATTCCAGTTTGCAAGTAGGTATAACGTATATCTGGGGGCACTGCAGTGCCCCCGCCAACTCGAGCAAAATGTTTTAAATAAAAAAATAAAAACCGCCTTCAAACTCCGACAGACTGCGATGTCAGTGTCAAGTTCACTATATTATCATTTCTTTGGGTCCGTTCACTTGACACCGACTTCGCAGTCTGTCGGAGTTTGAAGGCGGTTTTTATTTATTTATTTAAATGTTTTTTTTTTGGCTATAGTTTCCAAACATTACTATAGAAGTACATAAGTAACTCTGAAGTCTTCGAAATTGACACCAAAATCATCTACGTGCTAGCAAATTTCTAGGAGTTCCCTCATTCTCTCATGGATTCAATTGTCAGAACTGAACCAAATTAATATGGGACCAACTTGGAAGTACCACCTTTCGAACAAAAAGAGAATCCTCGAAATCGGTTCACGTTTACTATTTATTTTTGGTGAACATACATAAAAAAAAGAAAAAAAAGATTCCGACGAATTGAGAACCTCCTTCTTTTTTTGAAGTCGGTTAAAAAAGGGCAAACAGCCGTACCATCCATTTTCTATCCCTCCCTTTATAATCATACAGTACCTGGGCGACCGAACTTTGCTCGGGTGAAAATGGCTAAAACCGAGTTTTCTCAGACATGAAGGCTAGTTCGATTTGTCGCCCCCCATAAACACAAACCCCGATATAATTATATCAAATTTTGGTTTGATATTTGTCAGTAGATTTCATACGTCTGGGAAAAGCTATTTTCACTCGAGCAAAACTCGGTCGCCGAGGTAGTACAGTGCAACATCATTTACGAGTAAGTACCTAGTTAGAGTCAGTGTAGGTACCTACCAGTGAATTAAAACCTAAAGAAATTTTGTTTTGCAATTTTATCGAAATACATATATATATATATATATATATATATACAGACATAATCTATTATTAATGTCTCTATAGACTAGGCATGTATTCAAATTTGTTTACATAACTATGAAATTTCAAGTGGCACAATTACATGAACACAATTAGCTGTACTGTTACGTGATTACTGCTCAATACAATTTTAACGCGTCTGCGACACGTCCTGTTTAAATGACCGAAATTTTTCAAGTAGTGCAGCTTATTTCCCTGGTTACACGCTCGAATAAGGCCCCTGCTGTAAATTAATAGTTGCCTTGTCCGTCTGGGTCGGTTTCGCTGTAAACAATAAAAAGTGCTCGTCCAGACGCTTCGCAGACTAATATGCCGATGAGGACGATAACATGTTTTGTTATTCAACGATTGTTTTTGTCTGTACGTGCACTGTCTATATGACGTTAGCTCTCACAACACTGGTCGTGCTAATTTTTTTTGTTCGTTTATTATAAGCAAGCCTTTGACCACGATCTCACCTGATGGTAAGTGACGATGTGGTCGAAGGTGATACATGCTTACTTTGATAGTACCTGTTCACTCTCGACTTGAAAAGATCCAAGTTTATAACCTTCGGGGAAGAGACCGGCCGGTAGAGATTTTCAATCCTTAGCTGTTCGCATGATGAAGCATGAAGCGAAGCGCTTCGTGCGCGCTGGAGGAATATCCACAACATAAGGATGGAATCCAAGACCACGCCTAATCCCGTAGTGACGAAATAGGGATGGTGGAATTAAATCATACAATTCCCCCGCACACTCTCCAAAGTGTATCCTTTTCGACGGATTTCAAGAGATCCGGCGGTAAAATAATGCTGATTTTAGATTAAGTCGTGGATATTTAGGATCTCTCTATATTTTTCATGTTGTTGTCCATTCCATCTACATATACTTACAAGCTTTGTTTAGTTAGCTAGTTCAATTTAAACAACATAAATCGTCTTCGATATGAGTTTCGTAAGTTACAAACGCCTTTTCCAAAAGCACAGACTCCGCCGCTCATAAGCCTTTCTGGAAGAAATTCCTTAGAAAAAATTAAATTTCGCTCTTGTACATTCGGATAAGTAGTGTTTTTCGTTTATCATGGATTTTTCTATACTAATAATAAGTCTGTAGAAGAAGTCGTGTGTCTGGAACTTGAAAATTAAAAGAAACTATATCAAGTCGAGGCGACTATTTAAACGATACTGAACACAAAATAACGATTTTTATAAAAAAAAATACTGTATGTATGTATGTATCTATGTATGTCCGGATTTAACTCGAAAACTACTGGAAAACAAAATTTGGTATGGGGATAGTTTAATAACACTGGTCAACATAAAATACACCCTACTTTTAATCCCGGAAAAACGCATAGTTCCCGCGGGAACTATGCGTTTTTCCGGGATTAAAAGTAGGCTATTCGGTAATAGCGTACCGAATTCCAGGCGGATGAAGTCGCGGGCAGAAGCTAGTGTCCAATAAAGTCTTGTTTGGGTACTTTTCCTAGGTACTTAATTAAATTAGTAAAAAGAGCGTGGATTCTTAACATAGAATCAAGTAACGTTTAAGAAAATCAATATTGCTTACCTACTTAAATGAAGTCATGAAAAAATACCGTTTAGTTTCGTTTAAATTTTATTACCAATACATAGGTAAGCAAGTATTTTTAAGTAAGTAGGTAAATAGTTATTTATATCATGGACTAGATGCCAAGTAAAAAAAACACAACAACTAGGTAGAGTTCCTCGGGTTATTGATAAAGATCATCGTCAAATAAACCCACCTGTATCGTCGGATCAAAACCCGATCGATAAGTACCTACAACCGATAAAATCAGCTATAAACACATCTGACTGCACACATCTGCGTACGGTGCATGGCTATAAATAGCGTCCTTGTTGTAAAATTTCAGCGGTTTTGAATAAATTAATCCGTCGTTAAATTGGAATACCTAAAAATAAACCGATTTCGCTCCCGGATGCCCTCGATATTGAAATGCAAAACGCAATGCGCGCAGCAGTCGCCGCTTTGCTGGTAAATAACATTTTATTCACCGACTTATTCCGCTGCTATAAATGGTAAAACTTAAGAGGGTTTACTTCGCAAGTTGGCAACATCGCAAATAGCTGTCAAATATTTTGCTGTTTTCATTAAGTATTTTACTGAATGAAAACATGAATTATCGCTCTATGGTTGAATAAAACATCAAGTATGGATTGCAAATTGTCATTGTACTATGGAAGCAATATCTTTTGAAAACTTTCCATGCATTTTAATGTAATCTTATCATTTGAATACCTAACCAAAAAATATAAAACGAGACGTGTTTCTCAACCGTAGAATGATATCTTCCTTTTTAATTCAGCAATATTGAGAAATTAATAAAAACAGCGAAACATCTGACAGCTATATGCGACGTTGCCAACTTCCGGGATAAACCCTCTTAAAAGCGAACCAGGATGTTGTTTCTGCAGAAAATCTCCGAGATCTCTTATGATCTTTGTTATTTATCCCCAGACGGGCTCATAGCGGATTGGGAACTTCCCACACACATCTTTGAATTACTTCGCAGATGCGTGCAGGTTTATTCAAAATGTCTCCCTTCACCGAAAAGCTCAGTGGTAAATTCAAATTGAAATTGTTAGGCTGCCTAGCAACAATCACCTTATTATTCGTACTCAGTAGGTGTCTACCTACTACTGGCACAGATATGCCAGCCACAGCATCTTCCGAAGGAAGATCTTGTCGCAAAAAATGGCGAGCATGTATGTTACGAACTGATTTGATAACAGCCGATTTTTTGTCCAGATGCCTACCTATTTTTTGCAGTCTTTGTTATTAGCTAACCCAAAGTTCCACCTCGAAAGGATCCAGGGAAATAGAGATAGTTTGATTTGAAGAGTTCCAGTTTACGAAAGTGCACACAATTCGAAGCGGTATTCAAAAGAGAATACTATTTCTTAAAGTTAACTATGTGGCGAAGCTGAAATTTAGTACTTAACTAAGTAGTTTTTAGTATATATTATGACGGTTTATCGGTTACTTGAAAATGCCATGTAAATGTGGCACGGTACACAAGTTCCCCGTTTCAGCAAAATTTCTTAAATCTTATCATTTTCGAGCTAACCTTCTATAGATATTTATTTACTGATTTGTACAGAACTATCTCAGAAACGGCAGTAACGATTTGGACGAGTTTTCCAAATCGATCTGGCTAGGTTTCAAATATGAGTACCTAACTCATTGTAACTATTCTACTGCTAATAACTTATAATCGCCCATTTTTAATATTATCTCAACATATTTGTTTCATACGTAAAAAACACTGTTATATCCGCATAACTAACCTAACAATATTATGTAAATCTGTCAGTTTTTGCCCCCATAACTCAGTAATGTGCTCAAATTGTTCCTCCGGGCCCCAATTTCGGAGGTAATAAACAACGCCGATGAAGAAATAAACTGGTGGCAATTAATAGAGACCAAAACGATTGTTATTATAATAATTTATGAGCCGACTAATCATATGGTTTCAATTTCGACGGTAATTAGGTATATAATATTCGTGCAGCCAGTAAGATTAGATGCCGTATGATAGTGGCTGGCCTAATTTTAGTAATACTAATAACTGGTCTAATTAATTTTGGCCTAATTTTTGCTTGGGTGAAAATAGCTATAATCGAGTTTTCTCAGATAGGTATATGAGACCTAACTAGATCCATTTGTCGCCTCCGTAAACCCCTATATATTCCATATTCATTATATATATCCAAATTTAGTCCAAATCGTTAGAGCCGTTTCTGGGATCGCTGCTTGGATAAATAAATAAACATAGAAGTATACAATTTTAGATGAGTTCGTTTTGGATATTTATGGGCATTTTTTACTAAATCTTGTACCCCAATTAGTGAAAATGCCAGAAAAAAATCGAGACCGCGTCAGTTTTGTGACCTCAATTAAGAACGAAATTCATATGAAAGCAAACTATTTTCTCGATGTTGCTTAAAGGTTATATTTTATTAAGCAATTTATAAATCATATGAAAATGTATAATTCCATTAAACTTAATGCTTAATGATGGTCACAAAACTGACACGGTCTTGATTTTTTTCTGACATTTACATTATTTAGGGTACAAGATTAAGTAAAAATACCCTTATATTATTTTTTATTTAGGGCTGATTTTTCAATCGTCAGATAAATTATGTATTATTTTACGAAACATAATGTACAGCGAGCGAGAGGAGCGTGTATTTATCTGTCCATATTTAAGTTAAGACATATCATAGTCCTCGTTACGTAACGCATTCATAATCTTACGATGCCTTATGGCATGCTTGTAAAGTAAAGTAAAAAACATTTATTCGGCTAATTAACCTTAAATTACTTAATAACTAGGTAAAATAAAATTACAACTAGCCGAATGGGCTCCAGCTCAGCTCTAATATGCTGGGCAGGGCCCATGATTTTCAGCTGGAACCCGAAGATACAGGTTGGTGCCAACAAAAGTTATGGCCTGTGTGCTATCGTTTGCCTAATCCATACTATCCATATTAATATTATAAATGTGTAAGTGTGTTTGTTCGTCCTTCCTTCACGTCAAAACGGCTGGAACGATTGTAATGAAATTTTGGCATGGAAAAGTTTGAGACCCTCAATATAAATATATTTAGACTAGTTTTTATCCTGACAGACAGACAGACAGAGTTACTTTCGCATTTATAATATTATATGGATTTCTACGGGAAAGGGTTTTCCACGGGTCAAACCAGTTTTTCAATACTTTTATAAGTTTTATAACTATAATCACCTATATATTGTATCACCAGGTACGCAATAGTACATTACAGACCTAGGGTGGTGAATTCGTAAATGTCCCAGATCGCAGGTTTCTGTGGCCCGAACCGAAGGTGAGGGCCATAAATATGGTTTGTTAAAAGTTTTACGTCTTCCCTTGGCCAAGAAGTGAGATAGATGTTCTCTCCGCGTAGCGGGCAGAAAATCCCACTTTATGGCCAAGGGTGATGTAAATTATACTTAACTCTACGACGGATGAAGTCGCGGGTAACGGCTAGTAGGTATATAATTTCATAAAAAAGCATGTTGGCTTCTTAATACGGTACTACTTTCGGCTAGTTTCGTCTGGTAGTGGACCTGACACGTGCCAGTTCTCCAGGGACGTTCACACGACACCTATGTTGTCTGTATGTCTTCGCCGAACGCAGCAACATCGGCGTACAGGTTTACACAACTTAGAAGGCGCGTGGATTAAGCAAAAATAGACTCTGCGTCAACGGCTTAAGTGCTTCGCCGCGCGCCTTCTAAGCTGTGTCATGCTGTAACGAGCGCTTCACAGCCATATTTACTAAATCTCTTCGCGGTATGTGTTTTTAAAACAAACAGTGGTTCTGAAAAGGGAAAAACTGCTGCCTAATCGGCTATGGAGCCGGTGAAATTACTAGCGTAATTCTCAGGGTTGGAAGCATTCGCGATCTTGTGAATTCTCATGTCCATGGGCCTCAGTGACCACTTACCATCAGGTGGCCGGTGTGCTCGTTTGGCAACCAACATCATAAAAACCGGCCAAGTGCGTGCGTTATATTAGTAATTTTCATTAGTATGTATAAAATTTTTTTTTCGTTTCCGTACGCATTTTATAAGTTAATAAGACCATTATAACATAATAAGACCATGACGCGTAAATGTGTACAGCCTACTTAGCTGTGATAGTCGATATCAACTACGTTATATATGTCACAACTGTGAATTTTTTCAGCCATCCAAATACCACCATTTAGCTGGCACGGGGGAGCGGGGGGCGACTCTAACAAAAAATAGCACTTTAAAGCTATATATTTCACAAACTCAAATAAAAAATCTCAAGTTAATCAAAAAATGGTTTTAGCAAACGCACAATATTTTTTCAAGACCTATTCAACGATATGTCACACCATGGGATACGCAAGAAAAAAGGGGAGGTACCCTAAAAAAAATATTTCAAAGTTTATTGTACCTACCACTTTGTCAGCGTACCTAATATGTATATTCATGCCAAATTACAACTTTCTAGAACTAAGCATCTCCGAACTATGCTGCGTACAGACGGACGGACGGGCGGACTAAAAAAGAGAGTTTTACAGCTTACTGTTGAGTGTTGTTACAACAACATCTACATAGTAATGGTAGTAGGTAGGTATACATAGTATGGAGTTTCTCCAGTTTTGCTACTAATTCAAGCACGAAAGGGAGTTGATAAGTGAAACCTCGTCTTTATTATTTAGTATAGCTTCTGCTAGCGACTTCGCCCGCTCGGTTATCGCGTTCCCGCGGGAACTATGCGTTTTTCCGGGATAAAAAGTAGGCTATGTCCTTTCTCGGGATTACAACTATCTTCATACCAAATTTCATCAATATCGGTCCACTAGTATTCACGTGATGCGCGTTCAAATAAACAGACAAACAGATAAACAGACAAAAATTCTAAAAACTGTTGGGATGTGCTCTGTTATCGATTCTATGTATCCCCAGCCAACTTTTTTCCATTATCTTCCATGTACAGACTTTCGACCCTCTTTAGGTTTATTAGATGTATAGATAGATAGATGACCAGCAAGAAAAAACAAAAGTGGGCGTGCGTGACGTCTAATTTAGCAAAAAAGCACGCGGAACGTAGGTATGAATATTTTATACATTTAGCGAAGGATAATATTATATCAGGCAGGACCAGGGCACTAAAGAATCGATTAAAAAGCCATTATTGATATATACGAGCAGAATATGAATTATGAGCTATTAAGCAAGGTTTTTTCATCATTTCTTGACTGCAATGAGCCAGAGCGCTCAGACTGGTCTAACTCGTAAGTAGTCTTGTCAAAAACTTATATTTCACCTCCTCGTATTTATATGCCGAATATTATATGTTTAGCGGCTTTTTATTCCTATTTTTATGAAAACTACAAAAATGCACAATTTCATTGTTAACTATCTTCTGTAGTGGACTCGTGTGTGTTAATCTATCCCCATAGCAAATTTTGTGGCCTATCGAGTTTTTGAGTTAAAGACGGACATATAGGTAACAACAAAACACAACAAAACAGCCAAAAAAAGTTTTTTCGTTTCAGTCAGTATTGTTTAATAGTTTCATCGATTTAATAATCTTTTTAAAATCCCAATTTACAGATGCGTCTTTTTTCTAGGTATTCATGGGCATACTCAGCTCACCCACGGGCGCAAGCGCATATTCAGGTTCAGATCCAGGGGGCAGATCATTTTTTTTTCGGGGAATTGTTTGTAAAGACCAATCCAGTGGGGGGAGGGCAGCTGCACCACCTGCCCCTCCTCGGTATGCCCACGTAGACATTATTGTTTAGATTAGAACCGCATAGGTCAGGTCATTAAAATGCAAAACAAAACGAAGTTACCGTGCAAAATTTATGCTCGCTCAGGCAATTGAATTTGAATATGTAAAAAAAAAAGCATCGAGACAAAATTTACGATGAAATTGCTCGAGAAACAACTCGGTGTAGCGTAGCGGACGTAACGTGGACGTAACGATAGGCGATAATTTCAGTGTATTAATAGCATTGCAAACAAGCCTGCCGGTTAGTGAAGAAGCAAAGTGAACAACACTTTCTAAACGTTATTACTATACTACCTTTTGCTTTTGTACGATTTCAACATTGGGAGGATCATGCAATTTGCATCCTGTTGCAAATGTAGCTACATTTACTAATAAGTAGGTAGGTATAACTCTACCCATGATATTATCCAAACTAGCGACCCGCGCCGGCTTCGGACGATTTAGAGTCGGTCTCCAACATCTTAGACTATGTAGATCATAACCTTCCACTTGAACCACTTTTTCTCTTACAAAGTGCATGAAAATCTGTTCAATTGCCAAATTCCACTCTACCTAACTAGAAGAGTTACAAGAAAAACTTGTAAGTCTAATAATTAAATCAATGTAATTCAGCGAACTGACAATCTTTTTTTTTTCATAACTCGTGAAAACGTCAGTTTCAAATCTCCCTGCGCGGAAAAGACTACTCAGAACGACTGCCGAAGAACAGAACAGTTTTTTTTTTCAAAAACGCAGCATCGTAGTATACATTTTCTTCAATGAATGGCAACGGCGCGACCCTACGATAGAGCGCCCTACCGGTCCTACACTCGCCGCTAAACAAAGTGACGACCGGCGCCAACCATACTTCTATGGTGGCAGTCGTCATATTGCTTTGTCGCTTGTCCCTATACTTAGCGGCGCGAGATGCAGCTAGTTTTTTGCGCGCGCGCACATCCGCGTCGGGCGAGGCTGGTTTTTGCGCCGCCTGCGCGTCTGGCCGTTTTTCTGACCGATTGATGAAATGACTCGGGCAGCTGTGTCTACACGTCTCCGCTACTGTGCGTAACACGGATGTTCGCAACGCAGGAAACGTGCCCGCCCGTGATCGTATTTGAAAGAATGTCTTTTAGAGTTAATAAACTATGGAGGTGATGATAACCCGTCCGACTTACCTACGTCGTTTATTAGTGGATACGTGGCCGATGCATTTTTTGACCTTCAGTGTCTAATCCTAACAGAAATTTATGAAAATTGGTAGGTACTCGTACTGTGATTTATCTATCCATGAAAGAGACAATAAACGGACTTTTGTTATCGGCACTCCTGTTCCATATTTTCATTTTTAAGAAGTGAAGTTCACAATTATACTCGTACTTGCCTATGTATCTCATTTTCTTGAAAAATGTAGAAAGAAGTGCCTAAATATTTTGGAACATTATTACAAAACTTGACCCATTAAAACCTCTAATAGCATTAACCTGTAAATGCATATATACTCCTTATTTTATACCTCTAGTGTGCTGTAGTGACAACGATAACCTACTCGTACCTACATAGAGAAATACATGTAGATACCTAACCTATACATAAAACACCTCATCTCTTCATAGACTTCATCTCTTTGAATACCTACGCAGCCACCCAGAAACTACTAAGAGATATGCATATACCTAGTGGCTGTAATTCGTTCTGAAACTATTTTCTTGAACCGTGTATGTTTCGGAATCATCAAAACATCGTTAAGTCAGGCTGTTCGTCGAACACGCTGTTTCGGTAATTGGCATCGCTGGCCAGCCTGGACGGCAGCGTCTAGACAGCCCATTGCGAGATCACGTTTCGGCCGGTCGGACATGCTAAGTGCTCGTCTAGCCCGTCCCGTGCTACGGGTATAGAGAGTCAAGTTGCGATGTGCAGAAATAGTAGCAGTTTTTCCATTGGTTTTCCGATAAAGGGGAAAAGTTTGTAATTATTTAACCGCTTCGAACGCATTCCTCAGTTGACGTATACATTAGCTATTAGTAATGCGAGAAGACTGTATGTCGGAGTCTTCTCATGACCACGAAATTTCGATAAAATAAAATAAACGTTTTTTACGCGATTAAAGTCCCGTCCTGCATAAGTGATTTTAAATACGAGTTTATAAGTATCGCGAAAGTCCAAGGCAGTAAATTGGCTATTATTACAAAAATAACGTAATATAGTCAATAGATATATCCATTGAAAAACTGATAATAACGGGAGTTAAGAGTTCCCAGTACGCACGGCGTTTCTCAACTTTTCATACAAATGTATTTTCGCTTTCATTCCTAAATTACTAAACAGATTCACTCGAAACTTGGTAAACGTAATAAAATCATTATTGTGAGTGTCCGAAATTAGTAAAAGTCGTGGTAAAATAATAGTACATTATTGCATAGGCCGCCAAGTAGCGCATTGCCGGACGAGTCAGTTAGAAGGCTGAGCGAAGCGAAGCCTTCTATTAGTACGAGTCCGGCAATCGCGATTGCGGCCGAGGTATATATAATGCTTTTCTCAAACAGCGAGGAAATACGTAAGGTCAGTCGGGGCAAGTGCGCCAGGATGGGGTAAGTGCGCCTAACATAAATATATCGAAACCTATACATATTACTCAACTAGTAGTTGGCTGTTTACAAGGCATAGGGGCGAAATAAATTTAGGCGCACTTACCCCACATCAGTATTTACTACTTCCATGATCGTGGATGATTTGGCCATGGAAGTTGTACTTATTACCTCCATGGATTTGTCAGTTTCTCTACAGAGGTGTCTCAAATAGCAAGCGAATTAAAAAAAAACACACACGACAATAATGTTTTTGCTGGCCAAGCCCGGCAATGGACAGCCTCGCGTCTTCGGTTTTGAAAGTAACACGAACATTTCCGAGCATGGTTGAGAAAAACACAATTAAATTACAGCCAAAAAGCTAAATTTTGAAGTTTGTATAGAGAAAACTAAAATGGTCCTAGTTTCTTTGTTATTCAACTTAATACAATCAAAGTGTATTTTGGACACCTATATCTCTGCTCCACTGTTACTTGTAAAATTTGAATCTGAAAAGTAGTTTGCGAAATAAAACGTTACTACGTTTGTAGATATGGGGAAAGGAGCGTACTGGGGACTCTTAACTCACTTGCGAGTTTTCTTGTGTTGCGAATCTTTTTATTTTCTTAGCACTGCACACATTGTGTAGGTACCTAAAGTAAGTTAAGGAAACATTTCAAGACAATTTTATGAAAAGTCAACTTTTTAATCGGGAAGAAAATACTTCTTGATAAGGTTTGTGAATCGCTAGCTGTCCCATCTAGTTTCGAGCGTGAGAACTAGCAGATCTGTGTAAAGGATAGTCTACTAGGTAAACGTATCTGCTAGCGCGACAGTACGTAGGCCTAGACGGTACACAAAGACATTGATTACGAACAGGCGCAGCACCGTGACGAATTATCCTTATTACATAGCAATTGAATACACGTAATGGGGTATTGATGAGGGTTTTTTACATCTCACATTGAAATGACCTAGACTAATGAGTAATGACGATCTCACGAAAGTCATGTGAAGGTGTTTCTGGGAAGGAAAATACCTACGTTATTCACGTGATGAGTGCATCTGCATCCTGGTGGCGAGTAGGTATCGAGTATCAGAGTCGGTTGTCTGCGTGGGTGGACGCTTCTTGACTGAAATTAGATGAACAATTCGTTCACTGGGAATCCAAATGTTTAAAATAATATATGGACTCTACCCATAGACGTAAATAATATAGACCCGGTCTAACGTACACGTAATATGTCCCCACTTCCACGGTGTCCAATCCAAAGTTCTGTCACCGAGCGTGCGTGACAATAAGCGTTTTTAAAAAAACTGTTTTCGAAACTATTTCTCAGTAGGTATCTAAAAACTCGTCTCGTTGTTGAAAAAATGTGACCCAGCAGGATTGGACACCAATGAAGTGGGGAAACATGACATGTATCTACGTTAGGCCGGGTCCATACGAAGTATTATTTATGTCTATGACTCTACCAGAGCTACGGACTTTATCTACATAATGTGCATTCGTGCAACTTATTATTGTTATGTGTCTATTATAGGCGTAGGGATTTCCATACCTTAGCTATGCTTAATTTTGTAACAATTGGGATCTCCCTATTTAGCAAGATATTATATCTCAATTTTAAGGACTCTATATTGGTATAATATTACAATAGAATTTTCGTTAAAGAGAAATAGGGAGAAAACGAACACACTCGAATAAAACCTATGGCATTTGGGGAAGCGCTTTGGCTTTGGCAGCTATATATAAGTGATATGATATAAGTACTTACTTACCAAACCTCGAAGCTCTCCCAAAGTTTAAAACATTATTTGGTAGATACTTAACTTAGCTAAGTATATAGTGAAATAGCCAATATATCCCAATGCAAACGTGAACGTGATAGAATAAGACAACCGAATAGCACAGTAAAAGTGAAATCCCGTCACACTATAATGATATTGGGAGATAGATCCGTATTTGGGTTATGGGGTATGCTTAGCCGCGCAGTTTGCTATTACTGCGCAGTTTTGAAAAAACGTGTTCGGTTGAGTTACATTTCTTTCTTTATAAATGTAAGTGCGTCGGCTGCCGCGGCCTTGGCTCACCTGTTGCATCGTTCGCCTAATTAGGGTCTGTCTGGGAAGCCGGAAGCAGAAAGGCTTGGGTTATAAACCGTGTACTAAATATAGGTAGGTGGGTGTCTATGACTATTGACTACGTAGTAACCAAACAGCATACACCAGGGCCTCAATTACGTTTGACAATTAACAATTAGTTTGAAGCATAGACGTAAATAATATAGACCCGGTCTAACGTACACGTAATATGTCCTCACTTCCTCGGTGTCCAATCCAAAGTTCTGTCACCGAGCGTGCGTGACAATAAGCGTTGTTTTAAAATAATAATTTCGAAACTGTTTCTCAGTATCTAAAAACTCGTCTCGTCGTTGGAAAAATGTGACCCAGCTTTAGTGTCACGATACAAGTTTAACTTTGGATTGGACACCAATGAAGTGGGGACACATGACATGTATCTACGTTAGGCCGGGTCCATACGAAGTATTATTTATCTCTATGGTTTGAAGCTAATTCTACTTTGCAATCGACGTTGACACTTGATTAATTGCAATTGATTTGCCGTTAGTTAAAATGGCGATGATATTCTCTGATATTTCGGCCTTTCATTTGACATTTCATCAAACTAATTACGAACTATCAAACCGACTCATTTGACAGTTGGTAATTGGTTTGAAAGACCCAAATTTCAGAAAATATCATTCAGTCGTTCAATTAATCTTTATACGAGATTGAACCACTGCTTCCCAAATAAGGTTCAATTACGTATAGAAAATATGACAATTGGGTTGAAATCAACTGGCAAAGTTAATCGCCACAAAAAGCGCAATTAATTCACCGGATTCAAGTGCAATTAGTTTGGATTGGGGAAACTAATTAGCAAACGTTATTGAGCTGCTGGACCAATGGCTAAAAACAAATCATCAGATATATTTGAACAAACAGGGGTGATCATAAATATCTGAACATGTACCCTAGTCTTGAAAATAAGAATTTTCTTATCACCTTGTTCGCTCATATATTTCATGTATTCGAAGTTTTAAATAGGGATCCCGCTGTTCCCTATAGGATCGCTCACGCGTCAAGTTGAACTTTAAATCTAGCTGGTTAAAGTTCACGCGACGCGTGAGCGATCCTACTTATAGGGAACAGCGAGATCCTTATTTAAGACTTCGAATATAGGGCCTGATGGCGACTGTACTTATCTCCCACCTGCACGCGCGGGCATAGGTAGTTTTAAACATTATTTTTCTCAAAGACTAACTAATGTACCTAACTCAAAGCATAATTTTCCAGTAACCAGAAAATAAACGTTAATTTCTTCATGATACCTTATTTGAGCCTGAGGCTTTTCTGAAGATAGATGCGTATTTATCAGACTCTTCCGAAGCCTTTCGATCTCCTATATACTTAATACATGTACCCACGTGTTTTTCCTTTCATAAGCCATTAAGAGTTCACGACCATAGACTTGGTTTACTCATATTCCGCCGGGAACAGAAGAGTCGGGAACAGAAGACATGAACCTGCAACAGAGGTCACGAACAAAACAAACACCTGTTTAGTGTTTCTTTCACTCCGTCCAGACAGTGTTTAGCCGGCCAGTTATTTCCGAAGCACTAACTTTTTATTATTATAATTCGCAGACGCTTTTGAAGTGGCCGTTACGATTCGGCCGAAAGCGAGATACGACTACATATGTAGGTACCTACCTACCTGTGACGCCATGTGATTTCATTTGCTGTTTATTCGTCGTAAAAGAAATGAAATTTTATTAAAGTTTTCGCCGGGACACTGCTGCAAAATGAACTTTAATTCAGAGCGAGCAGAGTCGACAATATCTATCTAAAGTTCTCGTAGAAGCAAAAAGGTTTTATTTTAAATTTTTTCATTACCTTCTTACATATATAAGTGAGTCAGTTACAATAAAACATCTCGTATTGCTGATTTTATTTTCATGTTTGAGAGTAGAAAAACATTTTCGAAATGAAACATTTCAATTTTTAATAGTGCCTCTTCATTTCTATTACTGAAAAATTCTAGGGTAGGCGTGAGTGTAACAAAGGCACGCTCATTTCACGTCAATTATGGGCAGGTACCTACTTAAGTATAGAGATCTTCTACTATCTAAAGTCCCGCGCCTTCACATTTCAAACTACTTAAATTTTTTCATCATTATTTAAAAAAAAACACCAACACTCTCAACGCATAGTTGATGGCTGTCTCAGCACGGACACATGTGATGAGAGTGTTGGCGGTGCTTTTTAAATACATTGAAGCGTTTTGAACTGTGAAGGCGCGAGACTTTAGATAGTAGAAGATCTCTACCTCATCAACTATAGTACATACTTACTTACGGATTCCCCATTCAGCTTGAAGCTTAGGCCGATCTGAAAAAAGTACAGGCTGATTTCCACGCTGAGCTGAACTTCTCTGTTATCTCCTCCATATGTCAAACAGTTGGCTATTCATCTGCCGACTCCAATCAGATACCTACTCTTTATAAAATGTCAAAACGAATTTTATATGGGATCGACCTACATACACTAACATTATTGTGACATCACAATGCTAGACGATAAAATCACTAGTACATAAATCTAAATAATATATAAAACTCAAAGGTGACTGACTGACTGACATAGTGATCTATGAACGCACAGCCCAAACCACTGGACGGATCGGGCTGAAATTTGGCATGCCGGTAGATGTTATGACGTAGGCATACGTTAAGAAAGGATTTTGCGAAATTCCCACGGGAACGGAAAAAAAATGGGATTTTACATTTAATATTTCTGCGCATACGCAGTTGCGGGGAAAAGCTGGTAGGTATATAAGAACATAAGCTTATGCCTGCGTGGAAATCGGTTATCGCGTTCCCGCAGAAACTACGCGTTTTTCCTGGATAAAAAGTATAGCCTATGTCTTTCCCCGGGCGGGATTCCAACTATCTCTATATCAAATTTCATCTAAAGCGGTTTAGGTGTGGAGAGGTAATAGGCTGCCAGAGTTAGATATAATATTAGTAGGTATGTATGGATTCAATTAACCATTAAAATGGCTTTTCCAGCACAAAATATCCGAACAAATCAAGTCAATGTGTCAAGTCAATTTATCCTCTTTTGGAATTATTTGTTATCTTCCTTGTATTTCTGTACCTAGTTTCTTTCTGATATTGATGCACCTACTCATTTTTCTTTCTGTTTGGCCTTATGGTTGACTGGTAGAGAATGCCTTTAGGCATTAAGTCCGCCAATTGTATACATTTTGTATGTGCAATGAAGTTTAAATAAATAAATAAATGTGAACCAAAATGTCATGAAAAAAGTTCGTTATATTTTCGAGGCCTTTCTTTATTCATTAGTGTCCCTTGTTTTTTTTATTGACACCGTGTAAAACCCAATTGTCAGTACAAATTGCGAGCCAGCAACAAACTTGACATTTCATACGAAGCGAGGGTGGTGGGTGCAGGGCACAGGAAGCGGGGCAGACGGGCGCGCCGCCGGCGCATAACTAATGTACAGCGCCACCTGCCGAGGTCGGACTGACCTTTCACATCTCGTACGTAGTACTTACATATGTTTGGAGAGAACACAAGATGGTACCTACCTATCTTTAGAGTCGGCTAAAATCGTACGGAAAACTTGATCATACACAGAACGTGAAAACCGGGGGCTTTCCTGTCCTGTGGCTGTAGCAATAGTCAACGGCTGGGGTATAAATAACAATACAATACAAATACTCTTTATTGAACACCACACAATAGAGAAAAAAAGAACAGGACAAAAAAGATCAGGAAAACATGTTGTTAGGTATACAGCAGGCGGTCTTATCGCTAATAGAGCGATCTCTCCCAGACATATAACTTATGTTTTTATCATGCAGGTTACAAGTGAGGATATGTATGTAAATTGTATGTAAAGGCCCAGCAAGAAATTAGGCTTAACTCATACAAAAAAATGTGTATGACCCGAGACCCGACTACGATGATATATATGTCGTAAATTTAAGCGGTTTGACATACGTACTGAGATTTTCGGTTAAGTAAAAACTTCGCGAGACCCGCACGTAACTACGAAGTAATTAAAATATATGGTAATTCTGTGTTACGTACGAGTCACCAGATCTCCAATTGTCAGATATCTGCAGTTATTGAATTACAGCTTTAAAATAAAAGGCCTCCTAATACTTTCTAATTCTAATCGACATCATCAAACCAAGTGGCAAACACAATTGCCCGGCGGGTCGAAAGCGTTTCCGCCGCACCGGTAATGACAAGGTTACTGCAAGAAAATGCATGTTCTAAGAAGTACTTTTACTTGTTCTATATAAAACCGGACTTAGACGTTGTGTTGGTAAGAAAAGTTGATTGTACACGCCGCTCGCTGCTAACAATATACTCGTAGGTATGATTTTTAGGTCTATAGCCTATTCATTTTATTTCTACTGTACTTAGGGACTTACTGAGGCTGAATAGGATACGTTCATCATTGGTTCATTCCACTGTGGTAGTAGGCAGGTATATACTTAATTTATAGGGGCGCCACGGAAATGTCAGAAAATACCTCAGAAAAACGCTTCACAATATAACCGATTGGAATGGAAAACTTATAGTGGAAAGTATTGTATTATTTGGGCCTATCCAGCAGTGGCCGTCTATCGGCTGACATGACACAGTTCTCGAAGGCATGTGAAATGTCACACCTATGGAGGGTTGAAGTAAAGGAGCGCAATCTTTATAGTTCCAAAAGTGGACACCAAATCGGGTAGATTGGGGGCGCTGCGGTCGCTACTCCAGTTAAGCCACCTAGGCGGATAGTCTGCAGTAGCGCCATCAGATGGCGCTGCGGAGGCGAAAACGCAGCGAAAACGGCTGTGAGGCGAGTGTGTTTTGTTTTGTTGCTTATCAAATTCGCTGGACACGTTTTGAACTGATTCGCCATATAAGATTGCGCTCGCACAAAAGTCCACCCTCCGTAGTCACACCTATACATTTTGCGCGTAGATATTCGATACCCTAATGCCTGACACTATACGAAGCGTAAGGAAAAATCAGATAGAGTACTTATAGCTCCTGAAAATCACGGTTGCAGCTACCTTTACTCTTGACTGAGAGAGACTGTCGACATCTATGGAATTTATATTTATTTGACAATGGAGGCCATCTCCATAATATTTTTTTTCTGGACCCTTGGAGACTATACATCTCTAAGATCTTAGATTTAAGTTTAAGTTAGGGACTATACATCCCTTCAATGTAATTGTAGTACGTACCTATATATATATTTTATACATGTAATGTAAATGTTATAACTATGTGTAAATTTTGAAAAAAGGCCTTCTGCTTGAGTTTGTTGCGGCGCTTCTTCTCAAGCAATGGGTCTAGGAAGCGCTAGTAAATTCTTTTCAGACGTGTAAAAGTGCCCCTATGTGGCCAATTTGCTGAATAAATGATTGAATTTTGAATTTTGAATTTCTTATTATTAAGTAGGTACAACTTTAGGGTTCAATATCATTAAACTCACTCTTGCAAGAGCTATAGTATATTTCTGAATAGTCCTACTGTCAATAATTTAAGGTCATTCTTAAGTTTTGTTTAAGAATTAGCAGACAAAGATTAGACTGACAATCTTTTTGCATTGCGGCGTATATCGGAAAAACTCTGCATGCGTATTGTATGCTTTATGGCATTAAGTTCGCCTTTTAATTGTATTAGTTTTTACTAATGTGAAATAAAGTTTACATAAATAAATATAACAGCGACATATTTTATCACATTTAGAACTTACTAGTTGGCCCGGTGAACTTCGTATCACCAGACCTATAGCACGGCAACCCCAAGAGCGAATGGCTGTCACTCGCCCTACACGGTCCGGCCGTCCCGTTCAACGGCCGGCACGATATCGTTCCCCGGTATTCTCAGAGTAGAGTCTGTAGTAATGTGTTAAAATAAGCAAGAGACGCCTGCGCGCGCTCCGTACCTGTTTTTGTTGTTTTTATTGTTCCAATGAAAACGTATATCATCAAGCCCGGAAATAAAAGTAGTGCAGGAAGTACAATTCGTGTTATTATTGCCTTCATCTGCCTATAAATGGCTGCCCAACGTGTGGGCTTGATGAACATTTTCTTGGACTCGCAGTGTATCCGTGTGTAACTACAACAGAAGAAGTTTGTGCAAATAGTGGCTTACAAGAACGATTTGTTTAAACATCTAGAAACAAGTGACAAACGTGTCCGTAAATAATACCTGTTGGTCAGGTATTCAGGCATTTTAATCCGCGAGTGCGAGTATGCCGACCTATTACGACGCCCTTGGTTGTTACCTGTGATGCTAGACAATCGTATTTAAGTGTTTAATGTGCCCTATTCAGTATTTCGAACTTATTTAACCTCGTGTTTCGTTGTGTAAATTTTGAAACCTTTATTTAGTGATCCGTATTGCTTAGGATATAAGGTTTAGTTTTGCACGCTCGCAAATAGTAGCGAATGACCACGCCATAAGTGAACGAATCGAAATCGCGCCAGAATTGACACTGACAAGAGTGACAAGTGACGTTTCATTCAGACTCGTAAAAACCGACGCCGATTTGTAACTTAGGATTTTTCATAACTTATTTGTGTCATTATAACAAACTTTTGAAATAAACTTTGTATAAATTGTATATAGATAGTTAGCTGTTACGAGTGATGTGTATTTATAGGTCGAACAGTGTTTAGATGTGAACATCTTTAACGTATAACGGTACAGTACCCGGGAATATTGTGATTTGGGTTTTGTGGATATCGGTAGACTTTTTCGCGGTACCGCGGCGTTATCTAGGTCTATTAGTGAAGTGTACTTGTGGTTCCTGTTCGCCAGGCCGACGACGGCCGGCGCTAACCTATTGTCAGGCCTCAGACGGCTGGCTCTAACCCGTCGCGCTGAGATCGCTCGCCGACGCGTGCGTGCACTGCCTGCCAGGCAGGCTAGGCCGCCTACACTCCAGGGGGAGTGATTGCCTGCTTGTACATCACTACTGCCTAAAAGGGACGATAAGTAGCTAGCATAGTTTTGTTTATTCTTGTAACTGTGAATCTCAATGGACAAAGACAATTTGTGAACTTTTACTCTGTGCTAAAATGCTATTGTGGTTTAACATATAGACAATTTCTTATTTGTGTGGCTACTTCCAGTGATTTTAAGAATAGACATTGTCAAGTGGAACTTTCATTTTACTTGATGGATATTTTTGTTGTTTTTATGTGACATGGACACAATTGCTGTTTTGTATTTTTTTAATCAGTGCTAGCATAAAGAGCTGTGGACTAACAATTTATATATTTGGACTCTTTTGCTTTTGCTTTAGTTTGTTGTGTGTGGACTTGTTTTAAAAGACGGTTTTGGGACATCTTTTGTTATTGGCCTGTCATAGTGCTTTATTAACAATGGTGCTTACGAGAAATGGTGCTTTGGGTTCTAATCAGCAAAGACCAGGGGTTGATGCTGACATGGGTGAGACGGACTCACTTTCAGGGACCGACCAGCAGGTGCCTCCAGTGGTGCAGGGTGTACCAACACCTGCTGAATCATCGCAATCTCCGCATGCGCCGCCGGCTGGAGCCGCGGCGCCCACACCACTCATCATGACAGACCAACAGCTGGCCATGATTATGGGAATGATGCGTCTACCAACATCAAATGCTAACAGTAATTTTGCTACGTGTACAGCACGGTTCGATGGACGAAAGTCTTCAAATGTGGTAGCATTTATTGAAGCCATCCAGGTTTATAAGGACTGTGTCAGCATGGAAGACACTATTGCCTTGCGTGGTTTGCCCATGTTACTTACCGACTTGGCCGCTACATGGTGGCAAGGGGTTAAACACTCCGTCGAGACATGGGAAGAGGCAATTACACTCCTTCGAAGTACATATGGTCCACGGCTACCACCACATCGTGTTTATCGGGAGCTATTTAGTACAGAACAAGGGGAAGAAGTAACTGACATCTTTGTAAGTAAGTGTAGAGCTCTGCTTGCACAATTGCCCCCTTGTACTCTGTCAGAAACTGTACAGATTGATATGGTTTATGGGCTACTTCATAGAAGAGTCCGAGAGAAGATTCCAAGGACAGATTTCAATACTTTCACAGAACTCTTGATAATGGCACGGAGAGTCGAAGACATTTTTGAGGAAGGTCGGACCATTATGCGTAAGTCAACGCCTGCCAGTTCTTCCCACTCCTCGACGCAGTCGAGTGCTACATCTTCAGCTCCCGCTACGGCTACTTCAACTAGTTCTGGCCATGGTGCAAAGTTAAGACCACGCTGTGGATACTGTAAGATGTTTGGCCACGTGAAAGAGTCATGTCAAAAGTTACTGAAGACACCTAAAATTACTTCAGAGAAACCGAAGGTGAAGGAAGAGGCTAAGCCAGAAAACCATCCGGAGATAACCTGTTTTGGATGTGGCACACCTGGTGTGATACGATCCAGGTGTCCGACCTGTAAGGAGGGACAGTCCACTAGTAAGCCAGCATCGTCATCATCGTCGTTTCAGTCCGTTCGAGCTATCAGTGGTAGTAAAATGATGGACCCTAGAAAGCGTTTTAAAATTGATATTAAAGTTTGCGGTGAAACCGGTAGTGTTTTAGTGGACACCGGAGCTGAACATTCTATAGGTAGTGTTAGTTTACGCAGCGTCTTAGAAAAGAATGGTCATCATTTTGAAAGTGTTGTGACGGACCTAAAATATGCTGACGGGCGTACCGGCAGCGAACAAGTGGATGTAACTCGCGTTAACGTCAATGTAGGGCGAGAGATAGTGGAGGTATGCTTTGTGATGTTGCCTCAAGCTACTGAAACTTTATTAGGGATGAATTTCATCAACGACGTTGGCATGGTGCTCGACTATTCTACACGTACGTGGTATATTAAAGGTGATCGCGAACCAAAACTGATGCGATTCGAGGGTCAGTCTAGTCTCGTTTTATCGTCTGTGGGTCTCCGCGAGGACGAGGGGGCACAGTTGGTGTCAGACGAACGGGAACGACTTGCTTCACTACTGGATCGAAATAGCGACATCTTCGAACCAGGGGGAGGGACCACACAGTTTGCAGTTCATCGCATTGATACGGGCAATGCTTCCCCGATTGCAGGACCACCGTACCGAGTCACGCCGGCAAAGAAGGAGATTATACGTCGAGAGTTGGACAAGATGTTAGAGGAAGATGTAATTGAGGAAGCAGAGTCCGAATGGGCTTCGCCGGTAGTACTGGTACCAAAGAAGAACGGAGAGGTCCGGTTCTGCGTGGACTACCGAAAATTGAATCGGGTGACTCGATCTGATCAGTATCCGCTTCCTCTGATTGACGATCTCGTTCAATCAACGAAGGCTAACAGTGTAATGTCCACTATCGATTTAAAATCAGGTTATTGGCAGATTGATGTGGCTGTAGAGGACAGACCAAAAACGGCTTTTATAACACCTTACGGAACGTATCAGTTCAAGCGCATGCCGTTTGGCCTCAAGAATTCCCCAGCAACATTCCAACGCATGATGGATCGTCTAAGGTCAGGACTGAAGGATGTCAGCGTAGTAGCTTACCTGGATGATCTTCTTGTCATCTCAGACAACCTAGATGCTCATCTGCGTGATCTCCAGCAAGTCTTCGATAGGCTGCGCGTGTTTAACCTGAAAGCAAACAGAGATAAATGTGTATTTGCAAGAGAAAGAGTCACTTACCTGGGACACGTGCTGTCAGCACGTGGCATCGAATCGGACCCCGACAAGGTACACGCCGTGCTGGAAATGAAGCCGCCGACGAATCTCAAGGAGTTGAGGACCTTCTTGCAGACCTGCTCGTGGTTCCGAAAATTCATTCCACAGTTTTCGGCAGTAGCTCAACCACTTACTGAGCTGACGAGGAAGAATCGATCTTGGCAGTGGGAAAAAGGACAGCAGGGTGCTTTTGAGGAGCTCAAGCATCGATTGGCCACTAGCCCGATTCTTAAACAGCCGGATTTTGAGAAACCTTTCGTGTTGCGAACAGACGCAAGCGCATACGCTCTGGGGGCGGTACTCATGCAGGGCGACGGTCCACGGGAAGAGAGGCCAATTGAGTATGCCAGCAGGTTATTAACCTCTGCGGAGCGAAATTACCACACAACTGAACGCGAGGCATTGGCGGTGGTATGGGCCCTAGAAAAGTTTCGAGGGTATTTGGAAGGAGCGCGGGTGCGCGTTGTTACGGACCACCAGCCATTGAAATGGTTATTATCTTTAAAGACTCCCAGCGGCCGGTTAGCCCGCTGGGCTATGAAGATCCAAGCCTTCAACCTGGAGGTGGAATACACACCAGGCAGAGCGAACGTCGTTGCAGACACCCTGAGTAGACCAGTATGCGACGCTTCCCAGGTTTCGGTTGCCAGCTCATCCTGCTCAGTTTGTCCAGTAAGTGTTGACTTACCTCATCGCGGGTCTGAAGAAATCCGGAACGCTCAACTTGAAGATCCTGAAATAAAGGATATTATTAAGAACTTCGAAGAAGACTCGGCCGAAGCGAGTGCCAAATGGTCAGATCGCGGATATTACATGTCTCAAGGGGTGTTATACAGAATGGATCATCAGGACGACGATGACGACATTGATGAACCACAGTTGGTTGTCCCGGCCTCTATGCGAGAAGAGATTATGAAAAACTTACACGATGCTCCAACGGCGGGACATCTTGGTTTAGAGCGCACCATGAAGAAGATCCAGAAGCGATACTACTTTAGGAATATGAGGCAGTACGTGGCCAAGTACATCAAATCGTGCGATCTATGTCAGGCATTCAAGCCTTCAAATCTAAAACCCGCAGGGTTATTGCAGACCCCAGTGGTTCAACAACGAATGGAGGTTATGGCTATAGACCTATTTGGTCCTCTCCCAGAAGGGGCAAATGGAGAAAGATGGATATTTTTAATAGAAGACACTGCCAGTAGATGGGTGGAGGTTTTCCCACTTGTTGAGGCCACAGCAGAAGTCTGTGCTAAAATCCTATTGGAAGAAGTGTTTTTGAGGTATGGGTTCCCTCGCAGAGTAATATCAGATAATGGAACACAGTTCGTTTCTGCTATAATGCAGAAATTGATGTATGTACTCGGCATACAACAGAACCTCATACCGGTTTACCATCCGCAGGCCAATCCTGCAGAGAGGAAAAACAAAGACATGAAGCAGATGTTGTCTATGTTACTCACCGCTGACCATCGAGGATGGCCAGAACAATTACCAGCTGTGCGTTTCGCGTTGAACACGGCAAACAATCAGGGTACAGGGAAAACGGCGGCTTTCTTAACGTTCGCCCGAGAACTGCGTTCTCCTTTGGATGTCCAGTCGGATTTAAGAACCGTTGTCCAAAGTGAAACCTTCGTGCCCCAGATAACCCCATATCTCACAAGATTCGCGACTACGCTTCAAGAGGTTAAGTGGCGAATTGAAGACGAGCAGGATAAGCGTAAAGCTTATGCCGATAAAGGGTATCGTCCTGCGCCTGAGTATCAATCTGGTGACCTTGTCCTCGTGGAGACCCATTTTCAGAGTAACGCCGCGAAGGGTTTCACTAGTAAATTTGCACCGAGACGAGAGGGACCCTATCAGATTTCCCAAGTAATATCTCCCACTTCATACGAAGTTAGTGACAAAAACGGTCAAGTCAAGGGTAAGTACCATGCCAGCGCGTTGACTCCGTACGTAGGCCCTTCCTCTGTGGTAGAGCACTCTCGTAAGAAAGGACGTCCTGCCAAGCCACCATCGGGTCAATCTGGTGACTTGGAGGGGGAGCATATAGCACGGCAACCCCAAGAGCGAATGGCTGTCACTCGCCCTACACGGTCCGGCCGTCCCGTTCAACGGCCGGCACGATATCGTTCCCCGGTATTCTCAGAGTAGAGTCTGTAGTAATGTGTTAAAATAAGCAAGAGACGCCTGCGCGCGCTCCGTACCTGTTTTTGTTGTTTTTATTGTTCCAATGAAAACGTATATCATCAAGCCCGGAAATAAAAGTAGTGCAGGAAGTACAATTCGTGTTATTATTGCCTTCATCTGCCTATAGACCAAGGATTTCCACACAAAGTAAAATTAATTTTTTTAGTTGTTCCTTTGGATTTTCCCCGATTTTTTTTCGTTCTAAACATTCCCTGAATCACAGAGAATCAAACAAAAAAGAATCAGCCAAATCGGTCCCGCAGTTCTCGAGCCTTAGCCAGACTAACACACGGCAATTCATTTTTATATATTTTTCATCACACTTGCTCGAAAACGGTGTCATTACAGGCAGGCAAAGCGGTCTCTAAGGCCCAGATTATGACCACGGGCTTTCGAGATTTCTCATGAGCCCACGGGCCGTAATGTATTTGTTTTCAATTGTTTTCTTCGAAATAATACATTTAAAAAGTAAAACTACTTTTCTCAAACATGCTCGGAAATGTTCGTGTTACTTTCAAAAAAGGAAGACGCGAGGCTGTCCATTGCCGGCCTTGGCTAGCAAAAACATTATTGTCGTGTGTTTTTTTTTTAATTCGCTTGCTATTTGAGACACCTCTGTAGAGAAACTGACAAATCCATGGAGGTAATAAGTACAATTTCCATGGCCAAATCATCCACGATCATGGAAGTAGTAAATACTGATGTGGGGTAAGTGCGCCTAAATTTATTTCGCCCCTATGCCTTGTAAACAGCCAACTACTAGTTGAGTAATATTTATAGGTTTCGATATATTTATGTCAGGCGCACTTACCCCATCTTGGCGCACTTGCCCCGAAACTGACAAATTCATGGAGGTAATAAGTACAACTTCCATGGCCAAATCATCCACGATCATGGAAGTAGTAAATACTGATGTGGGGTAAGTGCGCCAAAATTTATTTCGCCCCTATGCCTTGTAAACAGCCAACTACTAGTTGAGTAATATTTATAGGCTTCGATATATTTAAGTTAGGCGCACTTGCCCCATCCTGGCGCACTTGCCCCATCCTGGCGCACTTGCCCCGACTGACCTTACGTATTTCCTCGCTGTTTGAGAAAAGCATTATATATACCTCGGCCGCAATTGCGATTGCCGGACTCGTACTAATAGAAGGCTTCGCTTCGCTCAGCCTTCTAACTGACTCGTCCGGCAATGCGCTACTTGGCGGCCTCTGCAATAATGTACTATAAATGGCGGCACCATTGTTAGTGGCCAATACGAATTGAATATTTAAAAATAAACAAAAAAGGTTTGTTCGCGATGCTGATTAACCTACAGGCACAAGTTCACAGCTCGTCCTAGTGAATATTTCCTGTATTTTCCTCGCAAGTGTGATGAAAAACATTTTGTGTATCACGGGCAGTACAAGAATTGCAGTCTAGAGCCCTTATAAATGCTCTCGACTACAATTCCTCGTTTACCGCCCTTAACACACAATGTTCTACTACAACAGCCTATTTACGGCCCACTGCTGGGCACAGGCCTCCTCTCATAACGAGAGGGTTGGGCTATAGTCCCCACGCGGGCCCAGTGCGGATTGGGGACTTCACACACATCCTTGAATTACACAATGTACTATTATAACTTATTTCGGGCGTACGCTGATGTGTATGTATATGAAGTGTATGAAGGTAAAATAGTACTTAAATTTTGATGCAAGTGCGAAAAGTTCGTCATTTTATCACGAGTCCCTAGTTATGTTGGCGCGAGCGAAAGCGAGCGTTAACACTAGGGACGAGTGAAAATAACAATTTCGCACGTGTATCAAATGACATTTTTGCTACAAAAAGAATGAAAGAATAAATGAACAGGATGAAGCTCAAAAAACTTTACGCGCTAGTTCGTAAAAAAACCACTTTAGGCACGCTCACTAGCTGTCAAAAAACAAAAAGCGCTCGTTCGGAAATGACAAACTTTTGGCACGTTAAATAGGTATCGAAATGTTTACTTTTTGAGCAACTGTATTAAAAAAGGTATCTCAATAAGTATTGTGAGTTGGAAGTGACAAACACGGCGACTTGGAGATATCATTATTCGGCCGGGCAGATTGCGTAATGACAACCTCCAAGCAAGTAATGACAGCGGGCTTAGCGTAAGAAGTAGTCAGAAGCCTAATTACGGATCACAGCGCACGGACCCGTATTTGCATGTTTTTTACACGCAGTTTCTACGAATGCTGCGTGCGACTGCATCCGACGGGGTGACTCTATCGGTTGGCTTGAAACAATAATTTATTTCAATAGCTTTTACATCACCCTTGGCCATAAAGTGGGATTTTCTGCCCGCTACGCGGAGAAATCTCACATCTTGGCCAAGGCAAGACGTAAAACTTTTGACAAACCACGGGCGGTAATTCGTAAAGCCCCAGGTCGCATATTTATGGCCCTCACCTTCAGTTCGGGCCACAGAAACCTGCGATCTGGGACATTTACGAATTCACCACCCTAGGTCTGTAATTTACTATTGCCTGCATCTTCAAATAAGAAGAACTGCATGTTAAACTTTCATCAACCTTTTCACTCCTGATATTAAACTGTTTGTAGGATTTCAACCAAATTCGTTCAACCGTTTACCGTGATTGACTAACATATTTATTTCAATTTAGATTTGTAATATTAGAATTAGGTAATTACGTAGGATTATATTACTTTTTGGATATGAAACACTTTTTTTTAAACTACATGTAGATACATTACGACAGCTGTTCATGTATTGTACGATGCATATTCTTTATCGTCTAAAAAGACAATGGGTATTGGATTGCACTATCAGTATCACGTAATAAGTCAGACAGTTTTCACGGTAAATGTATTCAAAAAAACTTCAGTGATTTGCATTTGGAATTTACGAGAAGACCTTGGTTGATCGATTTATAACTGACTTGTGAAATTGTTAAGGTGTGACCAATTTTTCTGTGTTAACTATTGTAGTTTTTGTGTGTGTTTCTTTTGCACATCTTAGTACAGATCATCGCCTACCAACCAAGTTTGTTTTTCTTCATCTCCGCTATCCAAAGGTTGTCTGGTAGAGGTCGCTATTAAGCGATAAGACCGTCTGCTGTATGCTATACTTTTAGTGTAATTACATTATGTCTGTACCGTTCCTTTAATGTGTGGTGTTCAATAATAGTACATTACTACAGAGGCCGGGAAGGAGGATGTTGCAGGCCGAGTATTATATACGGCCGAACGAAGTGAGGCCGGATAGTTACGAGGCCGACAACTTCCGTTCCCCGCCGATGTATGTATAGTGCTTTTCTCAAACATGCAATGAAATAAATAAATAAAAATCTGTAAATCAAAAAAAAAAAACTTGAGAAATTATAGGCGAATAAAAAAAATATAACTAACACGTATCATACGATTCGAACATTGCGTAAGCATGTTTCTGAACGAATCCTTAGCATAGACCTGTGGAACGACACTTGTTATTCATTATTAACAATAAAAATTATATAACCTCTTTTCAATTAAACAATATTTTTATGATAATGAATACCATCTGTTTGTGATCGGTAGTTAGATTAGATGGGTGGATATACGAAAGTTATTCAAGAAAACAATTTAGCTTTATAAATCTAAGCTATCGAATTATACTTAAAAACAATAAAACACATACATTTTGGACTGTATGTAAGATGCTTAATATACAAAACAATAAAGGTCTATAAGCATGACTTCTAAAACTCTAAAATGAAAAACAAAAAGATTTTAATAACTGTATTGGCAGAATGTCATAGCGAACCATAGAGTAAATATTGCATGTAGCTTTTTTTAAATGGCGGAATGCCATGATGCTGTCACAAATATATCATATGGAAATTGAAAAATAGTGAGTTGCCGGCCTAGGCCTACAACGTTTGTATGAAATTTCATTATAGACCAATTGTTTAGCCGCGCCTGAAACGTGATACTTCCCAGGCTAATAAGAAGATAGTACAGATAGCCCCACGGGAAAGGAGGCGCTTAGCAGAAGATGCGAGTTCGATCCGCAAGCACGTTAGAAACTTTTATGCCGCCGGGCAAGCGGAAGAATGCCATGCGTACCCGCAACCCCGGCACTAAGGCGTTTCGAGGACCACGTGGGGTTTTAGCCGGTAGAAGTCCGGCATAACCACCCTGCTCTCCACAGAACAGGGTGGTATCCATGAGGATTTCCCCACGAAAAAAAAGGCTAATAAGAAGAACATAATATCAATATTTCATTGCATGTTTGAGAAAAGTATATTGTATTGTATTATGTTTGAGTTTATAGTTTAGTTTGAGAGAGTAGGTTCACCCTATCGTAGATTTTTATTGGCGGCCAAACGAACGCTGCCCTGCGGGCGCGGCCACCACGCACCCCAGCATTTTGCACTCACTAGAAATCGTAATGGTGCCAGCCTCCGTATCATTTACTCCGATCCCAGCGGAGTTAGATTAATTATTGCCTTTCGAGCTATGAGCGGACCGCTTAATGCCGGGTTTCCTCAATTAACTCCAATTACAATTTTTATTTACCCGAGAAACGATTATTATGAAATTAAGGTGATTTAAAATAAACACGAGGTTGGTATCTGGCGAATTATTTTTATTTGGGCAACGAGTCATTTCATGTAATTCGCATTTAACAAGTTCGTAGTAAAATATTTTACATTTTGAAATTAAATAAATCACTGAACATGATCAGTGGATAAAATCAACCCAAGTCTGTAAGGACCTATAAATACTTGCTAAAAATAATGATTTCTTAAAGTGGCATCTCCGCTACCGAAGGTAGGTGATCATTTTCGATATTAGAACCTTTGAGACGGCAGCTTTGAACAATGATCGGGTACTTCTTCCAAACTACTGGGAAGATTCTTCAGCCAAGCCATTCTCCTTCGACCCTTACTCTTAACTTCCCTTGCAAAATTACTTGAAGCTGATAGCATATTTAGAGGGCCACGCGTTACATGACCGAGATATAAAATTATTTACGGGTAATTTTTCAAGTTTATTTCAATCATAATATAATATTTACATGACTTTATACCTATCATTGATTTAACAGACAACATAACTAGATAAGAAAAGGCATAATTAGATTGATAATAGTTTTCAGCCTTTGGTTTTTCATTTTCGTTAACACCATCTAAGCTTAGATAACCATTTTAGTATTTAAATAAATAAATGTGAAAGCTAGTTAGTCGGGGCAAGTGCACCTACCACGAATATATCGATGGCTACAAATATTATTCGACGAACGATATATATCAATGCAACTAATAAAATACAAGTCACTGCAATACACAGATGGCTCTGTTCACAAGGTATTGGATCTAAAAATCAATTTAGGCGCACTTGCCCCGACTCACCTTATCACTACATAGTATAAAACAAAGTCGTTTCGCTGTCTGTCCGTCCCTACGTATGCTTAGATTTTTAAAACGACGCAACAAATTTTGATGCGTTTTTTTTAATAGATAGAGTGGTTCTTGAGGAAGGTTTAAGTTTTGTTAGTTTTCTTTAAAATAGATGAAATATGACGATGATAGTTCAAGCTAGCTTTTGCCCGCGACTTCGGTCGCGGCGAGTTTCATTACGGCACTATGCGTTTCTCCGGGATAAAAAGTAGCCTAACATCCTTCCCGGGGACTCCAAATATCTTCATATCACATCTAAATCCATCGAGCGGTTTAAGGGTGAAGAGGCAACAGACGGAGTTACTTTCGCAGCTACAGGTTACACAAGGAGGTTCATTCCGACTCGCCCTCCGAGTCTTCGCCCTGGAAGGCTTTGGCGGGCGGTTGCAGCATCTTCGTCTTCGCCGCCAGCCGCATCGTCGAGGGGCCCAGGGTGTTCTTGGGGACGAATTTGGGGACCAGAGGGGGCACCCCCGAAGCCCCAGTGGTGCCCAGGCCAGATTTACCTTCATTGCTAACAAGAGGCACCTGAAACAAAAAAGTTCCTTTACAGATAGTGGAAAGTATGTAGTTCCTTATGCTCATAATAACACAAATGTTAAATGTTTCTTTTTGGTCAAGACCACGGGCCTGACGCATCAAACTCTGAGCATCAGAAATTTATTGAAAATAAAAAGACTTAAAAATATCGTTTTAAGTAAATATAAATGAAGTAACCATCGTAGCAGACGACTGTGAGATACCATGCCTAGATTCCTTATCTACATGCCTAGAAAATCTGAAAAATAAAACAGCTTAGTATGGGAAATATATACAATAAATAATCATAGCTTTATAGCGTAAGTGAATAAAACCATTATTTACACGTTCATAAAGTGAAGCCCCGATTAATTCAGGA
The DNA here is from genome assembly GCA_963971205.1 of Aethes cnicana. Taxonomy (NCBI): domain Eukaryota; kingdom Metazoa; phylum Arthropoda; class Insecta; order Lepidoptera; family Tortricidae; genus Aethes; species Aethes cnicana. Next base: position 8,649,655 of record OZ020290.1, on the reverse strand, counting down.
GACGTAAAAACACGCCATCAAAAACGCATTGGATCAGTAGAGCATAAAAGGCAGGCAACTACGCACCCATTAAATTTAACGACAGACTTACAGACAATGTGTTATTAGTTCATTGTCTAGCCGGGTGAACAGCCTAGACGGCGGAAGTCCAGATTTCCTGTGCCATACAAGATCTATGTGATCTATGGTTCAACGGCATGCGTGAAAACAACTCCATCTAGGGCTCGCTCAATGCCGACTAGCTAGACCGTTTTTTGTCGGCGACAATCGTGAATGGGCCGGTATAAAGCTGTTACATAATAATTATTAAAATTTGATCTATAAATAAACGATTCAATAACAATCGAAGCACGAATATTTACCGAACGTGATGAAATGAATTAACAACATTTTTTTTGTAGGTACGGCGTATTTCGAAAACCATTTCGGTATTTCCGTATAAAGATTTCAATAAAAGTTTTAGATTTTTGTTAATTACTTTTAGACCTGAACCTGCACGCATCTGCGAAGTAATTCAAAGATGTGTGTGAAGTCCCTAATTCACGCTGGGCCCGCGTGGGGACTACCCATAGCCCAACCCTCTCGTGATGAGAGGAGGCCAGTGCCCAGCAGTGGGACGCAAATAGGCTGTAGTAGTAGTAGTACTTTTAGACAAAATCGTGTTTTAGTAGTAACTGTTGCGCGACGTCATAGCCCTCTTACGCTAAAGAACGGCTTAAAGATGTGCGCTACGCGCAGAACATTTCTATGAGATACTACGCGAGAAGGGGTTACTAAACAATTTTGCTTAAGCACCTGCAATTTATATATTTGTATATTTTTATTAATTGCATTCATGTAGTCAATATAGATGTTACAAATGTTAAATATGAAGCTATGACATGATACCCCGTTGGGGCGTAGCAATATACTTAAATAACTAAAATTATCATTTTATAGTTGCATGTTCTTTTTTTTTCTTCTTATTTTTACATGATCATTCTTATTTAATCCGAGAATAGCGCGTCGAATTGATTGCGACGTTTGTTAGGCGCCTAAATTCTTCGATGTTTTTTCCTCAAGGTTTCCGCAAACCGATTTATCTGCAAAGGATAATTTGAGTAACATACGCTTTTATAAATTAGCGAGATAAAGGTTGAGTGATTCAACAAATCAGTTGTCTCCACGGAGATTACAGAATTCGTTTGACATGACCGATGAACCAATAAAAGATATATGCTGAATGATATTGACAGATCGATTCAATGAGCGCATTCATTTGATTTTGGGTAGAAGTAGTAGGTATAATACTCGATTTTTTTGGTGAATCATTTGATTATTCTAAAGATAAACCATTATTGATTGTGCTGTTGAAACTGAGAATGACGGTGTGTGTGTGTGTGTGTGTGTCGATTGTAAAGTCACTTGACAGATAAGTATTTTAATTTCAATATTATTGTTGTATTAAACCATTTGGTAACTATGGCCTATTCCTGAATACAATAAAATAAAACAGTCCATTTTATATTCTACACTCATAATATATGTAGCTATTTATACTTTTATCTACCTAGTGGGTTTATAAGAATCATAGCATCTGCGAGCGACTCATCGTCGCCGCAGAGGTCCTATCCGCCATCCCACATCATAAGTTATATTACGAGAAGAATATAAACTTAATATGGGCATAAAGACAGTTAGAGTTGTTAAAAGCCGGTCATAATGAAGCGATGCATGAGGTGCGCTGGCGTTGATGCAGTTTAGATAGCGGCCGCGCGCTGCCAAACTACTCTTTGACTCTTTGCAACTTCATTGGTAGGTACTCGTAAGCGTACTTCTCCTCCTAATCATCATCATCATCATGATCATAATTTCAGCCGAAAGACGTCCACTGCTGGACATAGGCCTCCCCCAAGGCTGGCCACTCAAACCGGTCCTGTGCTACTTGCTTCCACCGCTACTTGATTTCGAACTCCTATCTTACCCAAATAGTCAAGTTAAAAAAACTGTTAACTTAATTATTTCAGGCCAAGATGCACACCTTTCCTGAATCAGATACCTAGTGTAATTGTTTTTTCTATCGCTCAGTAGGTAGGGTACCAAGTTATGAACTGAAATAAAAAAATAAGATGACCGTGTATCACTATCTACTATCTATTCTAAGCATGTTTCAGGCTTCTTTATTTCCCCGGCATGATAAGAAAAAGTTGTTATTATTTGACGATACACCGTTTTCTCGTTTTTTTTCTTCGGCTATCTATTCTAAGCACGATACTGTGAGTTAATTGTCGTCAAAAACAGTGAATAACAAAACAACGTCTAGCAATTACTCCTTAAAGGATTACAACGAATTAATGAGTTACAGGACTATGACGCTTCAAGAAAAAAATATTTTATTCATTCACGATCCACGAGCGATGCAAATTACGTACATAAAATGTTTTTATGCAAGAAATCATACCATATACAGTTTAATAGGGCGATAAAGGGGGTAGAAATGTAATATGATATTCTACGCAGACGATGTCTCGGGCGAATAATAACAGTGTACAACTCTTAGCCGATAAATTTACTTATATATAGGTATATAAGTAAATTTAGTGTAAATAGGCAACTCTTCCGTCACCGACTGATGAAGACAACGCACATCCTAAACTACTGGTCGTAGAAATCTGAAATTTGACATGTAGGTTCAGGGAAGCACGAAGAGACGATTTTCTGAAATACCCACGGGAAAAATGGAAACTACACGGGCTAGAGCGCGGGAAACGGCTAGTGCCAAAATAAATCAAAATGAGTTTTGTCCACGTCATTCCAAATACTCAATAGAGTTTTATTTTAGAATTGTAGATGAGTTATTAAATGTTGAAATAGCCAGTCGTAGTGTGGTTTGCAAATACGCCGCAGAGACCAAACAATGACAACATGACGAGCCGGCGATCTGCACTTTAGATACCACCTAAGAGGTACGATGTGAAATTTAAATTAAAACTTCTGCATGTGCTTGTTGCTTGCTAAAAGAGACGGGCAGGTAACAGTCGGCGGCGATAAAGACATGCCACGAGTTAATAAAATGACGTTTAAGTACTTGCTGCTCTACGAATAACGTTTGTGATCTTTTTTATTGTTTTTAACTAGACGAACTTGAATATTTTTAACTATTTCAACCTATGTTTTTTATGTTGCCTTTTCTGTATCGCAATTTTGTTCGTATTACCCAATGCGATCTTCGTTTTTGGTGGAGTTTAGACTTGAAATTAATACTAAGAAACTATAGACTGAGACAAGTGTGCACCGTCTCGAGGTAAGACAGCATCGTCTAGCTGTTCTAACATGACGAACATTCAGATAAATAATCTTTGAGTAATATAAAACAAGATAATGCATGTGAAACGAATGGCCTGGGTATTCCAACATAGGTGGAAACGGGAAAGCGGACGAGCTCGCCAGAAGCGGAGCCGATACCGATAACCCCCAAATTGGCCCCGATCCCTTCTGTGGTGTTACCAAACAAGGAGCTTACCAAATATTCGAAAACGAATATAAATCAAAGGCTATCGAGCTGTGGAAGTCTGTACCTGGACAACAACACTCAAAAGCTCTGATCAAGGGCTATACGACAAAACTATCTAAAGAGCTTCTTCGACTCAAAAGATATAAAATGTGTGCAGTAACCAGAAGCCTGACTGAACACTGCAGTCTGCAAAAGTGCAAACTTAACAAGCACTTAGCCCAAATGGGAATGAAATAAAGCACAATGTGCAGATTTTGCCATGAGCCATAAAGCAGAGGAATCGCATATCCTCTGTCAGTGTGGACCTTTCATACATAAACGTAGGGAGGCATCTTATACACCCAAAAGAGATACAAATTATCACCGCCCAAAGAATCTGGAAATTCCTGGACTCAACGGGCGTTTCAGGTGAACTGTAACAAAACTCAAAAGGGCCGTCACAATAGATCAGTCATGGTCGAGGTGACACACATATAGCCCTACAAAACCCCCAACGGAATGGTCGCTATGTATGATTAAACAAATCCGTATTTTGAATTAAATTCTAAATAGCAGTGCTCGCACTGTTGTGTTCCGGTAGGGGGTTAAGGCAGCCGGTGGACTCTCAGACACAAAGAGGCATTCCATCTTAGGCCTCAGGGTGGGCAACGCATTCGAAAACTTATGGTTTCTTAATAAGAAATCATAAGATTTCGGTGTCTGGTGTTCGGTGGCCTGTGTGCTTGTTTGCCTACTAATGACATTAAAAAAAACCGCCACAGTTGGCCATACTTGGCAACACTCACAGCGTAAAACATACTTTATGTAGCGTGCGCATAATTCAAATTGGCTGTACATTTGCAATCGACGTGGCGGTGTAAAGATTAAAACCGGCCGCCCATTATAAGAACACGTGAACACTTTGTGACAGAAAAATTTCGACGTTCCCCGGAAGGCACATGGAGACCCCGTACATTGTTAGAAAAATTCTGATCATGCATGCACCGAATGCCTCCCGGCTATTTTTCGACAAACGTCAAATTTTTTCTGATAGAAATGTTCTTATAATTTGCGGCCGGGCTAAGACGACCGACCTCTGAGGAATGTAGACGCATTGTTGTCATCGCAAACATGTCAATCAGGCTGTTAGAATTTGCATATCAGGTATTTTAGATAACTTGGTGATTTACTGGAAGATCTTTTTTTATAGATAACTATAACCAGTTCTCAAATTGTTTCCAAGTTTTTTTTTTATTGTATTGTAATAGGCTGATAAATAGACAGACAGCTAGTCCATCTGACAAAAAAAATCGACGACAGAATATAGGTAGGAAAAGAGACAAAATTTTTCAAAAAGCGGAACCGATTTCCATCATATAGGTAGGTACAGGAAATTCCTCAATCCGCACTAGGCCCGCGTGGGGACTATAGGCCAAGCCCTCTCGTGATGAGAGGAGGCCTGTGCCCAGCAGTGGGACGCAAATAGGCTGTAGTAGCAGTAGTAGTAGGTAGGTACAGCTAAGAATATGCTCGATTAACTCATCTATCAAACAAAATACTAAATCAATATCGGTTCATCCATTGCCGACCTACAAGGCCACAAACAAACACACAAACGCCAAACTGACAACACCGCTCCTTTTTTTCCGGGGGTTGAAATTAAAGAACTTTAAAAAGCGCAGTCGGTTCGCGTGGCGCCGCCACATCTGCATGCGAATGGTCGTCGGGCGGCAAATGCACAGAATGCATGCCCAATGACCAATCCATATTCTTACCTATACTATGGGTACTATAGTACAATATTTTACTCTGACCGTCTAGTCTGCCTGTTACCTCTTCACGCTTCAACTTATTTGAATTCATATTTATCCAAATTGGTTGTCCGTAAAGTCAGTTTACGTGATAACGTCACGGTTAGGCCGATCGTGCCTCTCTATCGCTTGTTCCACGCTCTCGCTTGCGCGCTTTGCTCAGGGGCGGAACGTTACTATTGCATCATGTTTTTGTGACTAGAATAAAACTTAAAAGCGATTTGGTGTACGACACTACCTATGATAGCTTCTAATGTGCTTGAAGAAATGGAATGAAATAAAAACGCTTTACATGTTTGATATGGAGATACTTCGAGTCCTGGGGAAGAAAAGAGCCTATTTTAGGAACGCTGAGTCCGCCCCTTTTGTCACAGTTCTATTGTTTTTTTGATAGGCATCTATGTATTATTTGTGTTATTTTCTGTAATTGTTTTTATTTTTAATATTTATTAATTTTTCTCCTTAAAAATTTACGTAATTGTGGTTTTTTTGTGTTTTTGTTTTAAAGTGTGTGATAATAAATGTTTTTCTATTCTATTCTATTCTATTTTTATCCCGAAAAGTCCCACGGTTACCGCGGGAACGCTATAACCTACTTACTAGGAACGCTAGCTATTGCTACCAACTAGCTTCAGCCCGTACCGCCAGTTTGTCCGCATGCAATAATATATTCAAATGACGTTAATTGAAAACTTTAATCCCAACACCTGACGTTCTACTACTACTACAGTCTGATATAGATTTGTATGACTAATAGTAATATGGCAACGCAATGGGGACTATCGTTTCTTTGCTCACCAGTTGGCGCCACTGTTGACTGAGGTCCAGAGGTATAGCTGTCAAAGGCGACTGTATAAGATCGGCGCCGAAACAAAGTCTTAAATCTTGAATCTCATTGATTTTATTAATTATAAATAACTATCATCATATCGAGTAGCTATGCCGCAATGTTCTGCAGTTCCGTTTTGTTCGGAAAAAAAGTTTTTTTTTTTCAAAGTGTTAACATTCATCACCAAATAATCCATATTTGTGATAATTTCACGAAGGATATCACTTTTCAACAGGTAAATTAAAGAAACTATCATTTATGTCACGAAGCTCACCAAAACCAGTGAAAAGTGAATGTTATTGGACCTCTCGCGACACTAGCGCCTCTAGTGGCAAATTCACACGCGATAGCCCCCATTTGGATGTAGTACCTACTAGGACTAATACTACAGCCTATTTGCGTCCCACTGCTGGGCACAGGCCTCCCCTCATCATGAGAGGGTTTGGGCTATGTATAGTCCCCACGCGGGCCTAGTGAGGATTGGGGACTTGACAAACATCTTTGAATTACTTCGCAGATGCGTGCAGGTTTCCTCACGATGTTTTCCTTCAGTGAAAAGCTTAGGGTAAATTCAAATTCAATTTCGCACGTAAGTCAACTTAGAGGTGCGAGCCGGAATCGAACCCCCGACCCTCGGCATGAGAGGCGGTAGGTCAAACCACTAGGCCACCACGGCTTTTTTCCCCCGACTCGACGTTCGATCCGGCGAAAAACAAATTTCAATAATAAAAAAAATACCTTCGGAATTTCTGTCATCGTCAACGATCTAGGTCCTTGTAAAAAATCGTTGAAATAAATAGGAGTTTTTAGAATATTGCCATCACTATGTCCGCAGGCGCTTTTATAGAACTACTAGCTTTTCCCCGCAACTTCGTATGCGCAAAAATATTAAAAAGTAAAATCCCGATTTTTCCCGTTCCCGTGGGAATTTTGCAAAATCCTTTCTTAGCGGATGCCTACGTCATAACATCTACCTGCATGCCAAATTTCAGCCCGATCCGTCCAGTGGTTTGGGCTGTGCGTTGATAGATCACTATGTCAGTCAGTCAGTCACCTTTGAGTTTTATATATTTAGATTTCGATTTTCCAAGATAAATCAAATTACAAATGACACTCATTGTTCCCACATCGTAGTAATAGTTAGCAAAACAAAAGACATTGGTATACTAGGAGGGTGCAGTGATTATCGCTTTAGTTTCAAAATATTCTCATATGTAACAAATTAGCCTCTCGAAATCCAGTATAGAACGACACAACTTAGAAGGCGCGCGGATTAAGCAATAACAGACCCTGCGTCAACGGCTTAAGTGCTTCGCCGCGCGCCTTCTTAGTTGTGTTCTGCTGTACCTACCTTCCATAAAGGGACTCGTTTAACATTGTTACCGTTTACTAAATATTTTATTCTCTGCATTGTATAATTCTCTTAAAACCTTCCCCAAAAACCGCATACATCATTTGAAATAAGCTCCACAACAAGTTTGCGGTTCAGCCACTGAGGCATTTATTTTAAAATGCTTTATTTTCGTTTGGGTAGGTACATACTACTACAACAGCCTATTTACGGCCCACTGCTGGGCACAGGCCTCTCCTCTCATCACGAGAGGGTTTGGGCTATAGTCCCCAGTGCGGATTGGGGACTTCACACACATCTTTGAATTACTTCGCAGGTGCGTGCAGGTTTCCTCACGATGTTTTCCTTCACCGAAAAGCTGAGTGGTATTCAAATTGAATTTCGCACATAAGTAAACTTAGAGGTGCGAGCCGGAATCGAACCCCGACCCTCAGAGAGGCGGTCGGTCGAACCACAAGGCCATCACGGCTTTGGGTAGGTACATACTTTCGGTAATATAACTACAATAGCCTTTTGCCTGCGACTTCGCCCTAGATTCAGAATCTGTGTACCCGATGATACTATACATATAGAAGATGGTTGTAGTTATAGAAGTATTAAAAAAACTGGTTTGATCCATAGAAAACCCGTTCCCGTAGAAATATCGGGATAAAAAGTACCCTATGTTATTGCCCGGGTCTCAAACTATCTCCATACCAAATCGGTCCACTCGTTGCGACGTTAAGGAAAGACAAACAACTAAACAAACAAATACACTTTCACATTTATAATATTAGTATGGAAGTATGGATTACTCGCCAATTAGATGAGATTTAACACATTCCCTGTTCCCATACAAAATGATGGCACAATCTCACAAGGCCAACTGACATTTGTATACGTATTTTGTTATGAAACAGTGATTTCATACAGGAAGCAAGGGACTACTGAAAAAAGCTTCATGACATGACCCCACATTAGGGGCACCCGGACAGGGAATGCAGTCAATTCGAATTTACCTCTGAGCTTTTCGGTGAAGGAAAACATAGTGAGGAAACCTGCACGCATCTGCGAAGTAATTGAAGGATGTGTGTGAGTGAAGTCCCCAATCCGCACTGGGCCCGTTTGGGGACTATAGCCCAAACCTTCTCGTGATGAGAGGAGGCCTGTACCCAGCAGTGGGCTGTAAATAGGCTGTTGTGGTGTTGGGTGGTGGACAGGGAACGTGTTAATATTAGAAATCTATATTCGTTTTCCACCCTCACATCCATTCCTGGATTTCCTGGATGAGAGGGGCGCAGGACCGCCGGAAGTGGAAACTAAGGAAAGAGGCCTACTACATCCAAGAATGGATACTTATGATGATGATGATGATATATGTTTTAGTGTTGCGCTCGCGTTCCATCATCCAATTGAACTCTTTTATTTGATCAAATACACGCGATGGCAATCCCTCAATTTGGTTGAAGTTAGTTTCTTATGCTATTTATAACAACTTATGAAAAACTTACTGGCTGTACCTAAGCACTTGTTTCAGTTTTCAAGTTACAACTGGACATACGGTAACGTGACTTCTTCACTTGTCTTTACTTTTAACTCTCTTTTAATAATTGTTAAAGTACGAGTAATCAAGCGGACACGGCCTATAAAAGCACGATTTCGAACACAATTCGAATGAAGTGTCAATGTTTGCGTGCGAGGACGTCTGTGTGCGTGCGAGGACGCTCTGTACACTTATAAATGTGTGTGTGTACCACTACGCGGACCAATGATTCACTCTCCATCTCCGGATGAAACAAATGACGGTAAGGGCGAGTTGCGCCCGCCGGCTACACTCAGGCGGGTGATTCCGTGGCCATTCTGTATGTAGTACTATTAAACATTCTGTGATTCAATCTCAAACCACAGAGAGTGTTCCGTAGATAACAAACAATCCGTAGAATAGATATTTTGACATTTCAAATGAGGCCTGGCGTTTCCGTAAGCGATGGTTAACAGATAGTGTGGGCTGAAAAAGGAACATAACTGATATATAAAGGTTATTCGTGCAATCTAGAAAAGGCAACGCGTATAACACATATAAAAATATCCGGCTGGACAATAAAGAGCCTAGATAGTGCAGGTCGCACGTCCATTGGCGCGTCTGTATCGGCCTGTTTACACATTAAGGCTGTACGGGGAGATAAAGACGGCCGTAAAGTTTCAAATTAATTGACGACCTCTATTTTGTCCGTTTCAGGAGAAGGGCTGAGGCCTGTACGCGGGCGGATGATGCTAAAGCATTGTATACGTGGATGACGGCATTGTCGGCAAGTTTCATCGATGAAAAGACGTCACAGAATTTGTGATTTTATAATCTTATTTAAAACTAGCTGGTGCACGCGACTTCGTCCGCTTTGATAAAGAAATAAAAATGTACTTAGTTGAAAATTAAAAATAATCCTTCAATAATAATAAAATATTGTTTCAGAGTTCCGTACCTCAAAAGGAAAATGCGGTACTCGTGATTTACTGGACCGATTGAATTGTGTAATTGGCACGCGTATAGAAGTTAGTGGCTCAAAGTCGGATTTCCATACTATCCATAATATATACTATAAAATTCTATAATACTAACCATACTAATATTATAAATGCGAAAGTAACTCTGTCTGTCTTTCTGTTACCTCTTCACGCTTCAACCACTGGACCGATTTTGATGAAATTTGGTACGAAGATAGTTGCTAGTTCCCGAGGAAACGCGAATTTCACGAGGTCTAAGTCGCGATCAGAAGCTAGTAGGTACAATATAACTTAAACTTATAGACAGCCACTGACCGTCCAGAAATCGCCAGCTCAAAGGCTCCAACCTGTTTTCCGCTCAAAAACAGTAAAATACATACATGATAACACGACAATGACATCGCATAACACTGATGGTTCCACACACACGTAATGGGGACAGGGGCGACTAAATAAGTATAAATTTGCAACATAAGTGTTCATTGCAAAGGTTAGTATAAGAACGCATCGGAAATAAAGGAACCTTCTATACTAATAATAAGTCTGCAGAAAAAGTCGCGTCTGAAACTTGAAAATTAAAAGAAACTATCAAGTCGAGGGGGCTATATAAACGATACTGAATACAAAATAACGACTTTTAGAAAAAAATACTGTATGTATGTTTGTGTGTATGTGTGTATGTATGTCCGGATTTAACACGAAAAGTACTGGACGGATTGCAACAAAATTTGGTATGGGGGTAGTTTACGTCAGCATATAGCACAGCATATATGCTACTATTTATCCCAGAAAATGTTTTCGCCTGATTTGTCGGTTATTTTCAATGGAATACACGAAGGGATTTACATCGGCTGAATTTAATCATAGTTCACCGATGCGTCACTTTAAAGCAAGCATTCAAACACTCTTCAGAAAATTACCTTATCGGCAATGTAATATTTTTGTATGGTAAATCGGGTGAGGTGTTTACCAAAACATTATACGAATAAGAATATCACACAAGCTTTTAGTGCTCTTTATAACATTACTAGAATGTAATGTATAATTTTCCAACACGCAACAGCATTACAAGTAAAATGAAAGCGAAACATTATCTGTATTGAATTTTGTGCTATGCCATATTAATTATAAGCCGCGTGTACGGTGAAGACCCGTTTTGAAAAAAAGAAGTGTATTTCAAACTGACAAGCGCTGATTTCCGTCTGGAGTCGGCGCTACAATGTTGCTAGATGGATACCGCAGAAATGAAGCCACGAAGAAGGGATATTATATTAATGTTTTATGTGGCGATCATTGCTAATAATTTGATCCGAAACAGCGCAGTTCACCTGGCTCCGTTCATTCTGGTTCGAAAAAACAGCTGAACTTGATTGAGTTTAATGTCTTAAGAAGAAATCATTTTATACTTTCCCGCTACCTGTATCATTCTCTCATATCTTCATCTTTATTCTTTTTTTGTTCTTTCATTGAGATAATGGGGCCATGACTGGAGCGAAGCTTTTGAGAAAGCTGAATGCGGCATGTCTGCTGTAGCTGCGTGGTTAGCGAGCAACCTTTTAACATTGAATACAAACAAAACCAAATTCATGTGCTTTCACAAAACTGCTGCCTACTCGCCTCCTTCATGCTCGAGTATTATGGTGCACAGGTGCCAAGATAACGACCAAAATTGTTCACGTGCCACTATTTCCAAGACTGAGTCCAAAAAATACCTGGGAGTCGCCCTGGATGGATGAGACTACTGCCGAATGCAGGCAAGTATGAAACACTCAAAATTGTCTATTACGCCATGTGCCAGTCCCTTCTCACCTACTGTAACTCCTGCTGGAGAAGTGCAAGTAAGTCGTATATTATTGAGGTTGAAAGGGCTCAGCGTGCTGTACTGAAGACCATGCTTCGAAAGCGTTTCATGTATCCCACTATCTCCCTGTACAATGAAAGCGCAGTTCTTAATGTTAGGCAGCTTTTTATTTCCAAAATTGCCGCTAGAATGCATAGGAATACGATAACCTCTGCGGATTACACGAATCTGTTAAATCAAAGTGTATAACAAATTCCATGTCCAGCACCAAGTCCACACGGCTTTCGCAAGGCGCTATGACCCATTCGTTTCATACTTTGTGTATAATATGTTTGCTAGGAACTGTGAGATCAAAACAAGTTCGGTGGCTGAAGCAAGACAGAAAATTAATAGCTGGTTGTTAACTCTTTCATACGATGACACTGAAAATCTGTTCCAAATCACATGTTAAAATGGAATACATTAATATTAGAGTAGTCGTTCATATTCATATAGATTAAAGTCAAACCACGAAGATAAACGACAGGCATCTGCATGTGTAAGAGTTATTCCGGAATGTACTGCACATTGTCATACCTAGTCTTGATTAATTTAAGTTAAATTGTATTATTTTTAGTTTACAATTCCCAACTTTCCACTAGTTGCTTAAAATAGTTCTCTGTGAACCGAGTCACTCGCCTAGGTAATCTACATGTTGGCCTCCCACGATACAGGCTTGCCAGTGGCGTGCACAGAGATTTTAGACAGGGTAGACAACAAAATATAAAGTAATATTAGACTTCCCAAATAGGTACCTATTCAGCATATTTTCTCATCTTTTCGATTAATAATGGCGTATAGTTAAGTCAAAACAAATATCCATGTACCTAAACAATGGAAACAGAATAGTCAGTGCACCCCGGGGGCCAAGAATAGTATTTAGTATTTCGTATTCAAACTCGGGTTATCTTGTACCTACACCGGCCTTATTCGATTAAAACTTGCTAAAGGAAAGTTTTGAAAATGCACCATAGACAGCACACATCCACTAAAAAATAATCGCAGTTTACAAAATATTCATTGTAAAAAAACTTTCCTGTTTATTAGTATCAGTATTTTCAAAGCACAAGAACAAACCAAACAACATCATTTCAGCCGAAATATAATTTAATAACAAAAAAGATAAATAGAAAAACGTCAAATAATATTACAACAACAATACGTATACAAAATGCTGCAAGCGCTTCGAAAAGACATGTCTAAACTCCGCCGGTATGCTTGCGTGCGTTTGGTTCATACGCCTCCCGTTAGTTGGCGCTGTCGTCGTGCACACTGGCAATATGATGACGCACGCAAGAACGTTTTCGGACGGAAGACAGAATTGTGTCCGTCTTTTTCGTTGAAGGTGCGTAGCGGCGCTAGTGTATTTATTGAATTGCGACTGTCTTCGGATGTAAGTATTAGGTCCTTACATATGAAATTGGCGTTTCATATGGCAGAAATGAAAACGATTTTTTTTTATGAAACTATTTTTTTATTTAGTCAAAGTATGTACCATGGCTATCTATGCACTTTTGCCATCTCGAAGGTAGTTCATTGATTCCTTTACTAAAAAAAGTGTGTGAGCGAGAATCAATAAAATCTTTGAAGGCCGTTTGGACAGCCTCGTGAGAATTGAATTTTTTTCCTTGCATGAAGTTGTCCAAATTCCGAAAAAAATGGTAATCAGTTGGAGCAAGGTCCGGGGAGTATGGTGGGTGTCGAAGACATTCCAGTCGCAGCTCCCGTAGTTTTGCGGCCGTCAAACGTGCCGTATGTGGTCGAGCGTTGTCCTGAAGCAGCAGTGGGCTAGATCGATTGACCAGTCTGGGTTGTTTAATGGCTAGCTTTTCCATCATCGTTTGCAATTGTTGACAATACACATCAGCCGTGATTGTTTGCCCAGATCTTAAGAAACTGTAATGGATGACACCGGCACTAGTCCACCAGACACTTACCAGTACCTTTTTCTGAGTCAACTTTCGTTTCGGGCAGAATTTGGCTGGTTCACCTGGGTTCAACCATTGTGAAGAACGTTTCCGGTTGTCGTACAAGATCCATTTTTCATCACAAGTAACGATACGATTCAAAATGCCTTCATTATTGTGCCGGTTGAGAAGTGAAACGCAACACTCGACGCGTGTTTCTTTGTTTGCGTCGCTCAATTCATGCGGTACCCATTTTTCAAGTTTTTTCACTTTTCCAATTTGTTTCAAGTGAATCAAAATGGTTTTATCACTCACACCGAAGCCTGCCGCTAACTCTGACGTGGTTTGCGATGGATCTGCTTCCACAATTGCTTTTAATTCTTCGTTATCAACTTGTGTCTCCGGCCGTCCACGAGGCTTGTTCTGTAGGTCAAAATTTCCAGAACGGAAACGTTGGAACCAATAACGTACCGTATTTTCTTTTGCAGTAGCTTCCCCATACGCATTGTTAATCCTACGAGCCGTTTCTGCAGCACTAGTGCCGAGGTGAAACTCATATTCGTAAATATAGCGATATTTTAAGTTCTCCATATTGTGAACAGAACGATGTGAAAGAAAAACAAATGACGCGATAAGAAATAAATTTCGTAATACGAACACAGAAATACATGGTCTTAAATTTGAAATAAATTTGAATTTGGAATTCCTAGCCGAACGCCACATATTTTGAATCAAAGTTGCCAGTTCGCCAAACGCCAATTTCATATGTAAGGACCTAATAACTATCGAGTTCAGAACAGTACAAAGGATACGATGATGACCCGATAGATGGAGCTGTTTTGTAATTTAAGAATTTAAGTTAATGCGTAATGTACTGATATTTTATATGTAGATGAAGCTATTAGGTATCATAATAAAGCAAATTAGACGTTGGGTAGGGTAGACAGTGTCTTTTTGTCTGTATGGAGTGCACGCCACTGAGGCTTGCCTAGTATGGGGACCAGTGATCACTAAATTAAACTTTGGCGAATGTATAAATACCCTACTCTTAATAAATGATTTTATTTGTTGTGTATCTGTACTGTACATTTCGATATTTTTTCACCTTTATTTCAATGAAAATATTTCAAGTTAAGTACATCTACAAAATGCGTAAACGTAGAAAGTTGAACTCCTTAATTAATTTAAAAATTAATGCATAGACGGTTCAAGAACATATGAGTATAAAAGCTCAAAGTTCAATATTTTAATTAAGAACAAAATTTTATGTAACATACATTTCACCCGACTACACGTATGTTACATAATTTTATAACAATGCGGTTAAATTTTGTTGCAGGTGTGCTTGAATACTTTCAATGCTAGCATCCCCGATCTTCATACAAATAAAAAAATAAAAAAACCGACTTCAAACTCCAACAGCCTACAAAGTCGGTGTCAAGTGAACCGACCCAAAACTGATGATAATATTATAGTGAACTTTATTTTTAAAAATTCGGCTGCAGTTTCCAAACTTGAGTACGATGGGACGTAAGTTTGAAATTGATGCCAAAATTATACACGTGCTAACAAATTTTGAGGAGTTCCCTCATTTCTCTTAGATCCCATCATCAGAACTGAACCAAATTAAAATGGGACCAATCCGGAGGTACCACCTTTCGATTAAAAAAAGAATCATCGAAATCGGTTCACTATTGACGGAGAAATCGCGGAACATACATAGAAAAAAATACATACAGACGAATTGAGAACCTCCTGTTAAAAATAGTGACTCTCATGAGGGCACTGGGCACATTAGCAATGTAAAAGATCAATACAAGCAGCAGTTACGTTACGAGCATGTTAAAGTACCGCACTCGATGAAGTGTTCAAGACGAAATGTGGTTTGGCTTGTAGGGTGCTTTTCGATTAAATGCTCAACTTGCGGTCAGTTGAAGCTTCGTAAAGTTGACCAGTTTTACCAAACTAAAATACAATGCACAATTAAATAACAACAAGATTTTAATGCCTCGTCAATTTCGCCATATCTTATAATACAATGTTATAAAATAACTAGCTATGTCTATGTCTTCTGCCCGCGACTTCGTCCGAGTGGCATTCAGTAATAGCGTTCCCGCTGGAACTTTGCGTTTTTTCGGGATAAAAAGTAGCCTATATGTTGACCAGTGTTATAAACTACCCCCATGCCAAATTTTGTTGCAATCCGACCAGTAGTTTTTGAGTTAAACAAATAACAATACAGACAATTTTTCCAAGAATCGTTTTTTGTGTTCAGGGCCTATATTCGAAGTCTTAAATAGGGATCTCGTTGTTCCCTATTTAAAGACTTCGAATAAAGGCCACAGTATCGTTTATATAGTCCCCTCGACGACGTGATCGTTTCTTTTAATTTTCAAGTTACAGAAGCGAATTCTTCAACAGACTTATGTATGTGAATCAGTTTTAATAAATAAACATACGTAGTCAAAAAAAATAAAAAAAAAAATAATAATAAGTAGGTAAATAAAGATCAAATCTGTAACATGGAATGTAACTTGACAAAAATAATAAACGTATATTGTTCACAGACTTATTATTAGTATAGATAAAGACATGGGAGAAGGCGTGGGAATCTAGCGTCTGAAGTAAAAACTCGGCCATTTACTATGTAGTAGAGCAAAACGAGAAAATCAAAGCAGCACTTACCTCATACTTAGTAGTAATTTAAATGTCAAATTAAGAAATAGTTTTTTAAATGATTATACTGCTAAATATAGTGCTTTAGCATTCCTAGCGTGTGGTAGCGAAATCTATGCAACAATGTAGTGATAGTGGCTGAACTCACCGCAAGAAATGCAATATCATGAAAGCCATCACAGTGGGATAGTATACTTACTACTGTAGAGATCTTCTACTATCTAAAGTCCCGCGCCTTCACATTTCAAAACGCTTATTTTTTTTATCATTATTTAAAAAGCACCACCAACACTCTCAACGCATAGTTGATGGCTGTCTCGGCACGCACACATGTGTGCGAGTGTTGGTGGTGCTTTTTAAAAACATTGAAGCGTTTTGAAATGTGAAGGCGCGCGACTTCAGATAGTAGAAGATCTCTAATACTTACTATGCTTTAGTAAGCATATACATAGTAGGTATAGCACGCGTTTAAATATTGATAATTTAATACTATCAATGTACTACACGTCTGTCTCTATAGCTGTGACACGTCTCTATGAGTATCAAAATTGATAGGGAGCTTGCAGTGCAAGATTTAGATTTAAATGTATTCCATGTGTAAAGCCGCGGACTCAGAGTGTGGTCTTAAAATTATCAGCCAGTGACAACTTAGCATCTGTTAAACGGGTTTATGCTAAAGTGCAAGATAGGGAAACGGAAAATCAGTGTAGTATTCTTTTGCACAACTGAAGCGGTGTATTTGATTGCCCGCTTTCCTGATTCTCTTACGAAAATGGGGCCTAGAGGGGTTCTGGGCGCTGAATGAGGTAAGCGAAGCGATGCAACAATGTTGCGGTAATACACCAACTATTGCGTTTCACAAATTGCCCGTCGGACGCGTGACACCCGTCGCCTTTAGCCACGTCCTGTGCTGCTCATAAAAGGAATAAGCTGCAAGGCAGTCGGCCAGACCAAAGTGAACTGTACAGTTTACAGACTTTGACATCTTCGGTTTATTTCTTAAAAGCGCCCACTGAGACCGTTAGTGCCCCTCAAATGGATTACCGATAGTAACTGAAGGCTAATATTTTAGTATGAGTTATCTAACCAATGCAATGTTTGTTGTTTAGGAAGTAAAAATATTAGGTAAGTAAATAACAGGCATACAAGAAGCTAGCAGCCAACCTTCAGGATCGAAGAGGCACGCCAAGAGAGAGAGAGAGAAGTAAATAACAATTAAAACCTTATAAATATGCCTGTGTGTATATTTTTTATAATAAAAATATAACAATATCCCTATCAAACCTACTCGTATTGAGCAATTTATTTAGCACGCTAGTAAATGGTAAAAAAAAAAAAAATTGACATGATTACATGACCCAAGTAGTTTTCTGAACCATATCAATATGCATATTTTTCTAGTGGTAGGGACTGGTGCTAGGTCCGTCCGGGGGATACCACCGTCTTTCCCCGCTAATCTGCCGCCAAATAGCAGTGCTCGCACTGTTGTGTTCCGGTAGGGGGTTAAGGCAGCCGGTGAAATTTCTGGCACAGAGGCATTCCATCTTAGGCCTCAGGGTAGGCACCGTATTCGAGATGTTATGGTTCCTTAATAGGGGTATCATAGGATTTCGGTGTCCATGGGCCACAGTGACCACTTATCACCAGGTGGGCTGTGCGCTCGTTTGCGTATACTATTAATATATAAAAAAGCATATGCTATTATTACTAGATTATTTTAAGAAAATTAGCCGTTGTTTACTGCAAAATATTGTGCGAAATCTGCACAAATTTATCTTGCTCTGGCAGATTGATGCTAACATTGCTAACCTTCATTTACTCAAAATTTTATTTCATTTTGCGGCCGACCGGTTAAAAAGCGGTTACAGTAAAAGTAAAAAAGGGTGGATTTTTAAGAGTTCGCATTTTGCGGGAGTCCCAAAATAAAGTTTATTGTCAGTGTGCGTGGACCGGCTTTATTTTATAAAAAAAAATACAAGGGCCACTTTGGCGGCGCTCATTTTTCATATGCACGCATAACGAATTCATAGCGTCATTTGTTTTGCAACTTTGTACACTTATCAGGTTAACAATTTGTATCCGTCAGACATGTAAAAAAAAGCCATTCTGGACCGACAAACATGGCATACGATACGACGCGATGCGTACGAAACTAAAGACACTTTTGACGGGTATGTACCTGAAAATTACTTTCCATGTCCTGGTTGACTTGCAGTTAAAGCTGGTTGTTTGATATTTTAATGTTGTAGACAAATTATGCAAAAACTCGCGACTGGTATGGTTTGCATAATTTCTCTGACTGCATTTCCAAGTGGTAAATTCTACAAGAGCGACATGTACAGACTGTAGTACAGTAACTAGTGTCTAGGTGTATTTTATTATAGCTTTCGACGTGAAAATTTCAAAAGAATAGCTTCTACTCGCGACTTCGTTCGCGTGGAAATTCATACCCCCCTAACTTCACGACAAATTTCATCTGAATCCGTTCAGCGGTTTAAGCGTGAAAAGGAGACAGACATACTTTCCATATTATATTATAATATTACTTAGTAAAGATTAAGGCTCGGTTCCTACTTCCTATTCGCTGTGTGCATAGTTACTGATACGAAAACGACCGCATCGTGTGACCTAGCCAAATAGGAAATCACTGACGGACATTAGTGCAGTGAGCTGTCACTGTTGCGTATTTATTTGCATTGCATTAAGTACATCTGGAGCGAGTAAGTCATCCGAGGCTTCTTTTCTCTTTGTCTCTCACTACAAAGTTAGATAAAGAGTTACAAGCCTTTTACGCCACTGATACAAATTTTAGTCACAGTGGTAGTTCCAGTCATTAGTTCCTACTTCTATGGTATTTAAATTTCGAAACCTAGTGACAGCCATTGTAAAAGCCGTTCATAGCATAAGTACATCTGGAGCGGGTAGTGTACCTAATCCGAGGCTTATTTTGTCTTTATCTCTCGTTATGAGGTTAGAAAAAGACAGATACAGCCTTTTACGCCCTCACCCCCGCGCACCCACACAGTTACTAGTTGGCCCGGCGAACTTCGTATTCCCCGTAGGCGATTCTTTTTTGGCTGTGCCTTTTAACTTTTCCCGGTTTTTTTTCTTTCTAAACCTTCCCTGTATCACGGGGAATAAAACGAAAAAAGAATCAGGCAAATCGGTCCAGCAGTTCTCGGCCTTAGCCAGACTAACACACGGCGTTTAATTTTTTATATGATGATGATGAGATGACTTACGACTTCTATGGTTCATACGCCGGCCGTTAGTTATATATATTATATTATATGTGAACACCATAAGTTCAAATGTCACATGAAAGTTCGTTAGCTCAGCACGATTTTAGACATCATACCTGCCGGCCGAAAGGTCTTAAGTAATTAGTAATTAATATCTCATGCTTTGATCGGGGTTTACGTAGCGCAGTACTGACCCCGGGGGAAAATTCAAAAATTGGGATAAAAAAACATCCTATGATCCATCACTCAGGAATAATATAGCTTTCGACGCGTGAAAGAATTTTTAAAATCAGTTCAGTTGTTTTTGAGTATACCTATATCCATTACAAACTAATATTTCTATCTTTAAAACATTAGTGTCTCAAAATAAACCCAACCTAAGTAGTCAGTGGTTAATGAATAAGAACAGACACCGAGACGCATCGCGTAAGAGGTGATTGTTGACTCTACACTCAGGAATGTCCAGAAGTGCCAAACTGGACAAATACATGGACACTCGAAGGTAATGTGCCACCTGTGCTGGTAAACCGAGGACGGTCACACTTTGAAATCTTAAGGGCTTAGTTAGACAAAATACGTGTTTTTTCGAGAGATAGCGTCTTATATGTAGACTAGACGATGCCTGTGACTTCGTCGGCGGGGAATTCGCTTATCTCCGGACCAAGAAGTAGCCTATGTTCTTCCCCGGGACTCGAACCATAATGCCAAATTTCATCTAAATCAGTCCAGCGTTTGAAGCGTGAAGAGGTAACAGACAGACAAACTTCCTTTCGCAAGTATAATATTAGTATCTATGAATTATTTGCACGAGTATAAAGGCGACTCAATAGACAAGGAAAAAGGCGGTCTCTATTCATCAGGAACTATTTAGCATAGAACTATTTCATCCTAGAACTCGAAACATCGCCGACCAGATGATGTTTGTAAATGAGTTCGCGGAAACTAAAGCCCTAAAAAGCTACATAGCTATAAAGGTGAAATTCTCAGAAAGTTGCGAGAATAGTTACATATAAGGAAATGTTCGAATCTCGAGTCATCAATTACGCCAGGCGTAGCAATTTGTCGACGTAAGCTCACTTAGAACTGCTGATAAACGGTTTACACGATTTTGCGATGGTGAGTTCCTTGATATGTAATGTCATCATCATCATCATCATTTCAGCCGATAGACGTCCACTGCTGGACATAGGCCTCCCCCAAGGCGCGCCACTCAGACCGGTCCTGTGCCACTCGCATCCACCGCGTTCCCGCGACCTTTACAAGGTCGTCACTCCATCTTGTTGGAGGCCTACCGACAGCTCGTCTACCGGTTCGCGGACGCCACTCCAGGACTTTCTTGCCCCATCGGCCATCAGTCCTGCGAGCAATGTGCCCCGCCCACTGCCACTTAAGGTTCGCAATTCTTTGGGCTATGTCGGTGACCCCAGTTCTACTGCGGATATCCTCATTTCTGATTCTATCACGCAGAGAAACCCCGAGTATAGCCCTCTCCATTGCCCTCTGGGTGACCTTGAGCCTTCTTATGAGGCCCATCGTAAGCGCCCACGTCTCGGAACCATAAGTCATCACTGGCAACACACACTGGTCGAAGACTTTCGACTTAAGACACTGCGGTAATTTGGACGAAAAGACACTGCGAAGCTTCCCGAACGCTGCCCAGCCGAGTCGGATTCGACGATTGATCTCTTTCTCGAAGTTGGACCTACCTAACTGGACTGTTTGTCCCAGGTATACATAATGGTCAACAACTTCGAGCGCAGAGCCTCCGATTATTACTGGAGTTGGCACAACATGGACATTGGACATGATCTTCGTCTTGTCCATGTTCATTTTCAGACCAACTCGATCGGAAACTCTGCTGAGGTCAACGAGCATAGCACTGAGGTCTTCCATATGTAATGTAATCAAAATATATCAAGAAGGCAGAAATCTTGAAGTACCTAGGTTTCATAATGAAAATTTTCGTGATATTTGTCATGTGGACATATGTGGAGACTTAAATAGCAGAAGGTTTGACGGCCGGATTGGTCCAGTTGGTAGTGACCCTGCCTTCTGTTCCGATGGTCGCGGGTTCGAGTCCCGCTCGGGGCAAACTTTGTGTAATGAACACGAATGTTTGCACTCGAGTCATGATTTTTTAGTATTTATATATGTATGTATTTCTCTATATAAGTATTAATATCGTTGTCTAGCACCCATAGTACAAGCTTTGCTTAGTTTGGGGCTAGGTCAATATGTGTGTAATGTCCCAAGATATTTATTTATTTATTTATTATTTACACAAAATCATTTCGATTTGGAGAGTTAATATAGATGTCCCGAGACTATATTGCCATTATGGAACATCCATCACGATAATCTAGCATAAATATAGGACGTGATACGCAAATCTCTCGAGCATCTGAATACCGTTCGCGCTCATCTAATCTCGGCCGCGTTGCATTCTCCATAAATAACCAATATCGGCTTTAGCGCCTTAATGACGCATAATGCGGTGCGTTCCTTCCTATAGCTTATTGGCCGATGAAATATGACGTGCAAGATACAACAAAGTTGCCACGCCACTGTCCCAGCAAATGACTAAATTGCCAGACGAATAACGGCATATGTCAAGCGAGATAATGCAAACACGTAGGTACACGCTTCCAACACGTCTTCAATTCGCTATTGAAAAAACAAGCGGTCAATTTTAAGAAATCATATTCTTCATTTGGTTACTGCATTGTAACGACTTGTAATCATATCTCTCGCGATTGCGATTTCTAGAGCGCAGTGACAAGTCAGTCGGGAAATAAAAAGGATATAGTTCATTACGAGTACATTATTATTTCTTAAAAAGAAACTTGAATAGAGAACACATTACATTTTATTACTGCTAAAGATACACTACTTCAGTAAATTGTATGTTGCCGTTGCTCTTAACTCATTCTCAATAAATATTTAGAGATAAAGACAGATTTTTTTCAAGTTTAATAATCAGCCATAAACTAAAATATCCTAAATAAACCCAAATAATTTTAGCAAACTTCGTTTTATTGTAATCCCACGGCGATTTCTTTAAATTTACAATGCTTGTAACTTATGCCTGGATTAAGACATGTTGACTTTTGTCGATAGGTCACTCCGTTTTCCTTATAAATAAATAAATATCTTGGGACATTTCACACGTATTGACCTAGCCCTGAACTAAGCAATACTTGTATTATGGGTGCTAGACAACGATATAAATACTTATATAGAAAAATACGTACATAATATAAATACTAAACATCCATGACTAGAGTACAAACATTCGTGCGCATCACACAAAGTTTTTCCCCTAGTAGGATTCGAACCCGCAACCATCGGAATAGAAGGCAGGGTCACTACTACCAACTGGACCAATCCAGTCGTCAAACGACGGCATGACGGCAGATTTGAGAAATATATTTGAACTAGCTTTTCCCCGCAACTTCGTATGCGCAGAAATATTAAATGTAAAATCCCGTTTTTTTCCCGTTCCCGTTGGAATTTCGCAAAATCCTTTCTTAGCGTATGCCTACGCCATAACATCTACCTGCATGCCAAATTTCAGCCCGACCCGTCCGTGGGCTGTGCGTTGATAGATCACTATGTCAGTCAGTCACCTTTGAGTTTTATATATTTAGATTTGCTAACACGCCTCAGCCAAAGCTGCAGCCTTACGTCGCGTCCAGACATATGTACGCCCTAAGCGTCACCGCTGAGCACATATTAATGACGGCCCATCATATCTCCAGCCTAATGCGCGCCGCGACGGAAAAAAACGAGCGCGCAAATTGTTTTAAATGGGCAGGTAGGCCGGCTGACCCACAGACTGCCAGTTATTGCCAAAAACGATGCAAAACCTTTTCGGAGGTTTTACGATTCTGGCAAGGTTAACGATACAGTCTGGACTCTGGACTAATTACTCACGTCAAGAGCGCAATGCGAAACAACAGGCAACATGCATAGAAAAAAATTATTAAAATCGATAAAACTCGTCTAATTGTATTTAAAAATACCTAATCTAATATGATGTTTATGTCATCGGTAGACACAGACTACAAACAAGCACATATGGCACCTCATGGTAAAGGTTCACTGCGGCCCACGGACATAAGTAAGATATCATATTTAGAATGCGTTGCCAACCTAGAGGCCTAAGAATGGAATACCTCTATGCCAGTAATTTCACCGGCTGTCTTACGTCTGTCTGTCGCCCTTGTGGAATCCGGTTATCGCGTTCCCGCAGGAACTATGCGTTTTCCGGGATAAAACGTAACCTATGTCCTTCCCCGGACTCCAACTAACTTCATACCAAATTTCATCCAAATCGATCCAGTGGTTGAAGCGTGCGGTAACAGACAGTTACTTTCGCAAGTATAACATTAGCATTGATTAATTATGTATATTTCGTCATATTTAAATCGCTTAGCTAGTAAAATGAGGACACCGATCTTCTTAAAATACTTCGACACGTAATAACCTAATACAAAATCAAAAGAATTAATTTCATGCATGTTGCCTACCATACTGCGGGTATGGGCAACATTGTCATATGACGAATGGCTTAATTTATTCCACTCACCGGCTCCGTGTCTCCTTGGCTATCCTTGCCGAGGCCTTCGCCTTTCGACCATCCCATCTTCTCCAATAACTTGAAGCCTTTATTTTCGGGAGCAATAAACCTGTAACAAAAGAGCCTGTAAGCATGACGCATGACCAGGTTCCGTCGTTTCCAGTGTTAAATTATCACTAATATATTTAATAATCAAATCTAAATGTAGTGTACAGATGGAGTGAATAAATATTTGCCATCGGGAAATCCCGGAAAGCCTGGGGCTCTCTTCGAAACGTTAAATAGGCAAAGGGAACTTCCTATCCCTACACCGTCAAAGCATCACGACGCTCAAATGGAACTTTAAATCTAGCCACTTACAGTTCGGTTTCAACGCCGTGACGCTTTGACGATGTAGGGATATGGAAATTCCCTATACCTATGTATTTTATTCACTGTTTTTAGTCCATTTTACCCATTATCCCTATGTAACGTTTCGAATACAGCCCCTCCCCTGCAACTGTCAATCAATCACCGAATTTGACTGTCATTTTTATGTCCTCTTATATGAAACTTTATTGGTCAATGTAGATGACATTAAATCCCCGCTACAGCAGCCTATTCACGTCGCACTGCTGGGCACAGGCCTCCTTTCATCACGAGAGGGTTTGTGCTATAGTCTACACGCGAGCTCAATGCGGATTGGGGACTTCACATAACCTTTTTGAATTACTTTTTGCAGTCGCAGTTGCCAAAAACGGGCCCCTAAAAAGTACTTACTCGGCGTTTTTCTTCGTCTTTTTAAATAATGTTTTTACTCTTTGACTCGGTTCTGCAATAAACCGCCCGGACAGTGTTTTGCTTTATTTGAAGTGAAGGTGCTAAATTTGGAATAATTGTAGTATAACATTTTTTAGCGTCAGAAATGATTCCTCAATTTCGAACCGAATTAAAAAGCCATTGGGGCGTCTGTGTAGTACTAAGGAGTACCTATTTATTTTGCAAAAATAACGAATACTGGTATTTCCAAATCTGTGTGACATTTTACGTTGACATTAAAGCCATATTCGAGCGTTGTGAATTTCGTAAATACTGCAATTAATCAATGCTTGGTGAAAAAAGCGCTTCACGTGATCATGATATAGAGGCGCATATATTTAAATCCGTTTGAATCAATTATATATTTTGTACCACTTCAAATCTATACCAAAGTAAAAATATAGTCCACAAAAATATTATAAATGTCAAAGTAACTCCGTCTGTCTTTGTGTCTGTCTGTTGCTTCTTCATGCTTAAACCACTAGATCGATTTGGATTCAGTTTGGAATGGAGATAGTTCGAGTTTCGGGGAAGGGCAGAGGCTTGTTTTTATCCCGGAAAAACCCATAGTCCCCGCAGGAACGCTGTAGCCATACGCGGACGAAGTCGCGAGCAGAACCTTTATTTGTCTAATCCATTACTGCTGAGCACATGCCTCTCTCTCATCAATACAGAATTAGATAAGAGCCCTGTTCCGAGCACAGTTGCAGCCACTGTCGGGTGAGGTTTTGTCAATTTATACAAGTGTCAATTGCACTGTGACATTTCAAGTTTCAGAGACCTCAGTGTTGTCAATTTAGCGTATAGGTATATCTTCTTCTTCTCTTCTTCATCAGCGTGTATTCGCCCACCGTTGGGCATACGCCTCTCCAATCTCTCTCCATTTAGAGCAGTTGTCCGCTTCCCTCATCCAGACTAGTCCTGCTGTCGATTTCAAGTCCGACCATCTGGTATAGGTATATAATGTGCTACATTGTCAAAACTGGACCTCACGCGACACAAGCGCCTCTTGCGGCGAATTTATGCGACAGCCCTCATTGATATAGACCCTTTGTGTCGTAGGCCCAGTGCGGATTGCGGACTTCAAACATTTTTGAATACCTTCGCAGAAGCGTGCCGTTACACGACGTTTTTCTTTTTCTGAATTTTTCGCACATAAGATAAATTCAGAGGTGCAAGCAGATACCTAATGTAATCCTTGACTCTTGCCACACGGCGGACACGGCCTATAAAAGCACGATTTCGAACACAATTCGAATGAAGTGTCAATATTTGCGTGCGAGGACGTCTGTAGACTTGTAAATTTGTGTTTACCAGTACGCAGGCTAATGATTCACTGACCATCTCCGGATAAAACAAATGATGGCAAGGGCGAGTTTGGCGCGAGTTGCACGCCAGCTAGATTCAAGCGGGTGATTCCGTGGCCAATCTGTATGTAGTACTATTAAATATTCTGTGCTCTTGCATTAGAGGTGGTAAGGTCAAAGCACTAGGCTATCACGACACGATAATATCAATACCGTAATTCTGAAACTTTGTGTAGCTAAATACACATTCAGGTGCCAAAGAAAGGAACTGATTTAAATTCTAATAACTACATCGTAAACGAAGTCGCGAGTAGCAGCTAGTTTTATTTATATTTTGACCGTCGCGATCGTCCCTCCCTACACGCGTCGGCGAAAAATATAGTGATAATAAAAGCGGGAACAGAAGCCGTGTTTCGAATCGGGAACAGGTTTTAACATATTAGTCACACCGTCGTCATCCAGCCAATATCAAGGCGGTACAGGTTTACACAACTAAGAAGGCGCGCGGGTAAAACAACTTCACGGCTCGGCCAACTTAGCGCGATAGCGGCGGCGGCGGGCGTAGTAGGTACGCAGGCTAATGATTCACTGACCATCTCCGGATAAAACAAATGACGGTAAGGACGAGTTGGGCGCGAGTTTGCGCGCCGGCTAGATTCAGGCGGGTGATTGAGGCGGGTTCCGTGACCATTCTGTACGTAGTACTATTAAATATTATGTGCTTCAGTGCCGTTTATATAGTCCCCTTGACTTGACAGTTTGTTTTAATTTTCAAGTTTCAGACGCGACTTCTTCTACAGACTTATTATTAGTATATATTTAATCTATACATATAATAAAGTTGTAGAGACTAAAAAATCTGTACATTGCATATATTTACAAAAAAACTAACTAGGGAGGTTCAAAATAAGCAACTGATAACGATTTGGTACTTTTTAAAATTTTTGTCTGTTTGTTTGTTTGTTTGTTTGTTTGTATGTTTGAACCGGCATCACATGAAAACTACTGATCCGATTTAAATATAGTTTTTACAAATGTGTTAAGACAGGTCCAGAATAGAACATAGGATAAAAAAATCTTAACCTTTTGACCGAAACAGGGTAAAAAGGAGGGGAGAAGTTTGTATGAAAAAAACATTACGCGTCGACTTACAATCATGAAACTCGGCGAAAATACTCTACAAAAGAAATAAAGAAATACCTGTCCGAGGGATTTTTCATTAAAGCATATTTTAATCAATACTTTAATAAAAAAGGTTAAAAATATTGCGTACCAAAATGCTCTTACTAGCGACACTATTCATTATTTTGTTGTATTACTTTAAGAATTGGATACTGTATAAAGTATTCTCAAAACAGTTTACAGATTTTTTGGATATTCGTTACACAATTTAAGTAATAAGGTATGAAAGTTTTACCAAAATTGATTTCTCACCACAGATGGCGGGCGCTATGATGTAGATAGATACTTATGATGTATGACCGGAACGTCTCAAACCTCAAAGTATTATAAAAACAATATTAATCGTTTTCTAAAATATAATCGTTTGACTCTAAAACAATCAAATCAAAGGAAAATATATAAAAAAAACAACAAAAAATAAAAAAATCTGATAGGAATAACCGGGATCGATCCGCGGACTCTGGATCAAGTTTCTACAACATTTGCCACTAAGGCCCGGTTCCTATATCCACGAAACGCCTCGTTTTGCCTACGGACGGTTGATTTTTGACATTTGTTCCATAGAGAATCTGTCAAATTTTAACCGTCCGTAGGCAAAACGAGGCGTTTCGTGGATATAGGAACCGGGCCTAAGCCAACACGCTCGATGTCTGTAGTAATGAAATAAGGCATGTATTTGTACTGATTTTGAAAAATAGAATGCAAATCGTACCTATTCAAATTTCGAATGTTGTTGTAGCAGTACATTTTAATTTCCTCAGATCCACAGTCAGGAAAGAGGTTTTATGCTTTCTTTTATAGAAACTTATTTGTCCCGTGTCGGGCATACTGGCCAGTACCAGCCGTGGCCAGCACAATAAATAAAAAAAAGGATTATTAATATTTCACCATTTCACCATGTATTGTTAACAATCATCGTGTTATACTTATATGCATTGCTTACATGGAAGTATATAGTAACTAATGACCGGAACTACATAATTATTGAAAAAGTGTAGTGCGTAGGTACCTACAGATAGTCTGTTTACCTATAAATAGTTCTAAAATATCGCCCAGTGGTAAGGAAGCCTACATATGCGAGTCTGACCTGCATTTGACTGTTTTTTTTATGTATGACCGTTTCGTTAATTATTAACCGATTTCGATGATTCTTTTTTTATTCGAAAGGTGGTACTTCCAAGGTGGTCTTTTGAATTTGGTTGACTTTTGTTGATGATGGGATCCATGAAAAAATGAGGGTGTTCCTTAAAATATGTTAGCACGTGTACTTATGATTTTGGCACAATTTTGGCATCAGTTTCAAAGACTACATTGACATTTTCGTCCCGTTGTATCCATGTTTGGACAATGCAGCTGAAAAAACCGACTTCAATCAATCACCGACAGCCTATCCGATAAGCTATACCGTATAGTGAACTTCACAATTTCAACCAGGCATTGTTCAGCATCAAGAATAAATCAAAAATAAGAGTACGTCTAAAGCCTGACCGGGA
The DNA here is from genome assembly GCA_963971205.1 of Aethes cnicana. Classification (NCBI taxonomy): domain Eukaryota; kingdom Metazoa; phylum Arthropoda; class Insecta; order Lepidoptera; family Tortricidae; genus Aethes; species Aethes cnicana. The sequence continues at coordinate 8,620,687 of OZ020290.1, read as the reverse complement.
ATTTGGCAAACCTCGCCATATTGAATGAATGCGTTTCATATAAACCTCTAAGCAGGTTTCTGAAACGCGTCTTAATATTAAGTCAAAGTTGTTGTTTTATTATGAACCTAGCAGTTTCTGCCCGTGACTTCGTCCGCGTGGAATTCGGTTATAGCGTTCCCGTGGGAATTGAACGTTAAACTATAACAAATTATATACTAAAACCTTTCTCTTGAATCACTCTATCTAATAAAAAACCGCATTAAAATCCGTTGCGTATTTTTAAAGATCTAAGCATACATAGGGACAGACAGCAGGAAGCGACTTTGTTTTATACTAAGTATGTAGTATGTTGTAGTTTATGTATGATATAAGGCTGGGCGCATATGTTAGGTTTCTGAATGCGGTTTTCAGATTAGGAATTTTGACTATGAATTCCGAACGCCTAGCGTAGAGGTTCGGTTTTTTACATTAGTTTTTTTTTTTCGCCAGTACGTAGAGGTCCGCTTTCGTGGTAACGCGTTTCGGACGACGATGACGAATTAGTGGTTCTAAATAAGAATAAATAAAATATATTGGCATACATTTTCGGGTCCACACATTTTGCAAACGTGTAGAACAGACCGTTAGTGAAAAATACACGTTTACACTAAAAAGCGTTGGCGTGATTCGGACCCTTCTGATATGAAAATTTCCGTCCAACGTGTGCGGTGCGTGGTTCAAACGAAATGTATGGGAAGGGCGCGTTAGACTGGGCGCATACGTCAGGTTTCCGAATGCGGTTTTCACATTAGGGATTGTGACTCGGAATTCCGAACGCCTAGCGCAGGTGTTCGGTTTATTTCATTCGGTTTGTTCCCGTCAGAACGTAGAAGTCCGGTTTCATGGGCTGCGTACCGAATCGCGCTCAGAGCGCTCACAGCTCCTTGCATCCTTTTTCCTCTTGGAGCAGACTTAAAAGAGAAAGAAGGATGCAAGGTGCTGTGAGCGCTTTGAGCGTGATTCGGAACGCAGCCGTGGAAACCCGTCACGCGTGGCAGACTTTTCGAACCGAATGGGTGACGTCATTAAGTTTTTTTTTCGTACGGAAAAAGTCAGAACATGATCGTCATGTTGAACAATTTGTATGAAAAGAGTGCCGTTCGGTTTCCAAATCTGAATTTCTAATCTAAAAACCGCATTCGGAAACCTAACGTATGCGCCCAGCTTTGGACGACGACGACGAATTGATGGCTTTTGCTTTTTTAATGGTTCTAAATAAGAATAAACTTTCGCTCCTCTGCCGCGGATTCGAAACAGCGGTACCGCTGAACATTTGCGATCGTTTGTCCATTATACAAATCCTTGACGCCGCTCACATCTCCGCGTTCAAACCGCTATTTCAGTTCCGCGGCGGATATGTGAACGGCGTGAAAGATGTGTATAAGGACAAACGATGGCAATTAATGTTCAGCGGTACCGTTGTTTCGAATCCGCGGCGGAGGTGTGAAAACAGCCTTAGGTTTCTTGCCGCCAGTGCGTAGAGGTCCGCTTTCGTAGAAATGCGTTTTGGACGACGACGACGAATTGATGCAAACGTGTAGAACAAACCGTTATCAGAAAAATACACGTCTACACTGAACATCGTTGACGCGATTCGAACTCTCCTGATATGAAAATTTCCGAACATGCGCGGTGGTTCAAACAAAATGTATGGGAAAACGGTGCGTTCGGAGTGACGTCATTAGATTTTTTCCGTCCCTCCGAACCTTACGCGCGGCAGACTTTCCGAACCGAATGGGTGACGTCATTAGGTTTTTTTTTTCAGAAGTTTTTTTTACAGAAAAAGTTAGAACTTGTGCGCCATGTTGAATATTTTGTATGAAAAGAGTGCCTTTCGGTTTCCGAATCTGAATTCCTAATCTGAAAACCGCATTCGGAAACCTAAAGTTTGCGCCCAGCCTTCCGAATCGAATGAGTGACGTCATTAGGTTATTTTTCCGTGGATACGGAAGAAGTCAGAACGTGTGCGCCATGTTGAACCTTTTGTATAAAAAGTGCGCCTTTCGGTTTCCAAATCTGAATTCCTAATATGAAAACTGCAATCGGAAACCTAACGTAGGTAGGTATGCGCCCAGCCTAAATGGCAAATGATTGACTGATGTATCAACGCACAGGCCAAACCACCTGTAGATAACTGAAATTTGGCATGTAGGTTCCTTGAGGAGTGTAGGGGAGCACTTTGAGAGGAATTCCCAAAAATCCCCTGGAGACAGGAAAAAATGGGATTTTTACATTTTAATGTTTACGCGCGTACGAAGTCGCGGGCAACAGCTAGTTAATAAATAAAGACGATATAGATAGATATGGATTGGAAGTATGGATAAAACTGAACCTGAGAACTGAACTCACGTGTCCAAATCGCTGGTCTGCGTTTTCTCGGAATGGTGCGAGGAGCCGACTTTGTCGCGTCGCTTCTTAGCCCTGTCGTTGTAGGCCGTCTCCTCGAATGCGAGGCCTTGTTTATTTATTTATTTATTTAATAAATAAATAAACAAAGAAGAACATAGACAGATATGGAGTAGTATGGTTAAAATAAAACTGAACTTACGTGTCCAAGTCGCTTCTCTGCGTTTTCTCGGAATGGTGCGAGGAGCCGACTTTGTCGCGTCGCTTCTTAGCCCTGTCGTTGTAGGCCGTCTCCTCGAATGCGAGGCCTTGTTTATTTATTTAATAAATAAATAAACAAAGAAGAACATAGACAGATATGGAGTAGTATGGTTAAAATAAAACTGAACTTACGTGTCCAAGTCGCTTCTCTGCGTTTTCTCGGAATGGTGCGAGGAGCCGACTTTGTCGCGTCGCTTCTTAGCCCTGTCGTTGTAGGCCGTCTCCTCGAATGCGAGGCCTTGTTTATTTATTTATTTATTTAATAAATAAATAAACAAAGAAGAACATAGACAGATATGGAATAGTATGGTTAAAATAAAACTGAACTTACGTGTCCAAGTCGCTTCTCTGCGTTTTCTCGGAATGGTGCGAGGAGCCGACTTTGTCGCGTCTCTCCTTAGCCCTGTCGTTGTAGGCCGTCTCCTCGATCGCGAGGCCCTCTTTATTTATTTATTTAATAAATAAATAAACAAAGAAGAACATACACAGATATGGAATAGTATGGTTAAAATAAAACTGAACTTACGTGTCCAAGTCGCTTCTCTGCGTTTTCTCGGAATGGTGCGAGGAGCCGACTTTGTCGCGTCTCTCCTTAGCCCTGTCGTTGTAGGCCGTCTCCTCGATCGCGAGGCCCTCTTTATTTATTTATTTAATAAATAAATAAACAAAGAAGAACATACACAGATATGGATTAGTATGGTTAAAATAAAACTGAACTTACGTGTCCAAGTCGCTTCTCTGCGTTTTCTCGGAATGGTGCGAGGAGCCGACTTTGTCGCGTCTCTCCTTAGCCCTGTCGTTGTAGGCCGTCTCCTCGATCGCGAGGCCCTCTTTATTTATTTATTTAATAAATAAATAAACAAAGAAGAACATACACAGATATGGAATAGTATGGTTAAAATAAAACTGAACTTACGTGTCCAAGTCGCTTCTCTGCGTTTTCTCGGAATGGTGCGAGGAGCCGACTTTGTCGCGTCTCTCCTTAGCCCTGTCGTTGTAGGCCGTCTCCTCGATCGCGAGGCCCTCTTTATTTATTTATTTAATAAACAAATAAACAAAGAAGAACATAGACAGATATGGAATAGTATGGTTAAAATAAAACTGAACTCACGTGTCCAAGTCGCTTCTCTGCGTTTTCTCGGAATGGTGCGAGGAGCCGACTTTGTCGCGTCTCTCCTTAGCCCTGTCGTTGTAGGCCGTCTCCTCGAATGCGAGGCCTTGTTTATTTATTTATTTATTTAATAAATAAATAATCAAAGAAGAACATAGACAGATATGGAATAGTATGGTTAAAATAAAACTGAACTCACGTGTCCAAGTCGCTTCTCTGCGTTTTCTCGGAATGGTGCGAGGAGCCGACTTTGTCGCGTCTCTCCTTAGCCCTGTCGTTGTAGGCCGTCTCCTCGATCGCGAGCGGCTTCGGCGCGTATTTGTTCTTCAACCGGGCCAGCTCGAGTTGGTGCTGCTTCTGCACGCTGCACGTCCGCGTGTACGCAGCTTTCTTCTCCTTTTCTTGCACTGGAATAGTATACTTTGATGCAAGTGCGAAAAGTTTGTCATTTTATCACGAGTCCCTAGTTATGTTGGCGCGAGCGAGAGCGAGCGTTAACACTAGGGACGTGTGAAAATGACAATTTCGCACTTGTATCAAACGATTTTTTTAAATACATTTACGAAAAAAAGAATAAAGAAATAAACGAACAGGATGAAGCTCAAAAAACTTTTCTCAAACATGCAATGAAATATTGATACTATGTTCTTCTTATTAGCCTGGGAAGTAACACGTTTCAGGCGCGGCTAGACAATTGGTCTATAATGAAATTCCATACAAACGTTGCATCACACTACCCAAGAAAAATAATGCCAAGCGGTGTGAAGAATTTAGAACCATCAGCCTTATGAGCCAAGTTTTAAAACTTTTCCTCAACATAATTCACGCGCGTATTAGAGTTAGATGTGATGAACAGCTCGGAGACAGCCAATTTGGGTTCCGAGCTGGTGTAGGGACAAGAGAGGCCTTGTTTGCTCTGCATGTGTTGGTCCAAAAATGCAAAGATATGCAACAAGATGTTTTTCTTTGTTTCATCGATTACGAGAAAGCATTTGATCGAGTGTTACATGATCACCTTTTGTCACTCCTGACCGACATAGGATTGGACGGCAGGGACGTACGTATCATCCAGAGACTGTACTGGAATCAAACAGCGACCGTACGAATAGATGGGGAAGAAACGGACGAAGTGGATATTTGCAGGGGTGTCCGGCAAGGTTGCGTGCTTTCACCTACTCTCTTCAACTTATATTCCGAGGCAGTCATCGCTGAGGCAATGGAAGGACTCGACTGTGGGGTTAAGATTAACGGACGTCTCATTAACAATCTTAGATATGCCGACGACACAGTCTTTATAGCGTCTACAGAAGCTGAGTTACAGCGGATTGTTGACAGAGTGAATGAGTGCAGTTTGAGGGCCGGTCTGAATATGAATGTCTCCAAGACAAAAGTCATGATTGTTTCCAAGCACGAGGCGGCTACTCCTGTAATATCTGTGGCTGGTACGCAGTTAGAACGTGTGCGAAAATATAAATACCTTGGCACATGGGTGAATGAAACCTGGGACAACGATCTTGAAATAAAAACCCGCATTGAAATCGCCCGTGCTGCATTCAATGGCATGAAGAAAATCCTTTGCAGTCGCAATCTGAAGATGTCGTTGCGCACCCGTCTACTGGAATGCTACATATGGCCCATACTTCTATACGGATGTGAGGCCTGGACTATCAAAGAGCAATTCCGGAAACGTATAGAAGCATTCGAGATGTGGGCCTATAGGCGCATGTTAGCTATTAGCTGGACGCACCGAGTTACGAACGTGGAAGTCCTTCGACGAGCTGGCCGAAAGCGACTACTTATGCAGACCATCAAAAGACGGAAAGTTGCCTATCTGGGTCATATACTTAGGCACTCCAGATATGAGATCCTACAGCTTATAATGATGGGCAAAGTTGCCGGCAAAAGATCAGTCGGCCGTAGAAAGAAGTCGTGGTTGCGCAACATACGCGAGTGGACTGGGATCACGAGTGCCGCAGAACTTTTCACTCTCGCCAAAGATCGGGCGAAGTATGCAGAGCTGACTGCCAACCTCCACTAGTTGGAGAGGCACCAGAAGAAGAAGAAGACAAACGTTGCAGGCCTAGGCCGGCAACTCACTTTTTTTTAATTTCCATTTGTTATATTTGTGACACAGCATCTTGGCATTCCGCCATTTAAAAAAAGCTACAAGCAATATTTACTCTATGGTTCGCTATGACATTCTGCCAATACAGCGATTAAAAAAACATGAACCATATTTGCTACATAGGTATCGCAGTTTTATTTATGTAAAAAGACAAAATATATTATATATAAAATATTACTTTATTTATTTATTTCATTGCATGTTTGAGAAGAGCACTATACATACATCGGCGGGGAACGGAAGTTGTCGGCCTCGTAACTATCCGGCCTCACTACGTTCGGCCGTATATAATACTCGGTCTGCAACATCCTCCTTCCCGGCCTCTGTAGTAATGTACTATTACGCACTAGTTCGTAAAAAACATTAGGGACGCACACTGGCTGTCAAAAAACAAAACACGCTCGTTCGGAAATGACAAACTTTTGGCACGTTAAACGGGTATCGAAATGTTTACTTTTTGAGCTTCTACTACTACTACTTCTACAGCCTATTTGCGTCCCACTGCTGGGCACAAGCCTCCTCTCATCACGAGCCAACAAACAACGGACAAGTATTTTTGTTTTTTAAAACCAATGAACATTGACAAAGATGGAACGCATCACAACTCGCGAGCGCGTAAAACGTGACGTATCGTGAATAGTGCCTTAATATCGTATATCATAATTTTTATAATCTAACAGACGTACTAATAAGATCTTTTTTTAGTCATCTAGCCTACAGTATTTTAGAAAACTCTGTCTGTCTGTCTGTGTTCTTCACGCTTCAACGGCTGGACCGATTTGGATGAAATTTGACATGGAGATAGTTGGAGTCCCGAGAAAGGATATAAGCTACTTTTTATCCCGGAAAAACGTATAGTTCCCGCGGGAGCGCGATAACCGAATTCCACGCGGGCGAAGTCGCGGGCAGAAGCTAGTTAATATTATAAATGCGAAAGTAACTATGTCTGTCTGTCTGTTACCTCTTCACGCTTCATCCGCAGGACCGATTTGGATGAAATTTGGCATGGAGATAGTTCGAGTCCTGGGAAAGGACATAGGCTACTTTTCATCCCGAAACAACGCATGGTTCCCACGGGAGCGCGATAACCGAATTCCACGCGGGCGAAGTCGCGGGCAGAAGTTAGTAATATTATAAATGCGAAAGTAACTCTGTCTGTCTGTCTCTGTCTGTATGTTACCTCTTCACGCTTCAACCGCGGGACCGATTTGGACGAAATTTGGCACGAAGATATTTCGAGTCCCGGGCAAGGACATAGGCTACTTTTCATCCCGAAAAAACGCACGGTTCCCGCGGGAGCGCGATGACCGAATTCCACGCGGGCGAAGTCGCGGGCAAAAGCTAGTTTATTCTAACTTACTTTCCATGACCAGTCCAGGTTCGCAGTGGCCACAAGTATCAACTCCAGGGTGAATGTGACAGAGCAGTTTCGTTTCGCCGATTTGTAACGTACTGCCATGCATTACCTAGAACAAAGGATTTTTAATCTTTACGCAGGCATTTCGTAGACAATTCGCACCCCCAGTACAACACTGTACTAAGTCAAAATAAATATAAATACGCCGGTCTTCGTGGTATGCTAGGCAAATTTTTGTCGATTCAACTATACACGGTGGGTCAGAAAATATGGCAAATAATTAACCCACAGTATCGGCTATCGATTCTAAGTATATTGTATAGGTCTTTAATTTTTTTTTGAGTTGGTAAAAAAAATAATTTTGTATAGGATTCAGGCGTCGCTCGCACAACCAATCCCATATAATTTTTTTTTTACCAACTCAAAAAAAATTAAAGACCTATACAATATACTTAGAATCGATACCCGATACTGTGGGTTAATTATTTGCCATATTTTCTGACCCACCGTGTATATTTTCAAGTACATTTTTAGATTTTTTTACATAATACAGTGTTGTACTGGGGGTGCGAGTCATGATCATCAAACTAATATTAGGAATGTGAACTTGAATTTCAGGGGTATAGTACGTAAAGGTTGAAAAGGTAATGTTTCCGGCGAACGAGAAAATCTACAGGAAGAGGGTTAATATCGGTCCGAAAAGTCAGTACTTTAATTTGTATGACTAATAGTAATATGGCAACGCAATTTGGATGTAGTACCTACTAGGACTAATACTACAGCCTATTTGCATCCCACTGCTGGGCACAGGCCTCCTCTCATCACGAGAGGGTTTGGCCTATAGTCCCCACGCGGGCCCAGTGCGGATTGGGGACTTCACACACATCTTTGAATTGCTTCGCAGATGCGTGCAGGTTTCCTCACGATGTTTCCTTCACCGAAAAGCTCAGTGGTAAATTCAAATTGAATTTCCCACATAAGTAAACTTAGAGGTGCGAGCCGGAATCGAACCCCCGACCCTCTGCACGAGAGGCGGTAGGTCGAACCACTAGGCCACCACGGCTTCACTAGGACTACTTGAGACATTTCGGATTCGAGTCAAACGATGCGTAAACGCTGATAAAAAATAAAAATCTCTTTTCTCAAACATGCTCGGAAATGTTCGTGTTACTTTCAAAAAAAGAAGACGCGAGGCTGTCCATTGCCGGCCTTGGCCAGCAAAAACATTATTGTCGTGTGTGTGTGTTTTTTAATTCGCTTGCTATTTGAGACACCTCTGTAGAGAAACTGACAAATCCATGGAGGTAATAAGTACAACTTCCATGGCCAAATCATCCACGATCATGGAAGTAGTAAATACTGATGTGGGGTAAGAGCGCCTAAATTTATTTCGCCCCTATGCCTTGTAAACAGCCAACTACTAGTTGAGTAATGTTTATAGGTTTCGATATATTTATTTTAGGCGCACTTACCCCATCCTGGCGCACTTGCCCCGAAACTGACAAATCCATGGAGGTAATAAGTACAACTTCCATGGCCAAATCATCCACGATCATGGAAGAAGTAAATACTGATGTGGGGTAAGTGCGCCTAAATTTATTTCGCCCCTATGCCTCGTAAACAGCCAACTACTAGTTGAGTAATGTTTATAGGTTTCGATATATTTATTTTAGGCGCACTTACCCCATCCTGGCGCACTTGCCCCGAAACTGACAAATCCATGGAGGTAATAAGTACAACTTCCATGGCCAAATCATCCACGATCATGGAAGAAGTAAATACTGATGTGGGGTAAGTGCGCCTAAATTTATTTCGCCCCTATGCCTCGTAAACAGCCAACTACTAGTTGAGTAATATTTATAGGTTTCGATATATTTATGTTAGGCGCACTTACCCCATCCTGGCGCACTTGCCCCGACTGACCTTACGTATTTCCTCGCTGTTTGAGAAAAGCATTATATATACCTCGGCCGCAATTGCGATTGCCGGACTCGTACTAATAGAAGGCTTCGCTTTGCTCAGCCTTCTAACTGACTCGTCCGGCAATGCGCTACTTGGCGGCCTCGGCAATAATGTACTATTAGTAGAAGCGTATTAACTTACTTCGACCGGTTCGCTGATGACCTGACTCTCTGATATCCGGACGCCGTTGAGGGTAGTTCCATTTTTGGAACCCAAGTCGGTAACGGTGTATACTTGCCGGTTGAAGTCGTATTTGATGTCCAAATGATTCTGAAACAAATGGAAACATTATTGATAACCACCACCACCACCACAACAGCCTATTTACGACCCACTGCTGGGCACAGGCCTCCTCACATCACGAGAGGGCTTGGGCTATAGTCCCCACGCGGGCCCAGTGCGGATTGGGGACTTCACACACATCCTCGAATTACTTCGCAGATGCGTGCAGGTTTCCTCACGGTGTTTTCCTTCACCGAAAAGCGCAGTGGCAAATTCAAATTGAATTTCGCACATAAATAATTTCAGAGGTGCGAGCCGGATTGGAACCCCCGACCCTCTGCATGAGAGGCGGTAGGGCAGACCACTATGCTACCACGGATAAGCATTATTGATAAAGTCAGAGAAAAATATTTCAAAAATTCAAAAGTACCTCGTTCATTGATATACCGCAACAAAGTATTGTACGCAACAATGCACCATGGCACAACTACAGATCCAATCTGACACCAAATTATTTCTTGTAATCAGCCAGTTCTAAATTGAACGAACAAGCAGCGTCAGCAGACGGTTTGAATGAACGCTGTAACTTTTGACAGAGGCGCTCATAGGCTTAAAGAATTACCTATCTCTTTAACTTAACATACCCGAGAAATATTGCTATCTTCAATAAGTATAGTGTGTCCGCTGCCTTCCCTGCCGACGGTGCCGCCATCTTTAGTGACCAGGAACAAACTGCCCACTTTCAGCTTGGGTAGATTAGTCTCCCGCACGATCACTCGCATGCTGGGCGGGTGGTGCTTCGCGATCGAGTCTAGGGCAAGAATAGGTATGTTGATTTGATGGTTGAGATACTAATGGAATGGAATTAAATGGAAGGAAGTGGTCTCTGCCTACCCCTATAGGAAAAAAAGCGTGATTTTGTGTATGTATGAGATACTCACTCAGAACCGATTATTTCTGGGAAATGACATGATAACATTTAAAAATTTGAGCAAAGCATAATTCTATGACCATTTCGTTAGCTCTGTTTAAAGGATTTTGCATCACCCTCGGCCGTAAAGTGGGATTTTCTGCCCGCTACGCGGAGAGAAAATCTCACTTCTTGGCCAAGGCAAGACGTAAAACTTTTGACAAACCACGGGCGGTGATTCGTAAAGCCCCAGTTGACATATTTATGGCAGAAACCTGCGATCTGTGACATTTACGAATTCACCACCCTAGGTCTGTAATGTACCTACTATAATTAGACAGTTTCTGATTTTTTGTTCATTACGAGTACTTTTAGAGAAAAACGTGTTTTTATTGTAACTGGGGCGTGATTCTCTATATCTATAACTCTATCTCGCTAAAGATAAAGATGGGCGCTGGGCGCTACGCGCAAAACTATTCTATGCGCAGCAAGAGTTACGTCTTTTTTGACTTCACCCTTTTAGAATGAGATTTTTATTTCAGTATGTATGAAATTTACGACTTTAAAGAAAAACGCGTGTCCTTTTAATTTTTTCTAACTAATAAAATATAAAATTTTAACAACTATTATGATGTTGACAATTATGAAAAGACAAGCGGGAATTCACAATAAGCCCGCAGTTGCGTATGTTTTGGCGCTTCTTCTCATCAACGGGTATTAAAAATCGATCAATTAGCAGCCAGATGCGGCCAATTTGCTTAATAAAAGATTAGAATTTGAGACATCTATGAGTTTTAAATAAGTCCGAATACCTATAACGATGCCTGTATACTCACTTCTAATTCAATATTAAGAGGGTTTATCCCGAAAGTTGGCAACGTCGCATATAGCTGTCAAATGTTTTGCTGTTTTTAATAATTTCTCAATATTACTGAATAAAAAAAGAACTTATCATTCTATGGTTGAATGACGCGTCTCGTTTTATATTTGTCGGTTAGGCATTCAAATGATAAGATTACATTAAAATGCATGGAAAATGCGATGGAAAGTTTCCAAAGATAGTTCCATAATCCTAAAAATTTCGTGTTCCTATGATAATTGTTGCAATCCATATTTAATGTTTTATTCAACCATAGAGCGATAATTCATGGTTTCATTGAGTAATATTCAGAAATTAATGAAAACAGCGAAATATTTGACACCTATTTGCCACATTTCCAACTTTCGGAGTAAACCCTCTTAATTATGTCTTATTTTCATGATGTTGTGTGAAGAGAGATAGATCTTAAGTATCGAAATCTGTCATCATAGGTAACTGAAAGTGATATGATCACTACTACAAAGAAAACACTTCTTTCTATTGACAGAATCCTACTTACAATAATACCTGTTTATATGTTTGGTTACATTTTACAATTACAATTTCATAAACATACCACACTCCAGGGACACCAACACAATCATAGCAAAGTAACCATTTACCATCATTGTCACTAACAGTTGACACGCTAGCGTCAGAATCATCAGACTCCTCCGCTACTTCTTTTTCTTCTTCGGATTCGCTGCATTCCCCATCTTCTAAATCTCGAGGCACTTCATTTTTCTCTATCTTCTCATCTTTCTCATCAACTACAGGCTTCTCTTGCTCATTAGCTATTTTAATAGCAACTGAGTCTGCCTTTATTTCCACTTCTTTCTCTTTTTCTCCATTTTCAATCTTCTTTTTGCTTGACTTCTTCTTTCGCTTGGGCTTGCTTCCGTGTTCATTGTCCTCTTGATTTTCCTGTAATAGAATACTGACTTTGGTATTGGATAGAAACTTTATCATTTAATTACCTAAGGCGGTTTGGCCTCGGAGTGAAACCTGAGCTAAGTTTTTCGTCAGGTTATCAATGTCACTTTCTTCGCGGTTTCTTGCCTGTGGAAAGAAAGAAAAGTTAGGTTAGATTTTAGAAAATTGGAGCCGGACCGACAATTTATTAATTGGAATTTTACAAGACCAGAGTACATAATAATAGTTATAAATGTCTACCTTGAGCCCGCGCCTTCATCCGCATGGGTTTTTTTGGGATAAAAAGTAACCTAGTAGTAGTAGTGTTTTTTTATTTCCTTATTTCAAATTAATATATTGAAGAACCTTGGAATACATCCAATAAGGAACTTACCTTTCTGAGTTTTCTGGCCTTCCTCTTTTCATGAGCTTCGTAAAGAGCATTTGTGGCAGTCTTGCTTCGGTCAGGGTAGGAATGAAATTCAAAGGTCTTCTTGTCTTCGGAATAGTTGTAGTAACATCCTGTGTCAGGGTGGTAGTACAAGCCAAGGTCCTGAAAAATATAATTATTGGTCTATATTAACCTGTTTGGGGCCGCGGGGTTGAATTCACACTGTTAATTAAAGCTTAATTCAACTTAATTCAATCCGCGGCCCCAAACAGGTTAATAAGAAAACCACTTAGAAAGGTGGTGAATTCTGACATGATGGCTCCACATAAATGAACACAAACACATCATGGAGGTTGAATAGAATAAACCAAGAAATACATACTGCACTATAGTAATATCCAGTCTTATAATCATAGTACATCCCGGCAGACTCCACATACACCATTCCAGACTGCTGCATGGCATCCTGTGCGGCTTCTGCCACTTGTTCCGCTATACTTTTCTCAGTCTCCCCATTCTTACCACTAAAATTCCAACTATTTTTATCGCTGGCAACATTAGTATCTTTAGTAGATTCCAAATTTGAATTTTCAGTATTCTCTCCATCTTCATTTGTTTTCTTTGTCATCGTTTCTGGCAGGCTACTCTGTTCAGTTTCTTTTTTTTCTTCATCAGTCTGTGTAAAGGCATTTTGAAAGTTGGATTCTATAACTCTTGGAGTGTTTTCTTTTTCTGTTTGTTGGTCTGTCTGTGTGGATGCACATATTGTATCAGCTTTAACCTGTAATTTTAAACTGGGATCAATATTTTTACAGCATCAAAAAGCAACAAACAAAACTTCTTCTGGCACAGTTGATATAAAACAGAATCATGTTATACTGACCATATGCAATGTGAGGTAAGATAATTGTATTTCCAAAACATTATATACTGAGCCGATAGGAAACTACGAAAAGGAGTTTTGAACATTAAAAATGAAAATAACGATAATATACTTAATCAAAAGTAAACATGACAGCACCCTATTTTTATTGCAATAACATTATAATTTACCTGTTCCTTTAATTTCTCCTTGATTGTATGGAGCAACTGACTCTTTTTCCTTATTCTATGTCTCATTTTCAATATAAGTTTCATTATATCAGGCCTGAATTTAAGAGATAATCTCAAGCTTCGTAAGTCAAAACCACATTTGTGTGACATTACTTGTTTTTTGGTTTTAACCGGGGTCTCCATATTAGAATGTTAGGCGATTGGATGAAAAGGCTTCTTAGTATATAGATTTATTTATTTTAAAACAATAGACCTCAAATAAATATTAAAGTTCAAATTAATAACACAAATCGCTGAGGCCCAAAATTTCATTCCACAGAGAACGTCAATTTGACAGTGACAGCCAAAAGCGGATGACAGTCTAGGGACGTATTTCCTGAGAAATCATAGGGTCATGAATAGTGCAATAAACGCTTGTCTATCTAATTATAAGTAAGGATTCACAATCAATCCCGAGAAAATGGCCCCATCAAAATGGGTGCCCGAACAGCTCGGGCATCCGTTTGGCCTTCGTTATAAAGAGGCGTTATTAGCATATTGGAACGTATTTTCTAATGTCAGTTTGCTCCGGTGATCCGGTTCGAAGGACCAACAATGTCAGTAGAGATCTTCTACTATCTAAAGTCCCGCGCCTTCACATTTCAAAACGCTTCAATTTTTTTATTATTATTTTAATGCACCACCAACACTCTTAACGCATAGTTGATGGCTGTCTCAGCACGCACACATGTGTTGAGTGTTGGTGGTGCTTTTTAAATACATTGAAGCGTTTTGAAATGTGAAAGCGCGGGACTTTAGATAGTAGAAGATCTCTAACTGACTAAACTTTTGAAAGCTCTCAAGGACCAGACAATACATGAACTTTTCAACTTCGTGGCATTAGTAGCCACTTCATTTATTCAAATACTAGCTTCTGCCCACGTAGAATTTGTTTACCGCGTTCCCGCAGGAACTATGCGTTTTTCCAAGATAAATAGTAGCCTATGTCCTTTCTCGGGACTCCAACTATCTTCATACCAAATTTCATCCAAATCGGTCCAGCGGTTGAAGCGTGAAGAGGTAACAGACAGACAGACATGAGTTATTTTCGCATTTATAATATTAGTATGGATATCACAGCACTAGAGATGAGATTCATCATCATCATCATCATGATCCTTGAGATGAGATTGCTTGGATGCGAAGGACACGAAATAATAAAAAAAGATTTACTAGACCATTTTATTCATTTATTTTCAAGTAAAAAAAATGCCGAATGCAAACATTGTTTAGTATAATGTCGAATACTCCGATACCTTTTGTGCTTCATCAGACACAGTCGAGGACTAGACGCACTATGCACGGACAGACTGACGACTCGACATATAGCTGTTTACTATAGTTTTGAGTACAAAACCCAAATGCTTGTTAACTTAATATTATGTGCGTATTTATCGATCAACCTCACGTCAATCAGGTGGCAAAAATGGTTCGTTATTTTATGAACGGACACAATTAAGTACACCTATTAAGAAACAAATATTATAATGAAAAGAAAAACGTAGCCGTCCTATAAAATTGTATAATAATAACGCTAAAAAAGATCTATAAATGCAAACTCTAAATGAGTACAGTAGAAAAAAATACATCCAAAGGAAAAGTTATTTATATAGCTCATTTCGTTCAGTAGTCTATCGTTTACACATTTGTTAACCTTATACCCTATGGTAATAATTAGACAAGTACAAAATGATATTTCATTCTTAAAAATATCTATTCGTAGCCTAGGATTAAAGTCAGTTGTATATTTTTATTAATACAAGTAATTAATAGTCACTGCCGAGAGCTAGTCGCGGGAAAAAGCTCTTCAGTTGAACAGCTTGTTCCATTTCAGTAGAATTACTGGATAAATAAATATTAACATTACAATAATGAAGGTTGGACTTGTGCCTATATTGGCTTTTATACACACTAAATCTTTGTAGCTCTTAATAAATAAAAGTAAGTCCAGAAAAGTCCTGAAGTTCTATTGAGATGAAAGTCAGGATTCGATTCGAATACGACCGGCGCTCGTCGCCAGTACCTCAATAATAACCCATACCATTACGTCGCATACACACACTACTTACACAATTTCGTTACAAAATATCGTGTATGGAAGAACTACGCTAAAGGCTAACATGTTACATTAGTTCTCGATATGTTTTTTTATTTTTAATAATGTCACACGTTCGAATTAATGGCACGCTTGAAGCCAAACCCCTACTGTAACGTTAGCGGCGGTGAACGGTGGTCAGTCGGGGCAAGTGCACCTACCATATACAATCAACCGCAATTGAATCGGTTCACTTTGTATGGAAAATCCTATGCAAAGTGACCCGATTTCAGTTGTGTGTAAATATCTATAGAAGATATAAATATTACTCAACTAATGATATCATCCTTTAAAATAAAACAATCGTACTGCAATACGCAGCTGGCCCTGTTCACAGGGTTGGGCATCTATCCCGGTGGGGCACTTGCCCCAACTGCCTTACTTGCGTCTCGAGACCGGCGGGGCGATGGGACCAATCGCCGACCGCTCCCTAATCTAAGGGCTAACAACTTCATCTACTTCAACAATAACACTTAATTATTGTTCCGTGAAGCCAATCACGTAATCGAAACAATACATTTTATAAACGCCTCGCAATTCTCATATATAAGTCATATAAGCTACTTAGTTCGTGACATTTAATTAACAATGAATTAGAAATTCGTAGTCATTAAGTTAGGTGCACAATTCCTTGTTACGTCGAGGCTCACTTATTATTAATTTTGTAAATGCATTTAGGATTATTTAGGTCATAGCTACGGCGTCGTGTAGAGATCTTCTACTATCAAAAGTCCCGCGCCTTCACATTTCAAAACGCTTCATTTTTTTATTATTATTTAAAAAGCACCACCAACACTCTCAACGCATAGTTGATGGCTGTCTCAGCATGCACACATGTGTTGAGAGTGTTGGTGGTGCTTTTTAAATACATTGAAGCGTTTTGAATTTGGGAGGGGTGGGACTTTAGATAGTAGAACATCTCTATGCGCGGAGCGTGCATTAAATAAATTTATCAAGTGTTTACAAATCGCGATCGTCGACTAGTAAAGCTGGTTTCGAACGCTTTATTATTTAATTCCCTTTCGCACGACATCGGTTACTTTCCTGTAATATCGACTTTCCAACTCGTTCCTTACTAGTTTTTAAATTGGTCAAGTGATGTTAAGAATTTGATTACGCATTGTTTTTGTTTTTAAAGCAACACGGACGCGAACCCACGCACGAGCAGTTTTCTAATTGACTGATAAACGAGAATAAGTTTTAATTCAAATGACCATCATCGAACAGATCCGATATAGCATATAGCGACAAGAATTCCTGCTGTATGGCATACTTACTGTGTAATTACGTTTATATATGTACTGCTCCTTGAATGTGTGGTGTTCAATAAAGACTGTATACAAGGACGATTTTACGTAGGACAGCGAGCGACACCGTACGAAAGAGTCTTAAGGCTCGGTCACGACTTCGCGCGAGTAGCAGCAGCGAGCGTTTTTGCAATACCTTACACGATGGCGACGCTATTATAAATATAGCATATCATCAAACGTAATGTATTAGTAAATTTGCTTTCGCATGAAATCGTAGCCGAGACGGTAAAGGCCTTATTTAAGTCAATTGTGAGTCTTAAGGCGGGACGTAAGGTGGTGGTTTCCTGTAAGTAGGGGTGGCTTTGGGTCGGGGGGGTGTACGGGCAGCGGCGAAGGGCGGAGGAGGGCGGTAGGGCGCATCGTCGTGGTATTCCGGCGCTGACGGGAGTAAAGGCGGCTTTTCTTCCCGCATGATGACCGGAGACTTGTGGACGGGTTCTGAATCGCCTCTCTCTTCGAGCTCGTCTTGGAAAATCACCGGGATGCCTTTGGAGCGGAACGCTTGACGCTCCTCTTCGTCGCCGACGCTCATTTTGCCTGAAAATTGAGAAAAAATGGGGTGAATGTTTGTTCTAATGCATGATGCTAAGCCTGGGTTGATTCAAGCACACCGATTCGTGGTCGTTAAAAACGGCTAATGAGCTGTCATTTCAAACAGAAACGTCATTTTATACGATTGTAAAATATTTAACGAGCGCTACTTAGTTAAGGCATTCACTGCCACCAATGCATATATGCGTTTTGCTGACTTTCCCGCAGTGCCTCGACCGCACATGTGCGTTGCAATGTTCCCTTAATGACAGATGTGGCACCTGGCGAAAGTTCGTAAAAAGAAGTGGCAGTGAATGCGTTAACGGATTGTTTGAATCAACCCACCCTAAGTGCTTTGCGCTAGCAACGTTCCATCTACGTTTTGTTTGTACGTCAGCATTTATAACCAGAACAACGCGGTTTCAGGGTGTATTTGAATGCCATTTTGTTGCTTGTGAATGTACTAGAAAGAGCAACTTAAAAAAAGTGTACAATATGAAACAAATAATGTAAATAGCCAGAATTTTCATGAAATGGACTATCGTAGCTTTCAGAGCTTCTTTAGACTATTGAATGTAATTTATTGCTCATGATACTTTGCCATTTTATAGATGATCTACGAATACATTTACCAGTGATATGCACGTGATCTAAATTTGCGTACCTACTTAACTATATCCTCATGACTTATAAACCTTATTTCATATAGCAATGTGCGTTAGCTTTTGATATTGGCAATTGGCAAATGTGCCTATAAAGTACTAATACAAATTTTAATATCACCTCTGACTGTTCATCATTGTTGTTTCCTAAATTGAAACATACAATTAGCCACATTTTACTTAACAATTACAACATATAACGATAAAATTATCGCTTGAATTTTTTGGCTTTATATATATGTAAAATCACTACACATGTAAACTGTGTGTAGTCCTTTATTTTCTTAATTTCAAATTAGCGCGCCACGGCCGGCACATTAACATACGTCAACTGCCAGATGCTCCGGCAGTGACAGGTGACATTTGAATTGAAAGGTTATAATTTACTTTGCTAATTGGTTCGTTAAGAAATATCAAAACTCGAAATAAAGGCTTTAAATGTTGTTTCTTTCGTTTTACAGGTGAGTGAGATTTTTGTTTATGTACCATGTGATTAGGATAACGTTTGGAAAAACATATTGTAAATAAAATCTTTCGTTTTACAGAGAAACGCAATTACGTCTTTGTTTCATTACAAAAGTATTAACCCAGAAGTGGTCATTAAACCAGATATAGAAGAAAACCTTATTATAAAACAACATTTTCTGCTTCATATGTCAATATGGAAAAATTGAGATTTGATTTTGTCGTAAAATCAACACCAGATGGGAAATCAAACATCATTTGCATAACCTCGATAGCCACACCTAATGGACAGACTTTTGGGATCCCAACTGATTATCAGCCTGCAAGTTTACACCAAACGATCGTAAGTACGCCAAACTACGCAAAGGTAAAAAAGTGTCTAACTAAAAGGCATCAATCTAGAAAAATATGGATAACCTTGAACGATGACATAGCAAAGGCATACTTGGACGAAGAACAAAACTTGCAGTTTAATGACTTTTACCTGGAAGAAATATTGGAACAAACAACCAGTGTTGAATCAGCACCTGACACTTCCAAACAGATGTTCGAAACGCTGTTAGAAAAATTACTCGGAGAAAAACAAATTAAACCAGAAACACAAAATTTGGGGAAGATTTCAAAAGATTTCATGATTGAAAAATTCACGGGGAGAAATACAAATGCTTATCAATGGATTAAGGATTTCAATAAGGAATGTGAACGATTCCAAATTGACGACGACCTGAAGAAAATTGAAATTTTGAAAAATTTCATGGAACTTTCCAGTGCAGATTGGTACAGTTGTATGCTTATGAAGCTTACCGTGGAATCGGAATGGATCAAATGGGAGAAAAGTTTTTGTGAGACTTTTGCAAACAAAGGTTGGTCGCCCACGAGATACGCTCTTGCCTTTAAATACCAAGCAGGCTCCTTACTAGACTATGCTTTAAAGAAAGAAAAACTATTATTGGAAGTGAGGAAAAAGATAGATATTGGGACACTTATAGACCTCATAGCGTTTGGCCTCCCAAATTATGTCGCAGACAAAATTGACAGAGAAACTTTACTTACCACTGAAGATCTGTATAATGAAATAGGTAAACTGGAACATCTTGTCGGTAAAAACAAGTACAGTAAAAAGATTTTTGTAAGTACAGAACCCAAATCAAAAAAAGTAGAAGAGAAAAAACCGTGCCAAATCTGTGTCAGTGAGAAGAAAGGAAGCCGATACCATCCTGAAGAATACTGTTGGTTTAAAGGAAGAAATGAAAAACGGGTTGTGAAAACTGTGAATAACTCCGAGTTGGAAATTGAACTTAACGATAAGAATCCAAAAAACTAGATGTGCCACCATTAATAAAAATAAACATATTATTAAATGATACATTAAATGTGTCTGCAATTTATGACTCTGGTTCTAATGTATCACTAATAAATGCAAAATTACTGAAGATACAACAAAAAGAAGATGCAAGTGATATAGAAGTTGCCAACTTGAGAACTATTAATGGTGAGAAGAAAACAAAAGGCATGGTAACCGTAAAAATAAAAATCTATAACATTGAAAAGGTTATGGATATATTTGTGGTTGATAATGAACATTTTAACTATGATTTCCTGATAGGATTGGATGGCATAAAAAAGTTCAGATTAGTACAAAATGAAGAATTACAGATTATACAATGCAACGATCAATCAGATAAAACCACTTCAAAAGAGGATACAAATTCAATAAATTATTCAGTGGAAGATATCCCAAATACAAAAACTGTCAATATTCCTGATGTACTGGGTGACAGAAAAGAAGAGGATGTTTTATTATACTCAGAGGTATTAAAACAAGATTATAAACAATTAAACAAATGTGAAGTAAATTTCAATGAACATATAAATTGTGATAAATTTGAAATATCGGTTAATCATCTGGATTTACATCAAAAATCAGAAATTGACAAGTTGATAGGAAAATACAATCAAGTCTTCGCAAAGGACAAATATGATGTTGGTACCGTAAGAGACTACGAAGCTCAAATTGACTTGATGATGGATAAATATTGTTACAAACGTCCTTACCGATGCACATCAGAAGACCGAAAAGAAATTGAAGAACAAGTATCACTACTGCTAAAGAAGAATTTAATCCAGGAGTCTTACAGCCCATTTGCAGCTCCTGTAACGTTGGCCTATAAAAAAGAAGATGAGAAGAAAACAAGGCTATGTATAGACTTTAGAGACTTAAACAAAATTGTTGTCCCTCAGGCACAGCCTTTTCCGTTAATTGAGGATTTAATGATAAAAACTGTTGATTGCAAATATTTTTCTACTCTTGATATCAATTCAGCATTTTGGTCTATTCCTTTAAAGATTCAAGATAGATATAAAACGGCTTTTGTCACTCAAGAGGGCCATTTTCAATGGACATGCCTTCCATTTGGATTAAAGACTGCTCCAGCCATCTTTCAAAGAATTTTAAGTAATATCATAAGAAAGCATGAACTCTCTGACTTTGCAGTAAATTTCATTGATGACATTTTAATTTTTTCAAAGACTTTTGAAGAGCACATAATACATATATCAAGACTACTGGAAGCAATACTGAAGGAAGGTTTCAGACTAAAATTTTCAAAATGTAAATTTGCCAATAATTCTGCCAAATATTTAGGCCATATCATTGAAAATAACACCATCAGACCCCTCAAAGACTATTTAACTGCTGTGAAAAATTTTCCAGTCCTAGAAACAAGAAAAAATGTTCGACAATTTTTAGGGAAGATAAACTTTCACCACAAATTCATACCTCATAGTGCAATTATCCTGGACCCACTACACAATTTATTGAGGAAAGATGTTAAATTTACATGGTCAACAGAATGTCAAGAATCATTTGATAAAATAAAAGCCTTATTATGTTCACAGCCAATTCTGAAAATCTTTAATCCAGAGCAACCAATAAAAATATACACAGATGCAAGTGCAAAAGGTGTGGGAGCAGTACTAAAACAAGAAGAAAACGGAAGCAGCAAGCCAGTTGCATATTTTTCAAAAAAACTATCCGAAGCCCAAAAAAAAAAGAAGGCAATATATCTGGAATGTCTGGCGATAAAAGAAGCTGTAAAGTATTGGCAGCACTGGCTTATGGGTCAAGAGTTTGTAGTATATTCGGATCATAAACCATTGGAAAACATGAACATCAAGGCAAGAACAGATGAGGAGCTTGGTGATTTGACCTATTATTTGTCACAATATAACTTCAAGATAAAGTATAACCCAGGGACCAGGAATCAAGAAGCTGACTGTTTGAGCAGAAACCCAGTTCTGGAATCTTCTGATAATACTGATGATTTTTTGAAAATAGTAAATCTAATAAAGTTAGAGGACATAAAAAATGACCAACATGTAAATTTAGATTACAACGATAGGACAACTAAATTTGTACTGGAAAATGGAATCTACTATAAAAAGACCAAAGGGAGGAAAAAAATCGTACTGTCAGAAGATTTAACTAAGACTCTAATAAAGCATGTCCATGATACTTATTGTCATATTGGAAGAACTCAAATGATAAATAAAATAACGCCATTTTATGCAGCAAAGAATATGATCGCCAATATAAACCGAGTTTGTGACGAGTGCGAAACCTGTATTAAGAACAAGTCAAGAAGAAAACCAAAATATGGTCTAATGTCACACTTGGGCCCAGCCACCCGTCCTTTTGAAATCGTGTCTATTGATACAATTGGAGGCTTTGGAGGATCACGATCCACAAAAAAATACTTACATCTATTGGTTGACCATTTTACGCGATTTGCTTATATTCTCACGTCAAAAAATCAAAATTCCGATGATTTTATCAAACTAATGAAGTATGTGACACCAAACTACCCCGGTACTAACAGATCAGTACCCGGGCATAAACTCCAAAGAATTCAAAGAATTTTTAAAAAAGGAAAGTATACAAATAATTTTTACTGCCGTTGACGCACCCTTTTCGAATGGGCTCAATGAAAGATTAAACCAGACTTTAGTGAACAAGATAAGATGTAAAATAAACGAGAGTGATAAGAAAACGGCATGGACAACAATTGCACAAAAATGTGTTGAAAAATACAATGAAACGGAACACACAGTCACAAAGTTTGCCCCAAAGTACCTACTGGAAGGTGAAAATGTAAACATTCTACCACTAGAATTAAAATCAAGGTGTACTAAAGACGATTTGAAAAGAGATAGATTACTCGCTTTGAAAAATACTGTAAAATCACACAATTATAATAAAAAAATATTTGACCTGAATAGAAAAGAATACAAATTGGATGTAGGAGATAGAGTGTACGTGGAAAATGGAAACCGGCTAAACAGGAAGAAGATGGATGAATTAAGGATTGGACCTTATAAGATACTGAAGAAAGTTTCAAATTCCATCTATGAGATTGATACCGGACATAAGAAGGCGGAATCAAATCTCTACCACATTACTAAACTTTCTCCTATATTCGTTCATGGATAAACAATTCCATACATTTATTAGAATTGTTTATTACTGAGGCTGGGAGATGTAAAATCACTACACATGTAAACTGTGTGTAGTCCTTTATTTTCTTAATTTCAAATTAGCGCGCCACGGCCGGCACATTAACATACGTCAACTGCCAGATGCTCCGGCAGTGACAGGTGACATTTGAATTGAAAGGTTATAATTTACTTTGCTAATTGGTTCGTTAAGAAATATCAAAACTCGAAATAAAGGCTTTAAATGTTGTTTCTTTCGTTTTACAGGTGAGTGAGATTTTTGTTTATGTACCATGTGATTAGGATAACGTTTGGAAAAACATATTGTAAATAAAATCTTTCGTTTTACAGAGAAACGCAATTACGTCTTTGTTTCATTACAAAAGTATTAACCCAGAAGTGGTCATTAAACCAGATATAGAAGAAAACCTTATTATATATATTGCTAATTTTTTGGCGTCCCATTTTTCCCGTTCCCGTAGGAATATTGCTCCCCTATTCTGCCAAAGGAATCTACATGCCAAATTTAAGCTTTCTACGACCATTCGTTTCGGGTGTGCTTTGTCTATCACTCAGTCAGTTACGAAAGAGTTTCATACATATTTATTGATAGAAATTGACTCACCAGTCCGCCGCCTTCTATAGAGAACGCACGCAATGATCCCAGCGACAAGCAGCATGCAGACTATAACGACGGCCGGTATCACAAACGTCACTAGATACTCGGTATATCCGGACTCCGCGGCATTCCCCGCCTTATTCTGCTGGTTCGATGACCCTGGAGGCGCGGCCGGGACCTTAGCCACTTTAGTGTGCTGCTCAGCGCACATCCCTTGCGGTATAAGGGTGATCGACATTACTTTTTCTTTGTCGAATATTTGATCCACGATCAGCTCTAAAGCTCCGTTCGATGAGGTTCCGTCGTCGGATATTATCATCTTACGCAGCCTTTCTATTCTGTCTTTCGGACAGTTGTCCATTGGCAAGCTTGTGTTGTACCTGTGGACAAAGAATAAGTAAATTAGTGTTGATTTGCAGGGTTACTCTCAATGTTGTTTAGTTCTGTTCAGTTGTTGTATCCGAATTGAGTCGTATACAGGATAACTATTATAAAAAAAAAATAAGCTTCATTAACATTTGAGCGCTCCGACACTATTGCAAACTCAGTCGAGAACACATAGATGCTTTTGAACAAGAAACATATTCCAACTCGCTTGTAATTTAAATTTCGTTTTCCTCGTGACGAAAGGAAGCCAATTCAATGCTTAACAATTAAATAAATCTACTTGTTGACCATGAAAAGTCCGGCGGAAATCCGACTGTTCTTCTTTACAGGTTGCATTTCTCAACCGAGTGAAATTTTGTGACCAGGTTCAAAAACAATGTATCTATTTTTTTTTGTGAAATTGACAAATTGGCGGAGCTATGGTCAAAATATATAACAAAAACTGATTTAAGCTGCGGAGCTCCCAGAGCCACTAGTTATATGGTTGTTGTGATCGTTCTTTTTACGCAGAGGTAATAGTACATTACAGACCTAGGGCGGTGAATTCGTTAATGTGCCAGATCGCAGGTGTTTGTGACCAGAACCGAAAGTGAGGGCCATATATATGCGATCTGGGGCTTTACCAATTACCGCATGTGGTTAGTTTAAAGTTTTACGTCTTGCCTTGGCCAGAAAGTGAGGTTTTCTCCCCCACTTTACGGCCAAGGGTGACGTAAATAAACTTACCAAATAATGGTAGTAGGATTAAAGGTGATGTTCCGTATGAGGATGTTGCTGGTGTCTTTGTCTCCGAACAGCGTGGCTAGCTTCTCGACGATCTTCCGCTTGCTGTTGGCGTTCTGGGCCAACATCTCGTACGGGTAGTCGAGCGTCATTTGGAACTCGACCGTCGGCCGGATCGTCGGCGCCTTCACCACTTCCACTATCAGGCTGTCGTAGGCGCTCTTCTTACTGGTGTCCTCCGCGATCTGTCGACAAATTTAAATTAAGAAACACGGAGAAAAAAATAATTACAATATTACCAGATCGTATAGTAGTTTGATTATGGTGTAGGAAAACAGATTTCAGCTATGTTTAACAGATTTCTTCTTATTACAACAAGGCATATTTTTGTTGATACTAGAATATTCTAGATAATAATATTTTCTGGTAATGTGTAAAAAAATTATAGTTGTCACATATAATACAATAAATCAAGTTGAATTTACAATATTCTGCTACACGGAGACAAAAGTCTAGGTGTCTTTTTTCTCCGTGAAGGTACCAAAGAAGACAATCCGTTATGTCAGCTATGAAGCTCGGAGACTATTTTATCGATCTAATGAGGGCCACCGTAGCGGGCGCTACTGGCGTTAGAGACTGAGATCGAGATGGTGATTGGAGGGATGTATTTTATAGTTGTCAATGTGAAAGTGCGCAAAAGTGGACACCAAATCGGGTAGATTGGGGGCGCTGCGGTCGCCACTCCAGTCAAGCCACCTAGGCGGATAGTCTGCAGTGGCGCCTTCAGATGGCGCTGCTGAGGCGAAAACGCAGCGAAAACGGTTGTGAGGAGAGTGCGTTTTGTTTTGTTGCTTATCGAATCCGCTGGACATCAACTGTTTCGCTCCAACGCCACTAGCGCCTCTAGCGGATACAACGAATCGTTGACGACTCTGGTGTTCTTGATGTCTATGGTCAGCGGTGATTAACTTTTCACTTTCGCCTACATGTTGGTCGGACAATTAATAGAGTTTTCTCAAAAATGGCCGGGAAACTCGTCATTGTCTGTTTTCTATCAGACCGCGAAGTGCGTCATTGACGATCAGTCAAAAATAAAAATAAAAACTCAACTACATGCCCCGGAAATTTGGTATGAAAATACTTCCGCGGCAGGTATAAGCGCAGGGAATGTTGTATGAGATTTCATTATCGTACAGGTACTTTTTTTAAACTGATAAATACGCGAAGGAATTTCCAAACGGCCAAGTCTGCATGTTCTGTATCTGTCAATTGACGCGAAACGAAACGTTTTTATCCGTGTCTGAAACAGCGCAATGTATTTCAGAACCGAATAAAAAAAAGCGGGATCCATAAAGAGCGGGAATTCTTGTCTTGTGTCAGATTTATTGAGCTAAATTTCATGAAAATAGTTTACTAGTTTGGTTTAAAAATTAATAAAAAGTTATAATTTTTATAAAAAATGAGAAATCTACATGCGAGTTTTTAACTTGCCGTGTTAGTGTGTCTGTTAAATTCAAATATCGGTGCATACAAAATAAGACTGGCGTTCCATTGGACTTGTTGTAAGTACTTGAGTATCTTTGCGTGCGTGTCAATGCTGTATTATGAATACCTAATACCAAGTTTTTTTTTCATTTTTGAGAAAAGCACTATATAAGCCTCGGCACGTGAAAGGCTTTGCAGGCTTCGTATATATTAAAGGGCCTCGGCGAAGCCTCGGCCCTTTAAACCAATACTCAGCCTGCAAAGACCTACTTTCCCGGCCACGGAAATAATGTACTATTTCACTCCTATTCGAAAAGGAGTATTTTGTAACCCCGTTTAGAGGGAGCAAAATGCGATTTTGTTTCCTCTCCATTTCTGTCCCGCTAACAGGGAGCAAAGTACGATTTCGCTCCCTGCTGCTACTGGTTTTCTCATAGGAGTGAAAAGCAGAGCGTATAACACGGTAGCAAGATGACTTACTAAGGACTGACACCCAAGGTGTAAATAACCTTGGGTGTCAGTCCTTAGTAAGTCCCCCTAGTGCTCACCAGCTGGTAGTGTACGATGCCGACGTCCCCGCTGTCCGGCAGACCGTAGAACTCCTGGTTCTTCTCGTCGAATTGCAGCCAGTGGGTGGCGGGCAAAGTCGAGCGGTCCATGTACCGCAGCGAGAGCGCCAGGTTGCGAGTGCCGCCGTCTTCCGGGTCGAAGAATGTGTCCTGAAATGGTTACTCGTATGTAGTTTTTGTAAAAAAAGAAAATATAGCTCAAAAATCCTCGTGTAAGTCCGGCCGGCGGTCGCGGTGAGAGCGTCGCCCTGGTCGCGTGCTCACCTCGGGCACCTTGTAGAGCAGCAGGCGGCCGGCGGTGGCGGTGAGGGCGTCGACCTGGTTGCGGGTGACGGGCGGGTAGGTGTCGGGCGCGCGCGTGGCGGGCGGCTCGCGGCCGCAGCGCCCGGCGCCGCGCCACGACACGTCGCCCTGGTCGCGTGCTCACCTCGGGCACCTTGTAGAGCAGCAGGCGGCCGGCGGTGGCGGTGAGGGCGTCGCCCTGGTCGCGTGCTCACCTCGGGCACCTTGTAGAGCAGCAGGCGGCCGGCGGTGGCGGTGAGGGCGTCGACCTGGTTGCGGGTGACGGGCGGGTAGGTGTCGGGCGCGCGCGTGGCGGGCGGCTCGCGGCCGCAGCGCCCGGCGCCGCGCCACGACACGTCGCCCTGGTCGCGTGCTCACCTCGGGCACCTTGTAGAGCAGCAGGCGGCCGGCGGTGGCGGTGAGGGCGTCGACCTGGTTGCGGGTGACGGGCGGGTAGGTGTCGGGCGCGCGCGTGGCGGGCGGCTCGCGGCCGCAGCGCCCGGCGCCGCGCCACGACACGTCGCTCACGGCCAGCTCCGGCGACATGGCGCGCGATAGGCGTTCCGACGGCTCGTGGGAGTCGGGCGACGTTTCCAGTATCTGAAAATCAATGACCATGACACTCTAAAAAAAAACTTTGTTCTAGCGTACAGCATTTTTTCAAGTCAGTATAGCGTGATCCACTACGACATCCTATCTATGGTTAACACGGCTTGACACGAGATGGATTGGGTTATAGTCCCCTACCGGGCGGGGCGCATTGTATAAATGAATTTGTATGTGGAGTTTTTGAAAAAGCCCTGATGATTTTGTTGCAGCGCTTCTTCGAACTGGGTGTCTGGGGTCAATGGCAATGGGTCTTGGAAGCGCTGATAAATTCATTTCTGACGTGTAAAAGTGCCCAGATGTGGCGTACTTGCTGAATAAATAATTTGATTTGATTTGATCAGTTGTAATTTGATTAGGCGTACTGTACTTAGAAATCCAGAGTTGCGGGTGTCGCTACATGTTTATTCACTGAAAAAAATACTCTTTAATATTTAAAGGCCCTCGGTCCTTTAAATCGCGATCATCAACTATGAACTTCATAAATATCTAAATTACCTGCATCAACCGTTTAATATCCTCGATGGGGCACGCCGATTCCTTGGGCAGCGTATCATTGGTCCAGACGAACTCGCACAAATCTCCCGTCTTCGACACGTTCAGCACTGTAATATGGTGCATATCTGTCGCTAGGAGGTTGACGATGCCTTCTAGGGCTCGTATCTGCCAGTCTAGGTCGTTGGCGAACGTCTTGTTCAGGCGGAAGTGCATGACGAACTGATGGTTGATGGTGCGAGCGCTCTTGTGCTGTTGCACGGTGATGTCGAGGGGGCCGCGGGCGTAGCGGCCCTCTGAGTCGGTGGCTTCCACGACGAAGTTCCAGCGAGACACGTGGGCTTCCAACGGCCTGTGGGTTTTAAAGAACAATAATGTCACTGGTAGGCAAACGCACACATGCTACCTGATGGTAAGCGAACACTGCGGCCAATGGACACCGAAATCCTATGATTTCTTACTAAGAAACCATGATCTCGAATGCGTTGCCCACCCTGAAGCCCAAGATGGAATGCCACAAAGGCAGTAATTTCACCGGCAATTTGACTAGGGGCAAAATGGTATATTTTACCGCGGGTGACGGATTGAATGCAGAGCTAAGGGAGTGATTCAAGAGTCAAATCTTGAGGTGGCGAGGGATTCAGCAAGGTTTAAATAATGTTGCAACCATGTTGTACATTCTGCTTCACTTCTATAAGAAAAGCAGTAGCAGCAAGGAGCAAATTTGTACTATGCTCCGTGTTAGCCGGTAAGAAATGGAGGGAGTAAAATCGCATTTTGATCCCTCTCCCTCTCCCTCGAATAGGAGGAGTGTAAACATTAAACGACAGCGGTTTAGAAAATGTCGCCACGGCTGTCCACGACGTGTTGTGACATTAGAGATCGGGTTGCAAGTATCTATAGGCAGCGGTGACCACTATCTATCAGGCGGGCTCTGTGGATTTTTGAAGGACAGCAATAATAAAATCACATTATGGAAAAGATGGCGTTGAAATCATTCCTTTTTGGTTAGTTTCTACAAAGACATCTTAGCTCAGCGTCGAGATATTAATTCCCAATTGATTCAGAGTCAGAGAGAACTATACTTACAAGCCGTAGACTTCCAGTTTGGAAGGCAGGAACTGTATCCAAGAGTCGTTGCGCAGTTTGGTGCCTTCAGCCAAGTACATACTGTACGTAAGGTTGTTCGCGTCCTCAGGGTCCGTGAAAAGATTCGATGGTATCATGTATCTGAAAAATAAAAATTAATATCCATTAGAACTTATTTTTTATATGAATTTCCAAAAAATGCTTTCATACAAAGCAAAACAAAAACTACATTTGACAAATTTCATGTCGAATGTAGTCAATTCTTTCAGATATTTTTTTTACAATTAGTCCAGATTATTTGGACATATAGGGTATATAATTACAGTAAGCATTTGATTAAATTGGACATATAGGGGGAAATTATACTAAGCATTTTATTCCATTATTAAATAAATTCAAAAGATTAAATACGATCGTATTACCTAAATACCATAGTACCCAATGATTTTTATACTTAAGGATAGGCCCATCCGAACATTCAGTCGCCATTTTCTTCATACAACGAAATACAGCGCCGTCTGGTGGTCAACTGCATGAACTACGAGAATGTTTTGCGCGCTATAACCTCGCAGTGACGTAACGAGAGGTGTTGCTGGCTTTTTTATTTTATTCAGTACAAGCGACGTGAATGCTGTAATATCATTTTTTCTAATAAAACATGATTCAAAAATCAACTTTTGTTTATTTATTGACAAAATAATTATTTATTTATATTTTCTTAGAAGTCCAAATTAAACATCTCACGTGAAATTATTCATGTGTAAAAATGACGTCCTTACAAGGTTACTTTAACAAGCAGTCTCCGTAACTATGGCAACTCCGTAACATGGCGTAAATATGGCGACTTCGTGTCATAAATTTATTGTTTACAAAAATATTTCGATTGATGGAATAAACACAAGGTAATGTTAATCACCGATGAAACGATATTTCATGACACTTTTTCACTTTGCCTACGTGATTTCTGCAGCCTTTTATCACGCAAGTCGGCATTTTTTAAGGGTTGCGTATATGTTGTTTGACATCCGCACGCGCCGGTGTCTCGCTGAGCAATGTGTCACGATTGGTGACCAAACTTGGATTGGGCAATTTTGGGCACCAACAAAGTGGGGTTATATGTCATGTGCGTAGACCCGGTCTATACGAAGTATTATATATGTCTATGATAGTACCTATTTAAAATGCATTTTATTTGAAGTATTAGGACACTTCTCTTGCAAGACATTTTACACTTGACATTTGACAGTAAATCGGGCCTGCGCTTACCTAAACGCCTTTCCGGCAATGGTGGCGAACTTTTTCATGTGGTGTTTGAGGGTGGGGGGTTTCTTCGAAGGCGCTGGCATGGGGAACGTCACGATTTCCGTGGTCAGCCCGAATATCGTGCTCGTGCGCTCCGTTGACGATGGAATCTCCTGGAATGTTATGAACTATCATGAAACAATAGTCGTCGAGATGATAACAAAGCAAATTCGTCCCTGAGTCTGTTTAATCAAATAAAGGTTATCTTCCGCGACAGTGTTTACTTGACTGAGCTAGAAGGAGGGTATGTAAGTATTAGCTGTGACACTATCTGTAGCTTAAACGGCTTGATGTATTTTAGCTCGTCGGCTCGGCTATCAAAAGTTTGTATGTAGTAGGGTTTAATATTCCATTTTTTCAAAAATCCAGTTATTGATTCTCGAAGTCCCGGCCTAGTTAGAGCAGTTTACTGAGACTCAATTACGTAGTTTTGTTCATTCAGTTACTATACATCAAAATTATTTCAGTAAAAAAAAAAAAATAGGTTCCCAAAAAAATCTTGATGACGAAATGAATCTCCATTATAAATAATGAAAGTAATTAATTTAGAATTTTGCCCAAGTTAGTGTTAGTTGATTAGAGGTTTATTGAATTCGAAAATGCGCCCAAATCATGTGCTATCTACTTTGGATTATAATTCACACTCCCTACTGTCCACCCCACCAAACCAACTCAGTGCACACCTTAACCAAATTGCATCCCAAAGTACTTACAAACTTCTAGTTGAAGATACCTACAAAAAGTGATCAGCGAAAACTTAAAACTATGATACAATCAACATAAAAATCTGTTCATATTTCTTCGGTAAGTTGTACTTATAGTAGTAGTCTAATTTGAGAGATTCCCATTGTATCAAAGCCCCATGAAAATTCCAAGTTCAAAAGCAATTGAATCTCTAAATTCGACAAAAGGACGCTTGTAAAAATCTCATTTTTTTTTAATTCTAAATTTACCGGATAGAAAAGGATTTAAACAGCCATTTTTTTATTCCATTAAGGCAGACATGGACCAATGCCGCTAACCTCTGGTTAGCCTCTAACTCGGTTTAAGTTAATAGTAAACCAGACAAGTAAAAAAAAAACACCCAAGCCTTAATCATTAATTGTTCAACCCATATTGATTAATATGATCCTACTTGATATGGTGTTGCTTTCTTACCTTTACTCCAAGCTAACCAGACTTGATGGATTTTAGCTTGTGAGGTGTCGTTAGATTCGTCTTGATTGTGAGAGTGACACCGGGTATATCAAAGGTTTGTATGCGGTCAGTTTTTTTATTTATTATTAAATAACTATTTATGTATAAGGCCAGGAGCATATTTTTAACGATCCAATTGTTTTTTTTCCTGAACAAACCTGAGTGGTGACCTCTGCGACAGTGACAGTTGTCTCTGGCGCCGTCGTGGTCGTGGTAGTCGTCGAGGTGGTCGTGGGCGCGGGTGTCGTCGTTGTCGTTGTCGTCGTTGTTGTGGATGTCGTTGTCGACGATGTCGACGCGGGTGTTGCGACGGTGGCTTCGACCGGCGTCGACGATGCGACGGTGGTGGGTTGCGGCGAGGTGGGCGCTTCGTTCGACGCGCGAATTATTACGGTCTGCTGAAAGTGCCACGCGGACGCTCACACGATGTGCCGTGAAGGGACGTATGAAGAACTTTTATTGGATTTTATTATTATACCTGATCAGGCACTTTAACGTCTACCACAATCAATTTGATGTGTATGTAGGTAGATGTTAAGCGTTTATATGAATGTATACTTGTGAGGGTTACGGACGAAATTAAAATATTATATGGTATCATCTTTGGTACATATATCATGATTGAAAAATAAAGTTAAGCATATTGTATTGCAAAATTATGTGAAAGATTTAACGTTTCGAAATCCAACAAACATTCTTTTTTTTACATTTAAAGTTTTTAGTTTACATAAATTTCAATACTTGGTACTAGGCACATATATAAATATTAAACAGTTGTTCATACGTCAATCGATTAGTCAGTAAGTATTTACATATTATTTTACAATGGAAATGGTGAACGTGAAGGCATTTCAAAGTCTACTCTAAATTGTGTTAACCACTCCATATGCACTCAAACTTTAGTATCTACAGTGTGATGTTATTTATGATAGTGGTTATTATAGATAGTGGGCCATACCATTTCGGGTTCGGTAGAAGTGGGCACATCTTCTGGTACAATGACGATGGGGTCGTGTTCCAGGCGTCTGGAAGTTTCTTCCTGTGGTGTGTACCCAATAGCATTGGTTTCGGCAGCAGATTCACTGTACGGAGTGATACGGACTTTCGGTTCCTGAAAAATAAAAATATTAGTTAAAAAGACTCGAAATTGACTTTATATTGTGAAGCATTTATTCACGCGTAAAGAAATTGCAAGTCCAAATCTGTTACATGCTAGTTCATAAGTATTCTTTAGGGTCTATTACAGTTTAAAAATATACTTCAATTGAAGAAAAAAATCTAAACATTCACTATGTCCAGTCTGTGGTATTGGTATTTAACTATTCAACGCTACATACTAAGAACATTCCGAAATAGAATAAACAAATTTAATATGGTCAACCACAAGGTGTAGAATTGTCACTTCTATCCCCGAAAGTTACATTCGTTTTTGTGGATTTTCTGAGGAAGAAAATCAGCATTTTAATGACCTACGTTATGTAATTGTTAACTTTTGGGAACGAACACATCGAAAATTACAAATAAACAAAAACATAATAAAACATACTACGTATTCTAATAAAATCTATACAACGGCACATAAATCTTGCCTGCTGTAAACACACACAAATACGTTAACATAAACCGACCATGCCATCGGATGTGGAGTAATCTCTAATCAGGCTCATGCAACACAGATGCTCGTATTAACACCATTGATCTATTATAAGTAAGGATTCACAATCAGCCGGAGAAAAATGGCCCGTCAAAACGGGTGCCCGAACAACTCGGGCACCCGTTTGGCGCTCAGTAAATTTGACTTGAGCGTCTTATAGTTTTAGGTTTACTTTTGTATAAAATATTTGACATATTATAAAGAAGCATAATGGAACGTATTTTCTAATGTCAGTTTGCTCTATATAATTTGACATATTCTGTTAGCCACTGTTCGTCCATATGTTATTATAGGTCAATGATTAACACTGATGCTGTTTTGTTACGACAAACCTCCGTGGTAGGTGTATTAGTAGTAGCGGTCTCGGGAGTGTCTTCGCTCGTCGGTTCCTCCGTGGTGAGTTCGGTGGGGAGGGTGGGTGTTTGGGTGGTGGGAGTGTCTGGGGTGTCGGTGGTGGGTGGTTGGGTGGTAGGTGAGGTCGGCGTTTCGCGGCTCCCCTGAAACGTGTCGGCGGTGGTAGCGGGCGAGTCGCCGTGGTGGTGGCGGTGGGGATGCGGGGAGGGCGGGGAGGGCTGCACCTGCTGCGCAAGCGCCGCAACACACCGGGTTAGTACTGCCACCCATTTGTACATATAGCAAGCGAGCCCTGTGTGACGTTATGGCCTTATGGAGTGTGCGTGGGGTTTAGGAGCGCTGGTGATCGCATTTGTTTGATTAAAAAACTGGAGGTTCATAATAATGGAAAAATGATTGAAAATACGCAAATCCCAAGATTCATGGAACTAGGTGGTGTTCATATACGAAAACATTTGGTCATCATCGTCGAAATCTTTAGGATACGATTTTTATTTCTGAATCAGTGAGGAATCATTGTGATCCCTGAGGTTGAATTAGAAGCTCAAAATGCAGCGAATTATTTTCACAACATTTTCCATTGCTTTCCCTTTTAATAGGAACTATTACTCGACCAGCAGTGACAGACTAACATCACCAGCGCTCCTTACACATTGGAGATTTTGCTTACTGGTTCGTTTTTGACAAAACCAAGCACAAATATGAAAAGCACATTTTGTTAATAACAGCACACAAAGCTCACTTGTAAAATATGATTGTTTAATTCTAATCCAATTTATATCCTTTATTATTGATGTGGATGTGTGACGGGTTGATGATCGCGTAATGTAATGATGCTTTTTTGTACAAATTCATAACATTTTAGACAAATTTTTCAAGTCAAGCCAATTTGTCGATGAAATGTATGAACGGCTTGAAAGTAATGAAATGGAAATTAAATAAATTATAACTTTATAATTTCTTTTCATCGAATCGTCGGATGATCGCTCTCAATCGAGAGGAATGGAAGTAGTGGGTGGAGGCCTTTGCCCAGAAGTGGGACAAATCAGGCTCGACATAATAATAATAATAATAACTTTATATGTATTATGTGAACGGATGTTTATGTAGGCCAATGCCCAGTGATACAGGGATATTGTATGACAGAGGGTTTGTTCCATTATAATGTTTTCATTCAACATTCCATGCTAAATAATGTGTTCGGATGGATGCTGCTATGGATGACGTGACAGATAAGTGCAAGATTCATTCCTCTCACCTCATTCTACTTACAAGGGGACACTCATTGAAAAATAATCCTTTCTAATTGCAACAATAACACTTTTATTCCAATAAACGAAGAAAGGGGTATTTTTCAATGAATTTGAAGGTGATGCATTATAGATTAATAGAAGACTTGAGGTAGACTAGTAGTAGATAAATATTTTCAAGTGTTCATAGATATTTAACTAGTCTGCCTTGAGTCTTGCACGGATGGATAACAGTTTTATACCGGAAGAGGTGACAAATGGATGTAGTCGAAATACCATACTTATAACTATTATTTATGGGTAAATAGAGATGCACAGTTATCAATGAATTAATTTACAGATGGACATTTCAAGCGCCACTTTAAAGCGTAAAATCCCAATTGCTGAAAGCCTTGTAGCTGTGCGACAGTATTTGGTCACAATAAATGAAAATATGTATATGGATTCCTTACGCCTAAGTCGTTAATTGATCATACGTAATGTATACAAATGGACTTCATTGACCGAGTCATTAAACAATGCGCATCGTATTTGTTATACTCTACAAAACTGAACGAATCTACAAACTGTACTTTTCATTCATTGAAAGAAATATTAGTTTATGTTATGATAATAATGACTATTGTATACTTTTCATTGTATATGTGCATCATGAAAGCCGTACCTACAATAATCAATGTTTTTTAAGCATTAGTCTGAGGTAACAAATATTCTCCCCTTTGAACACCATGCCTATGCCCGAACATGAACTACGTGGCGCCTTGTGTGAAAAGACCTTCACACTGTACTGTGACTGTGAACAGCACAGTGGCTAATCACATGAATTTTTGACTCCTTAGTCACTACTAATATGGCGCCCGAATAAAACAATAATTGACTCTTTTTGTATGATATAGGTGGGCAAACGAGCAGGCGCGCTGCCTGATGTTAAGCAATCAGCGCCGCCCATAAACACCAGCTGCTCCAGTGGATTCACCAGTACGTTGCCGACCTTTAAAATGAGAATATACCCTTCTCTTGAAGGCCCGAATATCAAAATTGTTCGGACTCTGCGTTAACAGCTCGCCGCGCTCCTTCTAAGTTGTGTCGTGCAGTAGATTGTTGTGACTTACCAGGTCGGGCCCTCGGACATCGATGTCGGGATAGTTGTCCTCGTCGTCCTCGTCGTAGCCACTGTACTCGCCGCCGTCGTCCTCGTCGTCGTAGTTGTCGTATGCGCCCGAGCCGTCGTCCAAGTCTTGCGGGGACTGGGAAGTTAATATTAGTTACATTTTACATCAAAATTTGTTGGTTTTAAGTTATTTTCTTTATTTGCTTTAGCTCTGCAACATAGATTGCACCCACAGTCTACAGTGTAGAGTCCCACGGCTGACCAAAGGCCTCCCCTGTACTTTATTTTCTGCAGCGTCTGTCTAGTTAATTGAAAAGGGAGTGGAATCAATCGTATTTGTTTTCGCATTGAATGGAAATATGTATTTAGGTAGATTGTAAAGAATGGAAAAAAGATAATATTATGTGTGAAAACTACTATAAGTGTATTCATGCACCATCCGCTCGAACCGTATGCTTCCGTATTTGTACGTGAGTTTTCGCACTAGATCCAATTTACGTTAACCGGTTTCTCATGCAAACGACGCTAATGACACTTCGTACCGATATTTCACGGATACTCACAGAATTAATTATCTCTGAGAACTACACTACAATCTTTAAATAGAAGTGTTACCGTTAGGCTACGACTTCGCACGACAGCGAGGGTTTTACGTATGGAGGGTTGAAGTAAAGGAGCGCAATCTTTATAGTTCCAAAAGTGGACACCAAATCGGGTAGGCTGAGGACGCTGCGGTCGCCACTCCAGTCAAGCCACCTAGGCGGATAGTCTGCTGCAGCGCCTTCAGATGGCGCTGCTGAGGCGAAAACGGTTGTGAGGAAAGTGTGTTTTGTTTTGTTGCTTATCAAATCCGCTAGACACGTTTACAACTGTTTCGCCATATAAGATTGCGCTCCTTACCAAGACACATTCAACACTCCATAGTTTTACGGACACATTGCGCGATCATGACGCCCGCCGCTCATCGGTTAGCAACCGTCGCGCGCAATGTGTCAGTAAAACGCCCGCCGCTGCTACTACTACTACTACTACAGCCTATTTGCGTCCCACTGCTTGGCACAGGCCTCCTCTCATCACGAGAGGGTTTGGGCTATAGTCCCCACGCGGGCCCAGTGCGGATTGGGGACTTCACACAAATCTTTGAATTACTTCGCAGATGCGTGCAGGTTTCCTCACGATGTTTTCCTTCACCGAAACGCTCAATGGTAAAATCAAATTGAATTTCGCACATAAGTAAACTTAGGGGTGCGAGCCGGAATCGAACCCCCGACCCTCGGCATGAGGGGCGGTAGGTCGAACCACTAACCCACCACGGCTTCTATCGCGCGCCGCTGCTACTATCGCGCTACGTGACCGAGCCGTTAAGCTTTACGATCGGAAAAGATAAAACCAGTCGGAACAATTACCACTTTCAAAAATCTACCAGAACAAGAACCCCTAAGGACAGGGGTCGGCAAACTTTCGATTTGTCGGAAGCTCATAGAGCCGCAATTTTCTGTTTCAGGATTTTCATTTACTGCAAAATTGCGATACGGGGCTTTTGGCAGCCGGTGAAATTTCTGGCACAGAGGCATTCCATCTTAAACCTCAGGGTAGAGTAGATAGACGGCGAGATCTTATGGTTTCTTAATGGGGGATCACGTGACCACTTACCATCAGGTGGGCTGTGCGCTCGTTTGCCTATACCATTGGTATACAAAAAACGGGGAAGGGTCCGTTACGGTTCGAAATAAAGGCAAGTATGTGGCTCGCGCTATTTTCGAGATATGTATTTGATCTTATATGCTCCTAAAAAATGATTGTCAGGGTTTGCCGACCCCTATAAGGACGTATTACGACGGACCTAACAGTAGTTGCTGACAACTCACCTGTCTCTTCAAACGAGGCACCGGTTTGACAGCTGTCAGCCGCCAGCCAATCACGGGCAGCCGCATGATGTGCGCAAGAGTGCCATCCCGCGACTGTTCCCGTAAACCCGCCACTAGCACCTTGTGGCGTGTCCAGAGTTTTTCGCCGCAGCCGACCTGGGAATAAGTAATGTAATTAGTTGGGGAAAAATTAACCGATATACTAATTAAAAATGGAACTTATCAATTACTAGCTTCTGCCCGCGACTTCGTTCGCGTGGAATTCGTTAATAGCATTCCCGCGATATACATACATACTTATTATTAGTACTTATACGTATAGACAATTACAGGGAAAAAAACAATTAACGATAACAATTAGAAAATCACTTCCAGTAAGTTTTCTTTGACTTTGTCTACTATAGTAATAAAACAAACATACCGGCTGTTAGTATGTTGTGGTCATACCAAATTTCATCCAAATCGGTCCACTCGTTGCGACGTGAAGGAAGGACAAACAAACACACTTTCACATTTATATTATTGGATAATCGATTAGGTATACTCACGTTGAGATAGATGGCGGTGGTGGCGTCCCCTCGCCGCTGCTTGGTGGAGCCGACGCCGCTCATTAACACCGTCTGCGCCGGACCGTCGGTCTTGTACGGCTCGATCCAGAACTCGTCCTACAAGAAACAATATAGGTTGGGGTAAGTGCGCCAGCAAGGTAAGTGCACCTATAGATCAATTATTTACACATTGTGAAAAGATCCAACTGTGTATTGCAGTGGACTTACGTTTTATTTATTACTAGCTTCTACCCTACCCGTGGCCGGGGGGGGGGGGAGGGGGGTTCGATTCCGGCTCGCACCTCTAAGTTTACTTATGTGCGAAATTAAATTCGAATTTACCTCTGAGCTTTTCGGTGAAGGAAAACATCGTGAGGAAACCTGCACGCATCTGCGAAGTAATTGAAAGATGTATGTGAAGTCCCCAATCCGCACTGGGCCCGCGTGGGGCTATAGCCCAAACCCTCTCGTGATGAGAGGCCTGTGCCCAGCAGTGGGGCACAAATAGGATGTAGTAGTAGTCTACCCTACCCACGACCTAGAATTCGGGTATAGCGTTTCCGTTGCCGCGGAATGCGTTTTTCATGTAAATCGGTCCAGCGGTTTAAAGCGTGAAGAGGTAACAGACAGACAGACAGTCAAATAGGCCCACAGACAGATAGACAGAGTTACTTTCGCATTCATAGATAATCTTAGTATGGAGATGGATATAAAATAGAGCTAGCTATTATTTGTACATATGAGTTTGAAACCAGTCAACGACCTGCCTCAACTCGTAACCGCTTTATTAGTTACGCGTGATCTTATGTGTAATTAATTAGCATTTTTAATGATTGCAATAATCAACGCAAGATAAACATTACACCTACGCTGTAAAAACACTAATTTTATAGATCGTCCTATGTTGCGTGCGGGAGAAAGTAAATATAAAAAGACCTCGCTGATTAGTCGTCAGAGCGATTAACAATATCCAAGTACTTCAATCAACATGATCACGACATTAGCTTAACTCTTATAGCCGCGAGCTCGCGAGGCGCTCTCATTTTGTATGAAAAACGCCACTGAAAGTCTAAAAGACCATTTTAAATAACCGTGAACGATTAAGACCATATAAATTCCAAGAGCGTCCGTCATTGAACCGTTCGTGTTGTTATAACGTGTGTGTTATTGCGAGTATATGATCTACGAATGCAGTTTTCCTTCCTTGTCACTTCTATATATATAAATTTTGGGAACTGCTTTATTTTAATCGATTTCTGTTTCTACAATGAGGGCCACCGTATTTTTGGTCACCACCCGTCGCTACTGGCGTTGGAGACTGCGTTCGAAGGAAGAATGGAAATGCAATCCACCTAAATATGTGCGGTTGGATGTTGACCCCACAAAAAGGCAGAGTGGTTTCTCAGCCCCGAGGAAAGAGTGATGTCAACTAAATCGGCTCCGTACTGAGCGCGGCCGCTGTGCCGAGTACAAGTCTCAGTTCATGAGATGGCCAGTCGAGGGCCATGAAGGCGGCGAGATCTGCTGGAAGGAGCTGTCGACCAGCACGGCCAGCACCGGCCGGCCCCGGAGCGTCAGTCAGTGTCAGTGACGTACCCAGTCGAGGGCCATGAAGGCGGCCAGCTCCATGAGCGCGCGGATGCGCTGCCGCGGCGAGATCTGCTGGAAGGAGCTGTCGACCAGCACGGCCAGCACCGGCCGGCCCCGGAGCGTCAGTCAGTGTCAGTGACGTACCCAGTCGAGGGCCATGAAGGCGGCCAGCTCCATGAGCGCGCGGATGCGCTGCCGCGGCGAGATCTGCTGGAAGGAGCTGTCGACCAGCACGGCCAGCACCGGCCGGCCCCGGAGCGTCAGTCAGTGTCAGTGACGTACCCAGTCGAGGGCCATGAAGGCGGCCAGCTCCATGAGCGCGCGGATGCGCTGCCGCGGCGAGATCTGCTGGAAGGAGCTGTCGACCAGCACGGCCAGCACCGGCCGGCCCCGGAGCGTCAGTCAGTGTCAGTGACGTACCCAGTCGAGGGCCATGAAGGCGGCCAGCTCCATGAGCGCGCGGATGCGCTGCCGCGGCGAGATCTGCTGGAAGGAGCTGTCGACCAGCACGGCCAGCACCGGCCGGCCCCGGAGCGTCAGTCAGTGTCAGTGACGTACCCAGTCGAGGGCCATGAAGGCGGCGAGATATGCTGGAAGGAGCTGTCGACCAGCACGGCCAGCACCGGCCGGCCCCGGAGCGTCAGTCAGTGTCAGTGACGTACCCAGTCGAGGGCCATGAAGGCGGCCAGCTCCATGAGCGCGCGGATGCGCTGCCGCGGCGAGATCTGCTGGAAGGAGCTGTCGACCAGCACGGCCAGCACCGGCCGGCCCCGGAGCGTCAGTCAGTGTCAGTGACGTACCCAGTCGAGGGCCATGAAGGCGGCCAGCTCCATGAGCGCGCGGATGCGCTGCCGCGGCGAGATCTGCTGGAAGGAGCTGTCGACCAGCACGGCCAGCACCGGCCGGCCCCGGAGCGTCAGTCAGTGTCAGTGACGTACCCAGTCGAGGGCCATGAAGGCGGCGAGATATGCTGGAAGGAGCTGTCGACCAGCACGGCCAGCACCGGCCGGCCCCGGAGCGTCAGTCAGTGTCAGTGACGTACCCAGTCGAGGGCCATGAAGGCGGCCAGCTCCATGAGCGCGCGGATGCGCTGCCGCGGCGAGATCTGCTGGAAGGCGCCGTCGACCAGAACGGCCAGCACCAGACGACTCTCGGAGCCCCCGCACGTGCCGTACCGGGAGTGAGGCTTCGCTTCGGCTTTCTTCACCTGTAACAATATCAAATGGGCTCTGTAGAATATTTTCATCATCAGCCTATTCGTGATAGACTAATGTCCTCGTTGGTGCGGAAGCGATGGTATAAATACGTAAGCGCAAAAATTTGCTGAATAAATGATTGAATTTTGAATTTTGAAAAAAAAAACTGTAAGGACGTCTTTCGGCTGAAAGAATCTAATAAGTTCGTCAGTTATTATCAAAAAATATTTTATCGTATATTTTCTTTCTTTACGTAAACCAAAATTGAAGAAGATAAGACGCTTTTAGATTTCACAATACGTCGCGTTAGTTTGAACACAATTATGACATCCCGAGTTTTGATGCGTTTTAACTTTGTCAATATTTATTAATTAAAAAAGAAGACAAAAAATACTTCTCCATTAATTTTCAAGCCTCTAACCTCTAACCGACAGACGACAGAATAAATAAGTTTGCAATTTAATGATGCTGTCATCATGCCTATTCTTGGTTGATAATGAATTTATAGTCATAGCAAGGGATAATAAAAAAACACGAGAACACGACCCAGTTAAAATTAGTTTCGAAGGCGATCGTTTTGTCACAGTGACGTATGTACACGTAAAATGAGAGTTTCGCATGTATGTAGGTAACTGATTACGACACGATACTTATATTGGATTTAAGGTCCTTGTGTTGCAATTTGATCCTCTACAAAACGAGATAATTTAATTTAAAACTACTCGGCATTACTCATGTCTTGAAATAGCCGGATTCTCAGAAGAGCTATGCAACAATTTGTACGCGTATTCATGTTGCTCAGTTGCATGCAACAATTGTTAGTAAAGTGCATCTAAACTAAGAGTTAATTTACGAGCTGTCATCCGTTACACAAATAATGCCAGCAGACGTATAAAAGCGGTCGGGCTGCATTTGACCGACCCAGTTTCATTGTTTGGCCAATACACTCGCAGTTTCACCCACTAATCGAGGATGCTGCGGGCCTTTTATATTCTTTCCAATTAAACTCTTTGTGGAGCGCACAATGCTCTATTTTCTGATAGGAGTAACTGAGATAGAGCACACAGAATGAAAGGTTGCAATCTGAAACTATTCATGAAATCTAGACGTTCAAAAAAATCATTTATAGTGGACCTAGTGACGCACCTCCCAACGCCTCAAGAATCGCGTCGACACTGAGCGAGGTCCAAGTGATTGACTGTTTTGACGACACAAGGTGTCAATTAATGAATCAATTAATAGTAGAGAGATACTCGTAACTAACAACAATAAATACTCGTAAATGAAAGTCCAGGGGCGAATCTGCCCTCTTCGAGCGCCGGGGTCCTGTGGATCAGCCCGCGTCTCGCTCGAGTCGTAACGAGAACGTCGTCCACATACCTCGATGGTAAAGGAGTCAGTGGCGCTGAGCCCGTGCGTGCGTCCGTGCGCCGTGACGGTGAAGGTGTGGGCTCCCAAGTCCTGGTGTTGCGGCACGCCGCTGATCAGCCCGTGCTTCGAGTCCACGGCCAGCCAGGAAGGCGTGCGCC
Source organism: Aethes cnicana (assembly GCA_963971205.1). Taxonomy (NCBI): domain Eukaryota; kingdom Metazoa; phylum Arthropoda; class Insecta; order Lepidoptera; family Tortricidae; genus Aethes; species Aethes cnicana. Next base: position 8,577,710 of record OZ020290.1, on the reverse strand, counting down.
GACCATTCTCGCTCCGGACCTAGAGGAACGAATTGGTAAGACAAGGTCAACGAAAAGCAAAGAAAGGACTTGAATAATTATCACGATTGATAAGTCTTCGTACAGATTCATTTTGAAAAACAATTTTGAACTGATTTAAGTGACGTAATCATTTTGATGCTACAAAATGATCATGTCACGCTATAAAAATCGTTTTATTAAGAGAGTGATAAAGCGAATTAGAGCCCTAGCTATTAATGCGTTGTGATTAAAGATTTTGCATTGCGATTATTTAATGTTTAGCATTTTAGGGATAGCCACTAGGCATAGCGGAACAACACTAGTATTAAAAGTATACATGGTGGGTCAGAAAATATGGCAAATAATTAACCCACAGTATCGGCTATCGATTCTAAGTATATTGTATAGGTCTTTAATTTTTTTTGAGTTGGTAAAAAAAACATTTTGTATAGGATTCAGGCGTCGCTCACACAACCAATCCCATATAAAATTATTTTTATTCTTAACTCATTTTTTTTTAAGACCTATACAATCCTACTTAGAATCGATAGCCGATACTGTGGGTTAATTATTTGCCATATTTTCTGACCCACCGTGTATAACTACACTCAACAGCAATGAAAACGGGTCGCTTTGTATAGGATTCTCCATAAAAAGTGACCCCTTTTCATTGCTGTTCAGTGTAGAATACCTACACATAACGGTATTGGCAATCTCACCGAAGACAAAGTAGGTACTTTGTCACTCGGTAGATTTTCCTTTGATTATACTAGGAATACAGTAGAATTGAGAAGGTCTTTCTATTTGATTTTTAAATTCAGTTAGTAAATCTCGATCCAATTCCCCCTTTGATTTAACATTCTATAAAGCAATCCCTGAATTTGCAGGAGTGTAAATCTACGTCGTGCATTTGAACTGAGAATTGAATAGAACGAGTTTAAATTGAAATAGTTCAATTGAACGAATTGAAATAACGGCACCAGTGATGGACAGTGCACCATTAATGGACACTGGAACACTTATTACATAATCAATACTGTTGAGATGTAATTACCAACGTCTCATTGTCCATTACTAGACTTAAGGTGTATATACCTTACCTTATACGCTAGAACTTCGCCGGTGAACGCTTCTTTGGGTATCTCCATTCGAAATAAGTGTCCGACATAGGCCGACGTGTCAGGAACACCCCATAACCTCTTTAGGCCATTTTTCGCTATTTCTGAGTGGTTGGCTGTTAATTCAACCTGAAAGAAGAAGGGGGTTACATTTCACGTAACTTTTTGCGCGAATGGAACGTACCTAAGTAATCCTTTGTCTTCCGCCGGGGGGAAAGTTTTACTAAAGAAATGGGTCTGTGAAGTAGTTTAGGTGAGTGGAGTGCCCGTGTTTTTGCGAGGTTTGGGAATACACTGGGTTTTGTTCGTAACTTAGTTTCCTTGACTAATTAACAAGCTTTTTCCGGCAAAATATTGTAATAACTCGATTGTAAGTTTGAACAAAATCTTATTATAACCTTATTATACGTGTTGGGTTACGGATTACGGATAATAAACATCTGAGGTTTAATTCTTGATAATGCAAAGTATAGATTAAAAACAAAAAAATAATTACACCAGAAAAGCTATAGATACCAGGACAAAAAGTAATATGAACTAAAAGTAGAAACTTATTAGTAAGATTTAAATACTTGCTAACGAAGCGAACTGATAATTCGATTCGTCTAAATTCGAACCATTTAGCTCTAGGTCGTGGCATATAAAAAGGTTTCATCAAACTAATCACACACCACAATCAAAACTATTTTTTGAAACAAAATTTATCATAGTAGGCAAGGCAAAGTTCAATCGTAATCAATTACTGTAAGAAAATATTTTTCATTTGTACACTTTTCAACTTGACTAAATAAATATTCTAACGAGTCCAAACACGGGATAGCATGTTGGTCGAGTACAGATTTTCTATAGGAATTCTTATGTTCACTTCCAGCTCCATCGTCAGACCGTGGAAATCATCCAGCACACAAAGTTTTTGCGCAGACGCATCAAGCCAATCCAAACTAGAAGGGATTTATTTCCTTCAGTTTAGGCGTTCTAGTGCCCTTGGCTACCATTAGACCAGCAGAAAAGCGTTTAAAAAGAATGGTACTAAATCGGAATTGGCTCTCTGTGAGCGTCTCCCATGCATTGTACAGATATAGTCCTCGATTTCAAGGACTGTATATGTATTTACCTGGAACTCCTCGCTGTTGTCAAAAGCGAAGTCATCGTCGTGCCGGCTCAGCGCTAGCGGGCACAGCAGCAGCAGCGAGCAGACGACGATCCTCGCGCACCCCATGACGGTGCAGTCGGTCTCATAAGCGCATTCTGCAGAAAGAACATTAGAAACGTTTAGAAGATTACATTGCATCAACCATATACCACCTCTCCATTATTTAAAAAACTTTATAGAGGTTTTGTTGAAGGGGTTTCAATCAACACAGGGTATTTTAACACGCTGGAGTTTATCTACTTTATCTAGGCTTTACTCGTACGTCACTGCCCTATACCTGTAAATTGGAAATATTGTAATTTGGAAGCGAATCTCCATCGCCAAATTAGTCATTGAGCACAATCATGTGCGGAAATCATAAAGACAATTTAGGAAGACATTTTTATAGCGACCCAAGTAAGTACCGTTTTGTTCTCCAAATGAAACAACTCATTGTATTGTTATTTTGAGCAAGTTGAGTTCGTCAAGTAGTTAATACTAAGAGCCATTGTTCAGTCAAAAGCGGGGAAGGTTTATTTTCGCTACATTAAAATTGTCCTAGAATATACATATAACGATATAATTCCGCCGAGAATGTAAACACTATAACAATTAAAGTGGAACGAGTCGCTTGAGTTGAAGACATTTTAACTTTAAATTCAATTCCATAAAAAAGGAAATCAACTGGTGGCGTAGTGGCGTATGCGTAGATCAGAGAAACTACTTATATTTTTCGTAATTTATTTAAACAAGGCCCAAGCGTCATCGTCTAAAGGGTAAATCGCTTTCTATTTAACATAAAAAGCCATTATCCATCCATCAATCTTCTAATGATATTCAAATGCGTGTACAAAGTCATCACTTTACAAATTCGTACAAACGTCTTAACAAAATGCCGTATATAAGCAATAAAACTGGCGAAAGAGGAGAAGGCGCGAGCGGAAACGCACGGGGTACTGTTACACAGTTAAAGAGGCGTGCTGGCGCATAATGATCGAACGCAAATAGAATGGGATCCTAAACGTCTTCGGCGCGAGTGCATAGCGACGAGAGAGGGCCGATGTGGTCGTAATTGACGAAGCTAACAAGGTCGAGAACTTAGTGTTATTTCATACAAATTGCAGCTTTTTTAGATATTGCTGGTTACGACAAGTTAAAGCGATCGGAGATATGCGATTTGCGAATAGCTACGTTATGCATGTGTTGGAATAGGAAATTAAATAGACAACAGCTCTCTCCTGTTTGGTGCTGGGAATCGTTTAATGCGTTTAATTGAACGTAGTACCTACTTATACTATATTTTATTGTAAATATTCAATTTCACTTGTAAATTACTGTAAACATAAGTATCCGCCCTCGCTTGCTCACCACGGCTCTATGCGTTCCGAGCACGCTGTCGCAAACCCACTTCAGGGAATACTTTTATACATTCCTTTTAGTGCAAGCGTGCGTTTATACACACTTGAAAGACGCTATTTTAAGCAACGACTCCCGTAAGACCCTGAACGCTTCAGCTTCAGGAAGTAACCTTAATTCGACCTGTCCGAACGTAACACGGCGAAGATTTCCTTGACAAAATATTAAAAAGTAAAGCAAAGGGAAGTCAAGAGATGATTAATGGCAGACAAGACGATAAAAGCCGTTTAAGCACGAACCGGCTTTTAAGTTAAATAATTTATGATGAAATATATGTAAGTATCTACACTGATGTATCTACGATTTAATGGCGAATAAAGGTATAATTTCGTGACCTTAAAATTTCGTCGAAAGCAGTCTGAGCCACTCCAATTATTTTCGAGAATCCTGTCGACTTGGGAACATTTTAGGATTTAAGTAATTGCTGTACTGAGACGACACTTTGTATTTAATAGGTATAAGTCCACAATTCATTAAAATAAAATCATTTCTTTGTTCAGTAGGTACAACATCTTCATGATTTTGATTCATTGAGTGAATCAACTTAATGTGGCCATTTGATAATTAAAAGTACACTAATGAATACTCTAATTTATTCGTCAGACAGTTCATTTGACACATTTAATTATAGTTGGCGTGATTTTACTTGGCTAGTAGTCAAAAACCCAAAAAAAATAATTCTATCGACATTCAAACCTATTACCCAAATGAATACCAGAACAAAATTATGTATACCTAAACAAGAAGGTGCTCAGACTAATTGCTTTGGGAGACGAGTATTTTCATTTTAGGCGGTAAAGATTTTCAAGTACCGACAATTTCTCTCTTATTGATTATTTTATGCAAACAGGGAAGAGATCCCAAGGGAGGGAGAGAAGACAGAACTGTCTGCTATCAAAATATGGCCGACTGGAAATATTCGGAAACAAGTAAACATTGTTGGATTAGGCAGGCGAAAAGGAAACTTGATAAAAGTATTTAAGTAGCCGAAGCCTTTACGATGTTCAAGGGTGTGTCAACTTTGATCATTCATTACAATTTCATCTTTCTTATATATAAAAATGAATTGCCGTGTGTTAGCACTGCTGGGACGATTTGACTGATTCTTTTTTTAATCCCTGTGATGCAGGGAAGGCTTAATGTCGTGAAAAGTGTAAAGGATGCTAAAAAAAAGAAGAATAACTTTGTATGGGAATCGCCTTCGGGTGATACGAAGTTCACCGGGTCGAATAGTTAGGTAATAAAGATTGTCTCAAACGAAGCTGTCCATGGACAGAAACTCTATTATATGTATACAGCACCTAAGATATATAGCCTATAGTAATTATAGGTTACCTTAGGTGCTGCACTATAGTATAGCGCAAGAAAACCATGTACGGTAATAGTACATTACAGACCTGGTGGTGAATTCGTAAATATCCCAAATCGCATATTTATGGCCCTCACCTTCGGTTCGGGCCACAGAAACCTGCGATCTGGGGCTTTACGAATTCACCACCCGTGGTTTGTCAATAGTTTTACGTCTTGCCTTGGCCAAGAAGTGAGATTTTCTCTCCGCGTAGCGGGCAGAAAATCTCACTTTACGGCCAAGGGTGATGTAAAAGTTATTTATAGTAAGAACCATGCCTGACATGGAAGGGTCAAACGTATCCCCACGACGTGTTTTATTGTGAAAACAAGCCAGTGTTATTTATGTAAATCACCGATGATCGATGACCTTCCAAGAAACTAATGAAAATGAGGTAAAACACTGCCTCCTCTATTATTTCGTGGAACTAATTGAAACTTAAAATGAGTTGTATTTTCTACATAAAAACCAATTACTTTGATTTCCATTTGAAGAGAACAAATAGAATATGTATGACACGAAGAATTGCCGAGTAAGCTAAAATAAATTACGATCGCTCACCTAGTTTACTGATCTAATTCTGAATACGCCAAGTCACACTTATAGTTATAGCCACTGGCCAGTAGATGCCAAGATATTATTTTCTTTAATAGCTTCAGGCCGCGACTTCAACCGCGTGGAAGTTGGTTATCGTGTTCCCACGGGAACTATGCGTTTTCCGGGATAAAAAATAGCCCATGTCCTTTCTCGGGACCCCAAGTATCTCCATGCCAAATTTTATCTCAATCGGTCCAGACAGACAGACAGACAGAGTTACTTTCGCATTTATAATATTAGTATGGATAGTATGGAGTAAGGATATGTCAGTATACCTTATTCTCATCACCTCAGCATAGCAGCAGCGCAGCACACACATACTATACTATTTTAGATCGATAATATGTAAACATAAACGTTTTAACGGAATCACAAGTAGGTGTTTAATTAGATCGGTTCCAAAATCGCAACTCAGTATAAAATAACGCAAGGCAAGGTATACGTAGGAAGCCGGCATAGAGGTAGTATAGGAACGAATAGTAATTTAATCTAGAAAATTTCCCAATCAAAGTCAAGATAACTCATCATTTTCATCAAAATACCTACGGCGGCGTCAAACTTATGAAATTAGCGAAGATGTAAATTTAGGTTTGCGAAGCGAAATTGTTAGCGTGTACAATCAGACGACTCTCAAAGCGTGCCCTTGAGTTGGGACGCAGAGGGTTGGCACAATGGACCACTCCCCCGGCCAAATCTCCTGTCTACGGCATACATACTTATGCCTACGACCATACAACTTTTGTCAACACACTGCTTTCACTTACTTCACCCCGGGAAAAAGTTACCCTTTTTACATGAGGGTACTAATACCCACTCAGTGTCAATAATTTGTGTAACTTAGTTTTGAATTAGATTTATTTTGAGTGTTTCGGAAATTAAGTTTTTCAGTGTCTCTACTGGATGACTGTGGACACACGTACGTGTTGTAATTTTATACAATGCTTGTTTTTTTTTATAAAAGTAGTATGTAGTTGTAAGTTAGAAACAGCTGTGACGAGCAATGGAAGATACAACACGGCTCCAGTTGGATCTATTTTGATTTTTACGCAAGAAAAGAACTCGATTGTCGAGAATTAATTTACAAAGATATAAAAGCTCGTTTATACGCATTTTATCAAGTTAAAAAGAATCGCTAAGAAGGGCGTCGCGGGGACTTAATCGAAAAATGTTCAAAGGGAAACTTCGGCCCCTTGGTATTTGGGGAACAATTACGTGGCATCGTGAAACTTTCTAAATGTGTTGAATCTCAATAAGGCATTTGTGGATAAATATCTCTCGCATCCTCAAGAGCCGATATTGTTTGCCTAAAATTACTTACTTTGAAAGTTTGTTTTGATAATAATGCAATATTACCATAGACAATGATGGTATAGTGATCACTGAGATCAGATAAATGTGTGGAGCAGAGATAGGTAATTATATCGCGAGGGTTATATCGGCTGGGTTGGGTTCAAAGAGCAACGGGGTATGAGGCTGCTACATTCCGCCGGATTTGGGTCAGCCGGTAATCAGGATCGTCATAACCTGAATAATTCACGACCTGACTACGGCAACTGATTGGAGGCTGCGCCGTATCCGAAAAGGGCATTCAATCGAGAAATTAACAGGTGTTGATTAATTAACTCTTGTGATTTTGCAGTTCTCTCGAGCAGAAGTTGAAGTCTTTTGTTTTAGCAATTAAAACAATTTGATGAAATGACTAGCGGTTTCAGCGAAGTTTTCCATAACTAATTTAACGACACTTAAAAATGCGTTTTTATAAGAGCGAAATATAAACACGAATCAAACATAGATAAGGTAATATATGGCAAAACTCCGAAAACCATTTTCCCTAGACCGTAGCAAACGATAGAAGCACTCTCAACTACTGAAAGAGTGCTTCCGCCAAAATATCCTTCTGCGTAGGTATTTGAGTATTTTACCGGTATTTTCCGTTCCACTGAATTTTAGAAAAGCCAAGTTCAACGTTTCATTTTAAACGAGAACTTTCTGCCGGGGAACTGATGCTCTCAGGAATCTCTTTCCGATCTCGGATCTGGAGCGATATTTTTTGAATTCGGCGAAATGGAACAGGATGGCGGGTGATCTACGGATATTAAACAAATAGAGATATCGCAACGATGAATAGGATGTTTACAAATATCGTTTCTGGGCAAAAATAGATATAAAATGTTTAACAGTGAAATAGGAAAGGACTGATGGATGGGTGCAAATAAGCGTTTCCGCCATTTTAACTAAAAGGGCCGCCACAAGATAATTTAGGGGAGAACATTGTGAAGGCGAGGCGTGCGATGAAAGAAGGCAAGTCAATCTATTTCGACAGCGGAAGTCACGTGCCCGCTCCTGTGCACCGTGCGCCCGCGTGCATCATAATGTCATAGTTCCCGGTATTGAGGTGCTATAAATATGCGTCCGTCTCGTCCGGTAAAGCTTGAAATACCCGAGTTGAGCCTATACCCGAGGTCAGAAATGTCAGCACTAAGCTTCGACGTGGTCATATTTGCTAACATGCAAATTTCACAGACACGTTACCCGATTTTTTTGCTAAAGGGTATGCACACTCGACTATTATAAAACATCGACAGCTAGGGTTGCCTCCTATTGAACATGAAAAACAAAGTACTGTCAAGTACAACAACAAACCTTTGATCCTTATTGCTTTGTTATAAAGTTCAAAAGTTATACATCTTTTTATTCTTACCTACTTTTTATAATTATTAAATAGATGCGACATACGATATATGCAATATCCAAGACATATTCATTTAATCATTTGCAAGCAAGGTTTACAGTAGATGTTACAGTATAATATCTTCCTTCTGTCTGATATCTAATAAACAAATGTTTTACATAAATAAATTTAGACATGACAACATGAAGACTCTATTAAAACAAACTAAATAAAAATGTTTATTCAGATGGCAGCCCTGCGGCCCACCCGGGCTTTGTGCGGCGTGTAAAGGGCAGAATGGCCATTGTTTCCGTAGCCCCATGCATTCTGTAAAAGGTGACTCGAAAAATTACAGCGCACTAGCGGTTGCCACTAGACTGAGAAAGCTTTTCACCTCTTGTAATAAAATGAACGAGAGGAGTCTTTTAAGGAAAACTTACAAGTTTTCAATAAGAATGAGTGAGTAGGTACTATTGGTAGAGTGATACCTGAAATATTAACAATTAGTCATGCTTAAAATACACTACAACAGGCTGCGAAACTCCCAACTTTCATTCCTTCAAGGAGCCTTAAGGTAAAGAAGGATTAACTCTGTCCGAAAGTAGATCTTCTTCTTATGTAGTATACTACCTATTAAATATTCTGTGTCTTCGGGCAGTGTATGGTTGCAGGGACACGAGTATCACTCGGCAGGGAAACATTGCCAATTAGGGAAAAAGGGCACGTTATGGCTAAAGCGAGATAATATTATACCGTAAGAGTATTCCGCTAACGTATTCATTATATAGGAACGCTTTTCTTTACTTCTTATTCCAGGTGACTGTAATTCATTACATTTCATCACAAAAGGCCTGTAAGTAGTTACGCTAGTTACGTTTCATGTTTGTTTATTCCCTAAAACAATTTACCTACTGAGAACCAGATCTGCGAACGTTTCCTTTTAGAAATGTTAGTGTCGGAATTTTTAAAGACGATTGATTTTTAAACGTAAATCTCCGCTTATAAGTAATAAACGAACCTTGCGATTTTCTTTCTTAATAGTTAGTTTTAATACTTTTGTAAAAGAACATTGGGGTGACGTCAACGTATTGTCTTATTGTTTTTCTCTTTTTCGGTTCCATTACATGGTACGTTGTTTTGTACCTATACAAAAATCTTGGAGAACATAAAAAGCATCATCGTGGCCATCACCTTCGTGAATTATTAATAGGTATTTGCCAGGCTCTTTCACTACACCTTTCTGAATTATGAAAACTTCACATTAAAGTAAGAATGGAATTGTGTTTGACACAAAAGCAAAGACTATTTGCGGTATTTGCGTGTGCTTTCTAAAAGCGAAATGTGTGTACAAGATTTTCAGGTCGACGTAGGTAAACATGCTTTTCTACATGCCTTACGTCCAACAATCGATTTTCGCCACAACTCCTGCTTAATAGAGTTCTAGTAAGTAATGTCATGTTTTATGACAACGTTTTATTTTATAGCCGTAAACTCCCCCCACGTCGAATCGTGCTTTATTAGTGGCGTAGGCTGGTAAATGTTGTTTATTTAGTCTCGCCAAATCGCTGAGCGGCTGACAACAGATGTTTATCCTAAAATATTTCGTTGTAAACACGATGTCTGTGTACAACAATGGTGGTCGGCAATAGATCTTCTATTTCAGCCAGGTTATGATAGAACCTGTGAAATCTTTGTAAGAGCAAGTTAATCGATACGGGCCCACGAGGAACCTTAAAGTACGAGTAAAGCTGGTGATACATAATCTCTGCCACTCCCAAAAAATAACAGATTGCGCCGCGAGTGGGTACGGTCCCGACGGTATTTATTTAGGAGAGACTTGGCGTAAGTGAAAAGAATCAACCTTGTTATGAAAATAGTTTATTCAGTTATCGAATACATTAAGCACAAAAATGAGTTTTGATGGGATCACCTAGTAAGTGAAAATATACTCGTCAGAGGTGATTTAATTACACAATTAAGAACAATTGTAACTCCCAATACAAAGTTGAGTAGGTATTTCTGCTTTCGAATTTCCATAATAAGGAGAAATTAATGAAAACTGCGAAATATGTTGCAGTTCTTTGTGACATTGCCATCCTTCGGGTTTAACGCTATTAATGCTGGTAACTGCTGGATTTACTGGTGTAACGTGTCATTGTCAAACGATTATTGATTACTACAGTTTCGAGCGGGTGCCAGGTGCAATTAACGCGTTCAGAATTCAGGAAATATGCCAATCGCAGCCCCAGCAGTACCTATTCTACATCGGTGCGGAATATATCCAAATTAAAACAGATCAACAATAAAAATCGCAAGTTTACCGCGATTCACTGCTAAAACGGCATGTTTTTTTTATCAGTGCGGAATAGAGACTTTGCTAATGATAATTTTAATTACTTCTTGTGCTGTACTCGTAGGATACTTATCCTACGAGTACATCAACGACGAGTACGTCTTTGTAACTTTACAAAGATGTTGCATATCCAATACATATTCTGTGGTCTCTGCCTATCCCACTTACTTGATACGCGAAACAGGCGTGATTTTTATGCATATCTGTAATTTCAGAACTAATGTGTAATTTTTAGAAGGGTACGGAAATGATAAAACACCCTTCAATTTTCTCATTATTTCTCGTATTCTTTTGACATCTGCTAACTTTATAACCGATTTAGTTTTCCATTCGGCACGGGGAAAACCGGTCGCGCTCGCCGATTGAATATAACGTAAGGCGGTTCCCCCGGGAATCCCAGGATGGTTTGCGGAATACCCTCAAATACACGCGCCGTAACGTAGAACCATCGTGACTACAACAATTATAATAGAAACATGTTTCATGGCCGGTAATATGATTATTATTTGATACCAGGGAGGGCGTTACGAGAAAAACGTAATTAACGCATTCACTGCCACTTCTTTTTACGGACTTTCGCCAGGTGCCACATCTGTCATTAAGGGAACATTGCAGCATTGCAACGCACATGTGCGTTCGAGGCACTGCGGGAAAGTCAGCAAAACGCATATATGATTCGGTGGCAGTGAATGCGTTAATGACAATTCGAACGCCGCGCCGTACGATGCTGAATGTATAGAACAATGGTTAAAGAAATTACTTAAATTAAATATTAAAGGTTTACTTATTTTTAAAACAAAAAGGACCTAAAGGACCGTTCAATTTTAATCTACAACACAACGTGGTCATCAGAGTTACGTTCAAAAATGTAATGAGTGTTTTAGTTATTTTTACAATTAGGTATAAGGAACTGGTTGACCCGGTGAATTTCGTATCACCCGAAGGCGATCCCTATACAAAATTATTTTTCTTTTTAGCTGTTCCTTTACCATTTTCCCGATCTTTTTGATCATAAAAATAATCAGCCCGCAAATCCGTCCCGCTGTTCTCGATCCTCAGTCAGCCTAACATGGCAATTCTTTCACAATTTTTAAATATAGATGTCCTCGGCAAAGTACCTACTGGGATGTTGACATCATTTTCAAGCTTCCAGTCCTTATAAGGCCATAGAATATCTCTAAGCTCGTGGCTCATTACTATGGGCGATAAATATTCGTTACAGCGACGTCTTAACGCTTATCGCTCGGTGATTACCTACGTCCTCATGCAGCTTGCAGCTTGTGATTTACGAGCCGCAACACCTCTCTTTTGGGCAGGGCATTTCGGAGAACAGCAATTTATTTGTCTGTCTGAATCGATTTCATTATCACCTCACATTAAAGGACTACCTGCTTTTGGGGCCATGGCTTCGCTCGATTATAATACCTGCCTGAAGCGACAAAAACTTGGCTTCTGCCGGTGAATTTACTTGTGCCATTTTCGTCATGGTTGACGGTTTTTCTTGTATTATTTTGTACTGTAAATAGTCTGTTTGTCGAAACACGTGCAAGCTTTTATTTTACTCATTTACTTTAATATTGCTTCCAGTGTATGCCAGCTCGCATGCCAATTAGGTATTCAGCTAGCAAAAAACGTGCTGTTTATTTAGACCTGGCGCGAGCACGAAACTGCGAGGCAGTTGCGATTAAGTTAGAACGTTCAAATGTGCTTGCTGGCAGGAGGACCCGGCTGGCTGCCGTCTAGACGGGTAGTAAGTAGTTATATCGCAGAGATTTACACAAAACGAGGCTAATGTCGTCTGCTATCTCGCCCCTTTCGGCTATTCACGAGTTATGGCTAAGGCCGTCCAATTTGCCAGACATATGCCATTATCTCCAGGCCTTGTTCTACCGGAAAATAATTATATTTTAACATTTTTTTATTCAATTACTGTTAAAGGTTCAAGTTAATCTCAGTGTAGTTTTGATTCCGAATAACAAAACTCTGGAATCTTGTAAATAAACTCAATAGTTCAGCCCTTTTTCCTTGACGTTAACTTAAAGAAAGTTGTAAAACGATTCGAAAATCCATAGTTATTAATGTTCTAGAAATCTGGCTTTGAAGTTTTTCTTGTAACACTGAAGAACTTTGAAGTTGAGAGACAGCCGAGTTCAAACAAAATCTTATGTAAGATTAATAAGACGAAAGTATTTAATATGGCATGAAATAATTTTCTACGACTAAGAAATGAAGGACGGTGGTCATAATACTTGACAATGATTGATGACTAATATCACATGTTCCAAGAGTATTAACGTTATTATGAATTTCTGTATAATTTGTTTCTGTAGCATACGTAAATCGATCGATTTATGGAAAACGTGAAGGTATATTGAAAATTCGAGACTTTAAAGTGGAATTTGATAAAACATGAATGGATGATTTACAGAGATTTTTCCTAGTAGTAGGTAGCCTTTTGAAATGTTATAATAACACTCACCTTGTTCAATTTAAAGCCGCGATGGACGGCGCTACAGGACTTAATTACTTGATCTGAAACAACATACAATCAGAGATTAAAAATGATAACTTACGTGAAATATGTTGTGTGCATGTTTTCTTTAAGGCAGTCAGCTTTCCGAATAAAATAAAATAAAATAAATAAATATCTGGAAAATAAATTCAGTATGACCCAAAAATCCAAGTTTTTTTTATTTAAATACCTACTGAATATTTTATATCATGATGATTATATCCTTCGATGACTTGAGTTCAAAATGTATTAACAAAATATAATTGATTTGTGGACAGAAAAGGACTACTTACACATTTTTTGATATCATCATCATCATTTCAGCCGAAAGACGTCCACTGCTGGACATAGGCCTCCCCCAAGGCTCGCCACTCAGACCGGTCCTGTGCTACTTGCTTCCACCGGTTTCCCGCGACCTTCACGAGGTCGTCGCTCCATCTTGTTGGAGGCCTACCGACAGCTCGTCTCCCGGTTCGCGGGCGCCACTCGAGAACTTTCCGGCCCCATCGGCCATCAGTCCTGCGAGCAATGTGCCCCGCCCACTGCCACTTAAGGCTCGCAATTCTTCGGGCTATGTCGGTGACCCTAGTTCTACTGCGGATATCCTCATTTCTGATTCTATCACGCAGAGAAACCCCGAGCATAGCCCTCTCCATTGCCCTCTGAGTGACTTTGAGCCTTCTTATGAGGCCCATCGTAAGCGCCCACGTCTCGGAACCATAAGTCATCACTGGCAACACACACTGGTCGAAGACTTTCGACTTGAGACACTGCGGTAATTTGGACGAAAAGACGGACGAAATTGACCTCTTTCTCGAAGTTGGACCTACCTAACTGGACTGTTTGTCCCAGGTATACATTAATGGTCAACAACTTCGAGCGCAGAGCCTCCGATTATTACATTTTTATTGTTTTGAGTTACTACACAAATAACTGTTATTCGTAGCTATAGTTCGAATTCAAAAATCCTTCGGCTGGATTAGAAACAGATTAAGACCTAAATGATTTAGCAACTTCTAAACAGAAACGTCGAAACTTCGTCCTATAAACTGACTCTTTCCTGACCCAGTTCCAGAATTGATTCAACGGCCGTGGAACCGCTATACCTCCCGTCACGGTGGTGATTGTGGTACCGCGGAATTTCGAGACTGCACCGTGAAATTTCCCAAGCATCTTCATTTCATTTCAATGTAAAGCAGCAAATACGTTACAAATCATCACTGAAAGCTGCTACTTCTTGGACTGCCGATCGAAAAAAGAACCGAACTCCTCGTCGAGATAAAAGATAAAAAATCCTCGATTCTCAGAATACAAAATGAATAATTTGCAGTTAGCGAGAAATTTACCAAGATTTAGCTTATGAGCCAATTAAGAATCATATATTAGCGTGGTCTCCGAAACTTCAAAGTTCAAGAAAATTATAGTAGAATTACGACATGACAATTAAGAAGAACGTCTTCATAAATTCCAGTCATAACCATAATTTTATATTGTTCATGGCAAACCCTCATAAAATAAAATAAGACGAATAAAAGTGTAACTACTACCACTACCTAGTAACAAAGGAACTCTTCTAAAACAAAATAATACAGTGGGTAATGGACGTCTGGCAAAAGTTGGGATTGTAATAACCGGCCAGGCTGGATAAAACTGCTAACTATGTTTTTAATTTAGAGAGCTTATAGGTCAGTGCTAGATAAAACTGTCGGATGCATAAGGCGGTCACCACACAACCCATTATTCCAACTTATATGCAACATGGTGCATACACACACAGGCCGATTTGTTCCAAACTCCCGGCTCGCGGCTTTCGTTCAAGCGTTCCGTATATTCATTTCGAAACTTTCTCAATTCTCTTTTGGTTGGCAGCTGGGTGAAATTTATATAAAACGCTTTTGCACGTTTAGGTATTAAACGGTGCTTTTGTCAGGCAACTTTGTTCACTTCCACACGTGATTTAAAACTGGCAATGGGAAACAACTGTCGTTAAAAGGCAAACAATGTAACATTTTTGCTTCATGCCGACTTGGCTTCGAGTGACTCAAAATTAGGTAGGTAAAAAAAATAATTAAATATGATGAAGTGTTTAAAGCCAATTTGTTCTACTACTACTACTACTACTACTACTACTACAGCCTATTTGCGTCCCACTGCTGGGCACAGGCCTCCTCTCATCACGAGAGGGTTTGGGCTATAGTCCCCACGCGAGCCCAGTGCGGATTGGGGACTTCACACACATCTTTGAATTACTTCGCAGATGCGTGCAGGTTTCCTCACGATGTTTTCCTTCACCGAAAAGCTCAGTGGTAAATTCAAATTGAATTTCGCACATAAGTAAACTTAGAGGTGCGAGCCGGAATCGAACCCCCGACCCTCGGCATGAGAGGCGGTAGGTCGAACCACTAGGCCACCACGGCAGTTTCATTTATTTATAGGTAAGTTTGTTCGGTCGGTGTGACCCGTGCTGTAAAATTAACTACATTATACTCGTTATATTCGGATAAAGTAAACCAACGTCCATTGCCGTGATTCATGGACGCATCTCATCACGGTGACTCATTATTTGGTAAGCTTAGCTGTTAGCGAGCACGTATTGTTAAGACTGAGCATTTTAGGCCTTCAACCTTGTAGCCAGGATTCAAGAACGAAAACACTCCGCGGCTTTCTTCCAATTTTTACATGACATATTTTGCAACGTCAATCGATCAATCAGTAAAAAATATCCAAAACAAAAACGAAAATCACGCAGTAACTAATTTCAGTAAGTCAACTGGCTAGTCTCTAATAGCGACTATGCATACCGTACAATGCTTTAACTTTCCGGCTCCCAAACTTGCCTTCGATAAAAAAAAAAACAGAAAATGCATTTCTGTTTTATTTAACTGGCAATCTTACATTTTGTCAGTTCTTATGATGATCTCAATAATCTGGCAAACAGGCATAGTGCAGGTATAAAATATATTGGCAAAAAATTTACTCATCAACTTGTAAGCCGGTCATTTTAATTATTTATCGACGCTTTCGTGTAAAAAATACGTCTTGAGGAACTTTTAATTCATCATAAGTAGTGTTTCCATGTTTAGAACTGCTCGTCGATTATAAAATTAATTGGTAAGTCTACTTCTATCCAATAAATATAATGAAAATGTCTATACCTAACGCTGAAAAGACCACAATTAATTTTAAATCATAACGTGAAATCATAACGACTCGCTGAGACCTGAATTCAGTATCTAAATCTCACAGATTAGCGTCTCCGCACTCCATTTCGTGAACCCTTCTATTAAGTATTTCAAGTAACCGAGATACCTCCGCGTTGGGTGGTCTTTTGGTATAAAAGAGTCCCAAATTGCAGCACTTAAAACACCGCTAAAGACATTGTTACGTCATAAAAGTTTTTATCTCGGGGTCGCTAACTTTGGTGGGGTTTCTTAAAAAAACAAAGAACGAGACTTGTTGTAGACTTAGCGTTTTGGTTAGGTCAATCAAAAGTCCTCTATTAGATTTTCAACGTCATTTAAGAGAGAGAGAGAGAGAGAGAGAGAGAGAGAGAGAGAGAGTAGGTAGCAATAAGTTCTGTAAATATATACCTCCCTAAACTGCTTTATTACATTTCAGCCCAATAAATATGCTAATGAAATTAAAATGTCGAGTGAAACCGACCATTTATTTACAATGGTGAAATTAGCTCGTAAAGTGGGCACATCTGTTGTCGATTTAATTTTTAGAGGCCAAACAAATAACTTGAAACCATCCCCTGGTGCTGGTGCTCTTTATTAGCATTTTTGAGCATCCGTTTTATAGCTTTTTGATGATAATAATGCTATAAATATTTAATGCCTTGCTATGAAATATTTATCTATCATCTGACATCCATAGGACTCGTGATACAAATGTTAAAGATTTAATTCGTCAATCAATTCGATAGGTTTGTTAAGCGTTTGCCCCAAAATTTGACGGTCGGGTGACAATAACTAGAGCAATTATGCCAACAACAAAATACTGGGAGTGGTACCGCCATGTGTTCGATTTCACCATCGATTCTATTCGTTAGGTTGATGTCATCTGGGCCGCTAGGTTACGTAACCCGGTGGACATCTCTATTAGTGAAGCCGTTGTAACTGTTACTAGTATGTGTGATGTGTCATTCACTAGTTGAACGGCATTGAACGTAACCAAACACTACAGATTAGATTCTGTTTGTAGAATGGAGGTTAATCACAAGCAACGGAGTTGACTCTATTTAATTATAGGATGTGTTCCGAGTTTGCGACCCCGTTGCCATGGTTTCGGAGGATTCGCTGATAACGTTACGTTGTTCCGTTCGCGATTTTAGAACACGTAACATAAATAAATAAATTAACCTCCCATAATGATGCAGGGAGTCCAGCTCCGCACTTCATTATATTTTTTACTTCTGATTAACGCATAAAAGGATTACGCAGTATTCCTACCTACTTAACTACTCATAAAGAAGTAGATATTGTAACAGTGCGGTCCATTGTAAGGTATGTTGTATAGGGTTTAGCGCTGCCTGTTAGCGAGGATTCAAGGAGGTTTACACAAGAGATTACTTAAGCAGTGCGCACACAATCTTAAAAGCGAATTTATTGGCGTTTCTGTATCGTAAAAGAAGATAAAAAAGCGAAGCATTCTAAGCACGAGCAGCTTAGGTTTATCAAATTGATGTCGAAATTCTATTCAAAATTAGACTGTGAATCGAAGATTGATTGACATATTGGGAATGAGTCTTTGTCAGAAATGAGTAACACGTTTCTTTGAACATTATTTTATGCACATTAAAATATACTTTTACACTGATTTATTCAGTGTAAAAGTTTTATTTACATTCTTTTGAACTAGAAACGTGACGCTGCCAAGACGTTTTAGAAAAATTTCTTTCGCTTTTCGCCCGGTACGATTTATGTCAATTACAAGTGGAACAAATGAAATAAGTGTTTAAATATTTTTACCGACACAGTATTAATTTGCATGCCCGCATCTGCGAATTAATTTAAAGATGTGTGTGAAGTCCCCAATCCGCACTGGGCCCGCGTGGGGACTATAGCCTAAACCCTCTCATGGTGAGAGGCCTGTGCCCAGCAGTGGGACGCAAATAGGCTGTAGTAGTAGTATTAATTTGCATACTGGATTTTTGGCTAAGTATATAATTTAATGGATTCCTACTTACTGTTATGAATAGCCCATCGGATAAGCCTACATCGTTTTTAAGATACACACTTACACTGCTTGGTTTATGGTTTCTCTGTAGGTATAATGCACATTTTATGATGCAATGCTCGTGATTCGTGAATGCAATATCCGTTCGGCTCATAATAGAAGATGCGGCGCGTGCGCCGCTCTGCCTGCGTTCAATGCAATTTATCAGGGCAGCGACTTCAGCCAAGCCCACGTTCTCGTCAACGCGTGATGTGTTGCACCGCAACATAAAAAAAAATCTAAATTAACAATAGTTACAAACGTCTTGTCATTACTACGTGCAAGGACTTTTCTCTTCAAAATTATCATGAACATTGGAATAGGTATAACTACTTTTGTATACAGAAGAGTTACTTCTACAAAGACTGCGGGGTCTTTGTTTTTGAGCTAAAACATTGGACCGATCGTTCCCTTTTGAAAAGAGTGTCGGTATCTGATATTGGGTGGGATAATAATGTACATATAATGTAGGTATAGCACCAGTTTATGAGTAGCTACCGCAGGCGCGACGCGACGACGTCTCGTCACGCGTCGTAGAATTACTCTGCCACGGTGACTGAACTGTCATACTGCAGTGCAGTTGCATGTGAATGGATACGTATTGCACTAAACGGTACAGTCAGAGCGTACAACACCTAGCCTGGGTTGATTCAAATATACAGTTGACGGAATATGGCCGCCGAGCTGTCATTCCATACAGAAACGTCATTGGTCCCATAGTAATTATTTAAAAAAATATATATTTGTGAAGCCGTGGTGGCCTAGTGGTTCGACCTACCGCCTCCCATGCAGAGGGTCGGGGGTTCGATTCCGGCTCGCACCTCTAAGTTTACTTATGTGCGAAATTCACTTTGAATTTACCACTGAGCTTTTCGGTGAAGGAAAACATCGTGAGGGAACCTGCACTCCGCACTGGGCCCGCGTGGGGACTATAGCCCAAACCCTCTCGTGATGAGAGGAGGCCTGTGCCCAGCAGTAGGACGCAAATAGGCTGTAGTAGTAGAAGTAGTAGTAAATATTTAACGTTAACTTTAACGGACGGTTTGAATTAACATCAACCCGCCCCTAGTTTAGCGAATATAATGGCCACCTCACTGTATGCCGACATATAATCGTAACGGGTTTAATTGAAACTGTTACCTATCTGTATTACTTTATCGCATTTCCATTTTCGAATAAAACGAGTGAGACCTATTCATAAATAAACTAACCTATTCATAAAGAAACTGCACACGAGGAGGCCAAATTTAACCACAACGTTAGGGAATCCTACGCTAAGCTTGTCTCGTGTCGTGACTGGAGCCCTGCGGACTGGATTAACCCCTCGTCTGCAGACTCCTTAACTAACACTCCAACTGTCGACCTTGTTTCACAAAGACCAGGGTCCATATTCGATTGAAATTCAAGGTACCAAGATAAGAGGTAAAGCCGAGATTAAAGATGGACTATCGAACAGTATTTAGAGGAATATGTGAGTAACGGGAATGCCAACTGTCCTTTTATAAGGAACACGAAACAAGGGACCATAAAAATGAATGAATGAACGAATGAATGAATGAAGACTTATTGTGTATTGGGTACAGAAAAAAAACAGATGGCCAATGCCATTTATTCTATTCGTCAGCGTGCTCACAATAACCAGATTGCCCTAGATCTTATTGGATGTTTGATTTCACGCGCACTGAAGGCAATAGACCAACTTCACCGTAGACAACAGCTGTTCTTTTATCAAAGTATTCGTAAGCCGGGTTCCGTCCTCTTTCGCGTATCTAGCTCAACGTAGTTACGCAACTCGCCTCGCAGTCTTAAAGGTGTTTATGGCAGGCATGAAGGATAAAGAGAAAGAAAAAAATAAAGCGTATCCCACATGCAAATTCCGAGCCGTATTTTATTGACCGTTACCGTTGTAATGTAAAGCTTGACTCGCTCGCATTGTGTCTTCACTCTTCGTCCCCGATGTGGCAGGTAGGCTTTTGCCCTTTCTCCGATATTTACTTTTATCGGAGCGGAAGCTTGCCTCAAATTGAGATTGAGCACACGATTATTCTGGTCAGTTTAGTTAGACGGATAGCCGCAGTAAAGTAAAAAGACGACTTCTCAAACTTTATTTCCTCTACTAATTTTGTATTTTTTTTAAGTATCTGAATTCCGGTTCAATGAATGACGCAAGTTCCAAAAAAATTTCCAATGACTAGTCTAGGTGCCAAGTTATCATTGTTATCAATTGCCTGATGTAGGTACTTATACCTCCAGGATATAAGTATAACTTTAAAAAATTATCTTTCAAGCACTACACATAAAATAACACATTTTTAAAGCGTTAATACTTAGTAAATTGCAAATTGACTCATCTCGTTACGTTACTAGATCCTCGAACGTCCGGGCCTTTAGGTAATATTATTACAGGTTTGTCTCGAGTAGCTCTTCAATTTTATAAAAGGGTCATTATTTCTTTCGAATTTCCATTAAACGCTCGCTCCCAAGAGCTTCTTACAGGAGTTAAAAGATGTTCACGTTAACAAAAGTATAAAAGGTGCGTAGATGTGATTGAAAGTTTTTCAATCGAGAGGAAAGCTCGCTGTTAAATTAATTATTAAAATTAAGAAGAGTACGACTCCAAAGGGTAATATTTTCGTTTCCCTATCAACTGACAACGGAAACGGCAAGCCGTAGGTGTAAGTGGTTACCAGGTAGTACATATTCCGTAGCGGTATCAATATTTAGTCTACACACCAGTCCGACACGGCAACGTCCGATTAAGCCTTATTACGAAAGTGCATGGCAAATGCGAAACGTGCAAGATAATTGCAGGTTAATCGGGTTACTGCGTGCTCTATTTCATTATTTCACCGCAAGGGATTGGTAAGTACAATGCAGTACGAGATGCCGTTTTCATGAGGCGTGAAATAGGACAATAGCCTTATTGGTTAATGAGCGAAACATTCTCGGAATGCTATTGTAAAACGGTCTAGATGAAGATTGGCATGGGCGTTGTAATCAGCACTGTTAATTGAACATCATTTTATTACGACTATATTGAAATTTATTAAAGTAGCTCTTAATGGAGTACGAGCAGTAGGCACAGCTAAGAAATTAGTAGGTACAATACAAATACAGTCCAACAATGAACCCATTTGCTAACGAGGCAGCTGAAACGGCGTACACGGACCTTACTGGACTTTTGAAATGGTGCTTAGAAAAGAGTATATATTAAATTATCGCTCTATGGTTGAATAAAAAATTAAGTATGCATTGCAACAATTATAATAGGAACACGAAATTTTAAGGATTATGGAAGTATTATCTTTTGAAAACTTGCCATCGCATTTTCCATGCATTTTAATGTAATCTTGTCATTTGAATGTCTAACCAACAAATATAAAACGAGACGCGTCATTCAACCATAGAATGATAACTTCTTTTTTAATTCAGTAATATTGAGAAATTAATAACAACAGAGAAACATTTGACAGCTATATGCAACGTTGCCAACTTGCGGGATAAACCCTCTTAAGTACCTACATAAACATTATAATTTTCGATACCATTGCAATGCATTGTTTTTTTATTTTATTTTTTATACCAATGGTATAGGCAAACGAGCGCACAGCCCACCTGATGGTAAGTGGTCACTGTGGCCAATGGACACCATGGACATGTAATGCAAAAAAATGTGAAGAGTCTTATTTTGACAATAGTTTAGGGAAAAATGTGAACAATGAATTAATAAAGTTGTGTAACCCATTCCATTGATATTTATGTATATTACTACTATGAATAGTAAATTAGGTTGGTAAGCAACCAGAAACAATGTAACATAGCCTGTGAACAATCCCGCCTACTCCGTAGTTTGAGCATCCGTGTAATCGAAAACCTTTGTTAACATAACCAATATGAAATGTGTATAGTTACAGCTGAGTGGATAATAATGTATGGGCAACTAGTCTGCCGACGTGTCATGTATATGTACCTAAACGGAGTGGTACCAAAAGTGTTAGGAAATATATTACGGAATAATTTAAATGCAGGAAACTCCCCTAAACATGTCGCTTTTTCGTCAAGATGTTACGTTTACTTACGAGTTTCATGTTATGTCAACAAAAACGTTTATTGACCGATTTCAAAACAAGGTGATTCGACAGTTTACTAACAAATAAACAAAATTTTATATAAATAAATATGCTCGCGCATTTTTCTGTGACCATATAAAGAGGTGCCTAGGTAATTTAGATTTTATTATTTTAAGTCATCATATCATTAGAATTATTTATTAGTTTGAGCAATTGATAATATTTTCAACCTCTCTTTAATTTTAGAATATTCTCAATGATGATGATGCCAGATGCGTGTTAACTAGATTCATGACATAATTTAACGCGTATGCTATGTGATTGTCTTTTTTTTGCATGTGTGCTTCTGCCCGCGACTTATAGGCGTGGAATTCGGTAGTACCGTTCCCGCGGGAACTATGCATTTTTCCGGGATAAAAAGTAGCCTATATTTTGACCAGTGTTATAAACTATCCCTCTTACAAATTTTGTTGCAATTCGACCAGTAGGTACTTTTCGAATAAAATCCGGACATACATACATACACACATACAGTTTATTTTTCTAAAAATCGTTTTTCGTGTTCAGTATCGTTTATATAGTCCCCTCGTTGATCGTTTCTTTTATTTAATTGTCAAGTTACAAACGCGACTTCTTCTACACACTTATTATTATAGACGACTTATGAAGAAGTTTGTTCGTATGTCGCGACTAATGCGATTATCATCGTAAAACTCTTAGAGGAAGGCAACTTACTGACTAAGCAGACTCGTAAGCAAGTCTAGTAGCCCTCACGGGTGTTGTGAACTGGTTCCTAGGATTACTGGGAAGTGGGAACTACTTATCAGTGAACGAATAAGCGGCGAAACTTGAACTTATTGGTAAAATCACCTCGAAATTGTATCAGATCAGAACAAATCAACAATTCCTCAAGTGAAATATAACTATGAGTATTTGTGTTTAAATTGGCACGCCCGTGAACATATATGCCGTTATTTTTACGCTCGTTATTCCAATTAGTTTTATCAAAACTTAGCGCCGCAAAAGGTATCGATAACAAATTAAAGAAAAAACTAACGGTACCTTTGAAATAATAATGATATTTTCCGGGATCCTGGAAGTCATTGGGTTGCTTTGGGATATTACAAAGTAATGTGCTGCACGTTTTGTTGACAACGAATTCTTCATATGTTATTAGGACATTTCTATAAAATCTTTAAGATATTCACATATTTGTGATCTGGTTAATATGTTATGCATCTTTTACCTTTTGCTGAAAACAGAATTTGTGTCTTCTTAACAAACTATCTGTTGATAACACTTGAGGTAAATTTAAATAGCTGACGTCAGATATTTGAATCGATGACTGATACATTAGCTTCACTATTTCTTCGTATAAGTATTATGAGGCGCATGTGCGTCACATAAACGTGAATTTACGTAGTTTAGGAAATTCCTACGTTTTGACCGCTCAAAGGAAACATGATTCCCAAAAACTGATCTTCGGACGTTCGACATGGTCTATTTATGTACAGAGTCTACAGACGCCCGCACGTAAGAACTTAGTTTTACCTAAGATAAACCTCATTAATGAAGGAACTCTATAAATCCGCTCAGTTCTACAGGGGGCGAGCTGAAATAAAACTCAATACGCATAGAGATTCAGCAGGCTAAGCATCCGCAGCATTCATCGGGCCTTTGTGGCTTTACATCGTGAATAAACAAACATGGCCACCTGCTCGAATAAAATAGAATATTTAGCCGATCGATGCGGCGGGATGCGTGCCGGGCGCGATCTCTGCCTCGCACGATATTGATTCCGCTTCCCCGGATTGACGTGATGTGACGGGACTGGATTGATTCGAGGATAGCTATCGATTGCAAACGACAAATTGCCTTTGCGACGACTCGCGAATGAAGGATAAGTTAGTAGCCAGCAAGAAAACTTTTATTGGAACCGTAAGATTCGCTGTGTGGTGTGACCAATCACCATAACTATTGAGTATGTTTCAAAATGAAATGAGATAAGCATGCAACCTAACAATAGGTATAATTTCATGTACTGACATAATTAGTCGTAGATACTAGACACAGTAAAAGTGTTGTGGTTGATTAGGACGAGTCGACGTTTTGTTTGTAGTCATTGTTTGGATTTGGAACACGATCCTGGGGAGCTTTTAATAACTACATAGAATGTATAGATATTTTCTCTCTTCTTTGCCCAGCCGTGGGACATTCAAAGAGGCTACAGAAAAAATGTATTAATAAACAAAGAAGAAAATATGTAAATAGATCTTAAAAGCTAAATGAACCTGATCTACTAAATATGATATTTACGATGATACGGTAATCAGTACCACGATCATGTAAATACTAACGTGTGTTTTGTATCTAAAATGTTCTACATTACTAAGGGCTATAGTAAAGCCCATAAGTGATATTTAATGATGGTTATTAAATACACTTTTATTATAACCTTCGAGACCCGAAACTCCCTCAAAACGTGAGGTATAAACTGGGCTGCGGATTAGAAACAAAGTTACTGTGACATCTGCCATTTATTTAGGTAAAATTTTGAACAGAATATTCATTATTTTACATACGGTTCAGCGTAATGTAGTAGTTTGATTTGATTACAGTGAAAGTCTTATTTTTAAGAAGCTAAGCAACGATAATTTATTATTATTCTGTACTTCTATACTTCTACTTCGCTTCCCTGTGGAGAACAATAAACATTAACCATTGGTTGGCCGCAAAAGCAAAACTTCTTACTTACCTACCAGTAAAGCTCTTGATTATCGGAAAAACTGTTGCCAAAGTACTTAAAATCAACTTCGAGCTTTAAGGCTTAATTCGGTCTGACAATGCTACCAACGTGAAGGTAAGACCTACATAAGCCCTTGCGTTATCCTTGCGAGATTTCGTGCAGGCGGTTTTTATAAATATTTGTGTCCAATTTATTTTGAGATCACGCCTGATTTATCATTTCTGGAAGAGTATTTGGTTTTGGGATATTAAAGCGAGCATAACTACAAATATGTTAAGGTAGACATTAACGAGTTTCAAATGCTCGGTGACATTAGTCAAACTGTTCCCAGAAAAGCTGGGTGTGGTGTTGGTTCTACTGACTGAGTTACCACAACAGGCGATTCATGTCAAGACCGAGATGAAATGAGACATGTGAACAATTAGTGAACATATAATGGAAGTCTTAACTGGAAATAAAAAGCAAATTGGAAAAACTCCACTTAACCACTTAACGTTAATTGTTACAATCGCTTTGTCAAAGTTAAAATGTTATGAGCCATTGCACTTATAATAACTTGGAAGCATGTGTGAACGATTTTGTGTGACCCCTACTGAGACCGAAAGGATACTACGTTGTTGTAACGCACAATACAAAACCTAAATTTTGACTGTTATTCCAAATAGGTACATAATGATTCCACACAATAGGTACTGACAGATTCTGTAACTCGGGTTCGACAGATGGACAGACGATGACAATGGGTTGATACATCTAGCACCCACCAATTACTTTGCAAGTAACAACCAAATTCATAGCATGCTATTAGTAGTTGACTGAATAATGCACATGAACAATAGGTCAATTGAACTTTATTGGGAATCAGTAACAGTTCCATCGAATGGCCGGGATTTGAAAGAAGGGAGTGTGCAGGAAGTTCTATAGATGCTTCAAAATTACCTTTACTTACTTCAGATTCTCTGTTGAATTTTTAGTGATTTCGTTATTATACATAGTATGTATGTATAATAACGAAATCACTATTTGGGATGCAGTTAAATTATCAACGTTTTTCCCTGACCTCGTTTATCTGACACTGCTGGCCAAGAAATACCCGATACAATAATTGTCAACAGATAAAGAAAGAAAAGTGTTTAAACGACTTGCGGAGAATTGCGCATGAATAGAGAAGAGGCCTCATAGACTCTACTCCTCCAAGCTTCAGAAAAAATAGGTATCTCCTTCCGACTCAAAGCTAATGACAGTCTTATACCTAGTAAACTTGACACCGACTTATAACAAGGAAATGCATCAAAGCTATTAACACACCCAAAGAAATTCAACATCATGTAAATCGTGCGCAGCTATAAACAGGAGTCTATGTGCGAGAACGTTCAGCGGCGACGGAGCGTGACCGCTCGTGTCTTTCTTGCGGTAACCATGGCAACCCGCAGTTTTCTAACCACGCTGGTCGAGTTGTCGCCGGATAAGATGCCGAGGACAACGACCTTGGCGTGACCGCGATATTACGTAATTTAAACAAGTAAGTAAGTAACACTTTATTGTACAAAATAAAACTCGAAAATATAGTTAACAGTAGTAAAGACACCATGATAATTTACGTGACAAAGTTTTGTAAAGTCAAATAAATTCAGCCCGGTTCTGCGCTAACTGAGAGTAAGAAGTAATTAGGTAATTGTTCAATTATTTATGACTATTACAATTAATATAGGGTAATGGAAATTTACGTGTGATTATTTAGCTTTCTATCTTACTAACAGATCTTACTATAAAAAATTTCAGCTAGTCATACACCAGCCAAGAACACGCTATGATACAACCCAATTTAGCGAACAACATTAATTTGGCTGGTATTCGTAACAACCACGTTCCATGAGGGTTGTTATGGCATGTTATTATACTTATTTAACAAAGCCAAGGGTTAAAAGTAACTGAAACGAGTATAAAAGAACTGAACTGAATTGAAGACTGTCTATTGTAGGGATACAATAGACGGACGCAATTACGGTGAATGTTTGTCTAAAGTTTGTTTTAAATAATAATGCCCCGTGGACGTTTCTTGGGGGATCAACATTGGCCTTTGTAATATTAAAGTCGTAACCCAACGCCGTACGAAACTTTGGGAAACAGCCAGAGGTATGAACATAAATGTCTATTAATTACCGTTGAGGCGAGCTTGTGCTTGAAAAGTTTGTAATGAATAGATCGCTTTCGAACGCGTGCGCGAATTGCGCAAGTACCTAATTATTTTAGCTTTTGAGGGTTCAGTCTTATTCGTCAATATACTGTACACACTCTTACCTCGACTGTACAGTATATTACTATGTAGGTACCTATTTAGAGGGAGTATAATTAGTCTGCAACGCTATACGATACGAAGGCATGGCATCGAATTACTTAGGTCGTGTGTCGTGCGCTCAATAGGTATTATGTTCATTATTTCACCAAAAGCGGCGCATGATCACGTCATTGCTTTGCTTAGGCCAGGTTGCACCTACGCCGCTAAACTCGGGTTAGCCTGTAACTCCAGTTAAATGATAAGACTAAACCTGAGTGAGCCTTAATCTCTTATACCTAACAAGGAGCTGGTATGGTATGATGGTTTGCTCTATAAAAGAATGACGAAGTGTTTGATAGATAATTTATTAAGTTTCATTAGTGTTAGGTAGGTATGCAATTATGTTCGAAAGAGTTAAATGATCATGTTATTCTAGATGATAAAGAGTTACGACATAGACTTTTGAGAAACCCGAATAAATCTTCATCTTAAAAATGATTCTGAGTTCCCCATACTCCCTACTTTCGCAGGGCTTGAATTTTATTAGGGTTGGCAATCAATGGCTACCCTATTTCCGAACCCCTTCCAACTTTATGACGCCAATAATATTTATTGCATTAATAACGACTATGTGCGATTGAAAAATGTAGAGGCTTAAAGGACTTTACTTTGTCATAAATATAATCCTGGAGATTCAAAAGTTAAGGCGAGCATCTAGGTACCTACGAAGTAACGTTGATTTCGTCATCATAACATCCACAAATATCTAAATGACACAACATACGAAAGTAGAAAATCACTCACATTAAATATGACTCTTTCCTCGCGTAGCGATTTCAGTGAAGCACTTTATCACTTAAAAGTGGACACTAATAAACTACACTCAGTCACTTGAAGTCACAACGTCACGGTACCTGCACGAGCGTCGCCCGCGACGCGAGAGAGCCGACTGCACCGGCCAACGGCCCCTCCCCCCGGGAACCTGAGATCAGCTGAGAACTGAGAATCCCTATCCACTCCCTACATATCGTTATTTTTGCCACACGCATCTGTCGCTAATAAGTCATATTGTACTAATTCCCGTGATAGATGGCGGGCAATAACTATGATTCATAATAAAAACACCACTGAATACGACTTAGGTATGTCCGAAGAAGTAATGAGCATGATAACATTGATAACTGACAAAAAATAATAAACAGCTTCGATAGTTTCGGCAGCTTGCTACCCCGATGTAATTTTTGGATGACTTAGCAAATTTACATACTTACAATAAAATTAACTATCTAACTTATCCATTTTTAACTTATCAGTTGTTTCATACAGGTACGTGTACAAAATTTAGAAATACGTAGGTAGAGTCTAAGCTCATGGATCATAGTGAACCGGAAACGCATCCGATTTATTGTTGTGAATATTTAAAATGTAATTTTCCAGTTCAATGATTTTATATCCTTGCACGTACCACATGCTATAGGGGCTAAACATAAAAATTAGACCTCCGTCCGTGTGCGTCAAAAGGCAATTTTAACCGTTTAGTTATGCTACACAATGCAATAGAGGTAGAATATACTAAGCGCGACTCGGGTCGGGGATGCGAAGTAGAAACCATAAGATCTCGAATGCGTTGCCTACCCTGAGGCCTAAGATGAAATGCCTCTGTGCCAGAAATTTTACCGGCTGCCTTAACCCCCTACCGGAACACAACAGTGCGAGCACTGCTACTTGGCGGCAGGTTAGCGGGGAAAGACGGTGGTACCTCCCCGGACGGACCAAGCTCCAGGCCCTACCACTAGCCAAATCTCTGTTGCAAACAATAAAACTGTGTCAATAGTCATTCATTGCGGATCAAGCTTTTTAGGGTTCCGAAGTCCACAAGGAACCCTTATAGTTTCGCCATGTCCGTCCGTCCGTCTGTCCGCCCGCACTATTGCTCGGAGATGCTTAGTTCTAGAAAGCTGTAATTTGGCATGAATATTTTTTCTTGCGTACCCCATGGTGCGGCATATCGCTGAATAGGTCTTAAAAAATATTTGGTTTGCTAAAACCATTTTTTGATTAAGCGATGCGTTTGTGAATTATTAAGCTTTAAAGTGCTATTTTTTGTTAGGGTCACGTGTCCCCCCCCCCCCCATATATAACGTAGTTGAAAGGAAATCTACCACAGCTAAGTAGGCTGTCCAAACTTACAAGTAATAGTCGACCAACTTATGATGATGATTTTTCTCGAGCGGCAGGGGCGTCGGGCGGGCACGTCATTCATACCACATGCTAGCTAGATGCTAATAAGTCTTAGAAAGGTACTGTGGACATCGTAAACTTCGGAACCCTATACTTTGCGCGTGGCCCGACACGCACTTGGCCGGTTTTTATAAGTTACATTTACAGAAGTCAATGTGCCTATCTACGATAGGTATGTATGTCCCGACCAAACTTTTTCACTGCGAAAAAGGAAAACGACAAACAAAACCCTGGATTCCTTAGAGGAAACTACAATAGCTTTTGCCTTCCACAGTTGTGAACTCAATAAAAGCGAGGTGAATGCCGCGTGGGCCAAATTTCTTCCGCTCCATGTCCAACGTCGTAATAACGAAGTTACTCAACGATTTTTTCATCCTGAAGCACAACGTCCTTTACACGCCACTCGGCTCGGCGTTAGTCTCATTTGGAATGTCATCAATCACTGACACGAAACGACCTAAAACAGCCCTGCGCATAAAAATATAAACACGAGACATCGTTATGGCTTCCCTTTATTTCGGAAGGTACGAGTATACATATAGGTAAGTATATGCTAATGTTAACATCATTAGACTCTGAGGGAATAGAGCAGGACAACATGGCCATTTGTTTATTTAGTATTTTTCATGGTTTGACATTGTCTCCAGATCTTGCCATCAATCAGTATAACCAATAAATGAAGCGGTTAAAATGAGAGTTGATACTTTTTTTTTCATTATTACGAATGGGCTTGCGTTTGACCCTAATCACACCTGATGGAAAGTAATGATAGGGTCTAAGGTGGAACACGCTTACCCAGAAGACCTCCGATAGTTATAAGGTTTTTGGCGGTGAATTGATTATATTGGATACATTCTTCCTTAGGGTGTCCTGAAAGTTAGTACCTTCTATTTAGTTTTTTACAATACAACGGATACTGCTACTCGCGTATCTGTAACTTAAAGAACGTATCATAAATATTTCCCAAAATAAGAAACTATCTTTAAATTTAGTTGTCAGCCCGAGGCTTATTGAAATAACATGGTAAAGTCATCCGTGTATCTCGAATGTCATTTCTAAAACAATAATATAACACGAGGGCAAAGAAAGAAAGAAAGAAAGAAATGTTATGGAATTGTCTCCACTATTCTCGTTAGAAAGCTGTTGTATCAAGTTATTTTAGGATATTGTGGAGGACTTCGCGGAATAGTGCTGAAACTTTGATTTTCAAAAATATTATTCTGTAATTTTTATCCAGAAAGCATAGACGTAAATAATATAGACCCGGTCTAACGGACACGTAATATGTCCCCACTTCCTCGTTGTCCAATCCAAAGTTCTGTCACCGAGCGTGCGTGACAATAAGCGTTTTTAAAAAAACTTTTTTTCGAAACTGTTTCTCAGCAGGTATCTAAAAACTCGTCTCGTTGTTGGAAAAATGTGACCCAGCTTTAGTGTCACGATACAAGTTTAACTTTGGATTGGACACCAATGAAGTGGAGAAACATGACATGTATCTACGTTAGGCCGGGTACATACGAAGTATTATTTATGTCTATGCCAGAAACTATAACATAGCTAACTATAATTACTATTTCTTTATTGCGGATTTTCGACAGGAAGAATCACCTGGAAATTTTCAATATTCAGAAGGATTGTATAGTCCAATGTAAGTATACCTAAGATCTATCATATGAACAAAATTTTTTTGGTCGCTAGCGCTACTTCAGAAAAACATTAAAAAGTTAACATAGGGGCCGATTTAGTGTGGAATATGAAACTTTTTTTTAGCCAAAAGCTTATCAATGCCTGTAAATTCAAAGTAAAGAATGTTCAAGGAAACTCTGAAGTCACGCGAGGCGGGCAGTGAAGCGAGGAATCCAAGTGTCTGTCTACTGTTTGAAATATCGTGAAGCATTGTGATATGCGGCGACAAATGACTACCCGTGCTCGCAAACGCAGCTTTACGTGTGTCGAACATATTGTTGCACGAAACAACAAATATGGCGCGCGGAAAAGTATTTGTTTACGTCATTCAAATGCATCAGAAAATTTGAAAGCCTAATTTATTAACACAAATTTCACTAGTAGGCGAGAGGCGTCAACTTGCAGATCCTTCTATAAGCCTGTCGTGCTTCAATGTTTTAATATTCCGTTTCGTGTTAGCAGATTAGCAGAACAAACGCCTTTGAAGGCTTGGAACGGAATTACAGCACCGGAGCCTTCTATTTAGAAAGACAAGAAACACAAATGTATATTAACTAAATGACTAATATCAGCCATTAAAACAATATAGTTGTGTATAATAATCAACCAAATTACTACAAAATATTCTGGCAATCAAATCATTTATCTGGTACATATCAGGAATGTTAATATAGAAATAGAGGACTCCGAGTACATTAATTTCAAAGTCATTGACACAGAATTGCTATTTTTAATGGCAAGAGCGTTGGCACTTGGCAGACAAGCCGGGACATCCCTTCCGTGATATTTTTTTCATTAAGATTTGCTATATAAATGAAACTGCCTTTTCTGTGTTAGGATTTTCTTTGAAAGGCTGGCAATATTTGTAGAAAAAGAAAAACATTATTGCTTCGTACCGTGCGACACGCGCTTCGTCTGGCAGTGGGTATCCGTTTATTGACCGAATTCAGAACCAACTGTTTTTCTACCTACATAGACGACATAATATCTTGTGATTTTGAAGAGATTTAAAGGCCTTCCATTATTCCGAGATATATTCCCTTCATACCATGCAACTATGATAAATATGATAATATTAAAGATTAGATTTCATGGGACCCAAGAATTGCCATTAAAAAGCAATGGATATATTATAGCACTCAAGGATGGGTCATACACAGAACGCGAAAACAGGGGCCTTTCCTGTGGACAATGCAAAAGTTAACGGCTTGGATATACATAAGTTATGTTTTTATCATAGAGGTTACAAGGATTTGTATGCACATGTATGTAAAGGCCCAGCAAGAAATTAGGCTTTTAAACCCCTTAACTTTGGGCTGTCCACAGGAGAGATTTGTAACCTTAACTCATACTAAAAAATGTGTGTGACTCTTATAAGTATTTCGTATGAAAGTGATGAAACAGAAACCCGAAGCATGGCTTGGCATCTGCTTTATTGACAATTTCACTAGTTTAAGCCAAAAATCATGGCATAATGCAATGCATTGTTAGAGGGGTGCAGCAGGTCGTAAAAGTTGCGGTCGCAGCTGAAATTACATCTCTTTGTTTTCTTAATACGTAACTCAATAGTGTTCGGTTAGGACCGAGGCGCTGTTTATCTGCCAGTTTCAACTTCTAGACCGGGTTTGCTACAGACAGCCAATTACTTAGTTCGCAAAAGTGACTGCAGAACTCAGTTTCCTTTTTCATCTGAACTAAGGGCAGCTCTGTAGAAATTAACTAGTTTTTGTATTAACTAAGACAACAATTTTTTTGGCTTTCAAATAAGAAACCAGTATATGATTTCACTAACCTTTTATCAGAATAGTGAATTACTGATAGCTTTTAAACAGTATTAACCGCATGTCACTTCTGTGGTAACCCGTGTAATAGTAGACTATTGTAGCGAGCCCGTAAAGTGCATTTGTCAGTAACCGCAAGATTTACCGTTGCGGCGACTCAGCGAATTCAGAGTGTCTTTACGTAAAACTATGCAACGAATTTGAGACTGCAAAGCTGTAAAAGCGCTATTCACACTAGAAGCAAAACCTAAAGTAGGTACCATGACACTGGTAGCAGTTTAGCAAATGCTTCAATTTCCATTGGTATAATATCTTATTGTTTTACGGTTATTGTTATAGTCAAGATGCTTGGGTAATTTGAACATTACCTACTTAATAGAAACACTATTATTGTTTTATCTTCAAAATAATTTCACGATAAATTGATCGTCGAGAAATATCTCTGTTATATTATATTTTTGACTTTGCCGCATTGATTAAATACAAGTAAAGGCA
Organism: Aethes cnicana; assembly: GCA_963971205.1. NCBI lineage: Eukaryota > Metazoa > Arthropoda > Insecta > Lepidoptera > Tortricidae > Aethes > Aethes cnicana. The sequence goes on along the minus strand of OZ020290.1, from coordinate 8,544,046 downwards.
ATTTTTGTACTCCGTGATTCGCAGATAATTTAACAGAGACCGCCTTTATTTAAGCTTGGTCGTTTAAGAGAGCACGTTTAGCTAACATACATAATATATAGAGCTTGTTTTACTACAAGGCCTGGGTGGCTAGAGCACTTAACCTCCACAAAGCTCTTGGTTCGCGGAGGGGTGACAGGCGCTCTAGACGCGACTAAAACAGTTTTAGACCGGCTCAACGTCAAATCAAGGCAATGAATTACAACTTTCCAAGTGAAAAAGTTTTTCAATCAAGCCCACAAACAGGCAAGTTTGAATGTAGACCTATTAAGGGTTAATTGTTGGCTTTGGCAAGTGGAGAAGTGTCATTAGTGACGTTGGTTGACGATAAGTAGGGAACTTTTATTTTATAATAATACATGACACATGACACAAAGCTTCGTCATGAGAAATTTTTTTAGGGTTCCGAAGTCCACAAGGAACCCTTATAGTTTCGCCATGTCCGTCCGTCCGTCCGTCTGTCCGCACTATTGCTCGGAGATGCTTAGTTCTAGAAAGCTGTAATTTAGCATGAATATACATATTAGTTACGCTGACAAAGTGGTACAATAAAATTTTGCAATTTTTTTTTTATAGGGTACCTCCCCTACTCGTAAAGTGGGGATGTATTTTTTTTTTGTTGCGTACCCCATGGTGCGGCATATCGTTGAATAGGTCTTCAAAAATATTGTCGGTTTGTTAAAACCATGTTTTGATTCAGTAATGCGTTTGTGAAATATTAAGCTTTAAAGTGCTATTTTTTATTAGAGTCACGTGTCCCCCCCCCCACCCTGCCAGCTAAATGGTGGTATTTGGATAGCTGAAAAAAATCACGATTGTGGCATATATTAGGTCCTTACATATGAAATTGGCGTTTGGCGAACTGGCAACTTTGATTCAAAATATGTGGCGTTCGGCTAGGAATTCCAAATTCAAATTTATTTCAAATTTAAGACCATGTATTTCTGTGTTCGAATTACGAAATTTATTTGTTATCGCGTCATTTGTTTTTCTTTCACATCGTTCTGTTCACAATATGGAGAACTTAAAATATCGCTATATTTACGAATATGAGTTTCACCTCGGCACTAGTGCTGCAGAAACGGCTCGTAGGATTAACAATGCGTATGGGGAAGCTACTGCAAAAGAAAATACGGTACGTTATTGGTTCCAACGTTTCCGTTCTGGAAATTTTGACCTACAGAACAAGCCTCGTGGACGGCCGGAGACACAAGTTGATAACGAAGAATTAAAAGCAATTGTGGAAGCAGATCCATCGCAAACCACGTCAGAGTTAGCGGCAGGCTTCGGTGTGAGTGATAAAACCATTTTGATTCACTTGAAACAAATTGGAAAAGTGAAAAAACTTGAAAAATGGGTACCGCATGAATTGAGCGACGCAAACAAAGAAACACGCGTCGAGTGTTGCGTTTCACTTCTCAACCGGCACAATAATGAAGGCATTTTGAATCGTATCGTTACTTGTGATGAAAAATGGATCTTGTACGACAACCGGAAACGTTCTTCACAATGGTTGAACCCAGGTGAACCAGCCAAATTCTGCCCGAAACGAAAGTTGACTCAGAAAAAGGTACTGGTAAGTGTCTGGTGGACTAGTGCCGGTGTCATCCATTACAGTTTCTTAAGATCTGGGCAAACAATCACGGCTGATGTGTATTGTCAACAATTGCAAACGATGATGGAAAAGCTAGCCATTAAACAACCCAGACTGGTCAATCGATCTAGCCCACTGCTGCTTCAGGACAACGCTCGACCACATACGGCACGTTTGACGGCCGCAAAACTACGGGAGCTGCGACTGGAATGTCTTCGACACCCACCATACTCCCCGGACCTTGCTCCAACTGATTACCATTTTTTTCGGAATTTGGACAACTTCATGCAAGGAAAAAAATTCAATTCTCACGAGGCTGTCCAAACGGCCTTCAAAGATTTTATTGATTCTCGCTCACACACTTTTTTTAGTAAAGGAATCAATGAACTACCTTCGAGATGGCAAAAGTGCATAGATAGCCATGGTACATACTTTGACTAAATAAAAAAATAGTTTCATAAAAAAAAAACGTTTTCATTTCTGCCATATGAAACGCCAATTTCATATGTAAGGACCTAATATAACGTAGTTGAAAGGAAAGCTATCACAGCTAAGTAGGCTGTACAAACTTACGAGTAATAGTCGACGACCAACTTATGAAATGATTAAAATACCAATGATTTATCTCGAGCGGCAGGGGCGTCGGGCGGGCACGTCATACCACAGCTAGCTAGATAATAAGTCTTAGAAAGGTACTGTGGGCATCGTCAACTTCGGAACCCTATACTTTGCGCGTGGCCCGACACGAACTTGGCCGGTTTTTTTTATGAAATCTTTACGAATATTTAGTTTCAAATACTTTCTTTGAAAATACATACGTATTACCAGAAATAAGGAAATTACATGTCAATCTTCTTACATTACGACGTACAATCTACAATATCTAGAGGGCGCTTCAGATTTTCATACTTAGCCTGTACAGCGCCTCCTGGTTATTGCTCATGGAGTTCAAATTTTCATGCAGGCCACCTATAGGCGGCAGCGACATCTATTATCGCATTTAACACTTATTTCGGGCGTACGCTGATTTGATTCAAGGTTGTCTATGGTATTACCACGTATAACTTACTACATTTCGAACGCCAGCAAATATAGCGATGACATTGATAAATATCTCAATAAGTAATGAAAATACGAATTCAATATATTTCTAAAGATTGAGGAAAATCCAAAACTGTCATAGGGGCCAGAAATATACAGAGATAAAGCAAAATTACAACAATGCTCGTAAGATGGCAACGCAGTTTTTCAATAAAATTCCATTCGCAAAACTTGTCGGCGTAGGTACTGATGTGAACATCCTTAAATCCCTATACAGTTCAAACTATACGGACTGGCGGCGGGAAGCTGGCTGCCTTATCAAAGATAACTTGAAAGATAGAAAACTATTAATTAGCTCAGTAGAGTAATATAACTTCAGATCAGGTCCGTTTTAGCGTAAAAGCAGTGGTTTGGTTTGATTCTCTCGCACTTGGATCGAAACAAGTGTGTAAACGAAAAGTTCAAAAAACCTTGAAGGAACCATAAATAGCCTCGCAAACAATTGTAGATGGCGTACATTGTCTCCATACAATAGGTAAACATGAGTCCCAACCCAACCGACCGCTGGCGTCACGGGATCGGGGGACTCCTTTGTGTCCAAACAACACAATTAGGTACTTACGGGATCTAACACATTGGGCAAATAATTAACGCTATACGGTATATAATATTACGTATTTCATGTCTCACTCAATCTGCCCAACGGTTCATTCTCGAGATCCTGTTGAGTTTCACGGTATTTTAAGAGATTAACAAGGCTGAATTTGTCAAAGAGCGATTTGTATCTTTAGAAAGCGCTGATGCATCTCAGCAAGATGCAGATAGCAACAGGTCAACGTCTTTAACCAGAAATAGACCGCATCGGCCGGCCCGGCGGTGGCCTGTGTTTTTCGTCGCCCGCGCTTAGCGATTCGTTCCGACATCTCATTAATATGTCAACGAGGTTATCAATATGCCGCATCCCATGGTCTTCCATATTCAATGTTTACGTTTTACATATTTCGGCCTTTCAAAACGTAATCACGGCACTTAGGCACTTAATGTCAGGTCAACGAACGCGACCCATTTTTTCACAAGTAGGCAGCCTAATTCCTTTCCAATGATTCTAGTTTAGCTTCATCGGATGAAAGCTTTTCGATTTCATTTGTTTGCAATAAGTCTTCATTTACAGGGACATATAACATTTTTTTTGATGTCCTTGGTAGGTTAGGCAAACGAGCACACAGGCCATCTGATGGTAAGCGGTCTTTGCGGCCCATGGACACCGAAATCTTATGGCTTCTATTAAGAAACCATATGAATGTGTTGCCACCTGAGGCCCAAGATGGAATGCTTCCGTGCCAGTAATTACACCGCCTGCCTTAACCCCCTACCGGAACACAACAGTGCAAACAACGTCAAGACGAGGGTGTTCCATATGATCCAAAACTGGTAGCTAAGCTAAGCAAATGCCATTCTTTGCTCCGTCACTTGCACTCATTTCTAAATGAGCCGCATTTATCGCAGTCCTGGCCGTGAGGTAATCAAGCGCCATCTCATTTGCGGTGCAATGTACACAGGGGCTATAAATTAGCCTTATCTTGACGTTGTCTCTGGATACGATCCATCAACGTCGTCCGGGCTCTGCTCATGCATTAGCGAAAGTAATTGATTTAAACAATATTGTCTATATTGACGTCATTGTCATTTTGGCAAGTGCCGTCCGTAATTAGGTCGAATATAGTTTCAAATAAAATAATAGTCTTATGGTGAGCTCGCTAATGTGGAAATCACGTCACGTAGGTACCTGCTGTTTTTGCCTGATTACCTTCAAAATGGGTATTTCTGTACTTACATACAAATAATTTTATTGATTAACTTTGAAGAATTTTGGGTTACCTACTGGAAATAGATTTTCGAATAATGTATACGTAGTTGTTAAATCATGTTAGTTCTCAAATTTTTACTCAGAAATGTCACAAAACTATAGACTAGAGCCAGCTCAACTAACTTTAAGGACTTTATTTCAGATTTACGCTGAATTCTATTGAATTCGAGAGCTTTACGCTGTTTACGGTTGCTTAGGCTGCATCGGCTTCTATCAGATTTACCCTGCAAAGTAAACCGATATCATCAAGAGCTTGAATTTAACCCTTTGTCCGCTCGGCAATTGCAAACGTAATGTCAGTTCGAATTCGAACCCGTGAAACACAACATGGCGTCATCGGGGATTAAATGGAAACATGCGTGAGACACTGCCGCATGATGGTTGAGCCTTTCAAATTGTAAAAATGGCGGTGTTTTAATTTTAAAATTTGTCATTGTATTGGCGGTGTCCACAAAGAAAGAATTGCTAAAACAAAGGCCTAGTCCGTGTTTCCTCATGAAAATTAACAGTGTGGGTACGCATTTCATTCAAATTCAAGCGGTTCGAGCAGCAGCAATCAAAATTATTCTAATTGTAGCGTCTAACAATGGGCTCCAAATAGCTCCTTTCATAAAGGACAATGCTAGTGCCTAAAACGAACAAAGGAAGAGTTGCCGTGGAAAAAAAATGTTCATTTCCTTCAGTTCGCATCGGGCAAACAAATTAAATTCCTTCCTTCCGTAATCACGACCGTTCGCGTTCGGGGCGCGTTGTGTGGGAAATTGTCACGTGACTTTATAGTAAAATGTGCAATTCCACACAAGAAGGCAAGACGACACGTCCCGCCCAGTGCCATTCACAACCGGTTATTGTATGCAAATGATGGGACATTTTTCATGCGGGTGAAATTAGTATTCTCTTACGCCAATCGTTCGCAACTTCCATTTGGTCAAGCTTTTAATTATTGCCAGGCACGTAACTTCGTAACTTGGACTTAGCACTAGCATAATCCCGAGCTTATAGTTTCACAAACTAATATGTTCAAAACTTTAACGAGGCAGATAAGGCAAAGTTTCACGTGGTCTTCTTTTGGCTTAAATAGGTACTTACCTACGTTTCCAAATGATGGGGTATGAACAGGAGAATCGATGAATCTTGAGCAAAATTTTACACATTTTATTTCCTGAAAGTTAATCAACTAAAGTGCTCGAGTACTCTTGTTAATAAAGTCTAATAAGCTATCGTGAATTCTCGTGCTGAAATTCTCAATCCATATTTTTTCAGAAGGTTTCGTGCTCTCATTGCTGCTTGATAAAAAGAGGATTGGTTCGCGTGGGCAAGACAAAGGGCCACTGATGATTGGGCTCGTGTATTATTGTCCCCTGGATCCGGGACACCAATCACGGCGTCCCAAATACCAAGCCGGCGGAACATTACGAATGTACATTACAATTACATTGGGGACACTATGATCAATTGAATATTCCAGATAGGAGCAGCAGTAATTGACAAGATGTAAAAAAAGAAGGAAGAACTTTTAAAGGTAGGTAAATATTTTTTATTGACATTGTGACCCGGCTAGCTCGCCGTGGAATTAAAAATAAAATAAAAGTGTGTTTTAAAATTACAAAGTGTATTTACAAATAAAAATAAAATGTCATCACTCAGCACTCCCGGTATAGTAAAATAAAAGTCACTGGCCTTAAGAAGCGAAGCACACGGTTGCAGAAACAGGAAAATTCAAGGATAGAAGCGGGGAGGGCCTCGGAGCGGATCGTGGGGTTCAGGTGTAGGCCACGGGTCCGAGGTAGCCGCAGAAGCAGGGCCAATGAAGGAAGGAGACAGGAAACGGTGCAGGTAAGGGCTGAAAACAAATAACATGCTGCAACATAGCCCAGCACCCAGTCCAAGCGCTACTTAGCGTCGAGGCCAGTGACGACTAAATAAAACTTGGACTAGGTTTTACAATTTTCTAAACTATATGTACAATATTAACTACACATACCTGCATAAGAGGCAGCCCTATGTACAAGATAAAATAGTAATATTATAGTGCGCAATTAAATATTCACGCTTTCCATTTCAAGTCAGAAGCCGAATGACACCGTCAAAGGAAAAAAAACAAAAGACAACTACTATCAATTTTGAATTTAGAATTTGAATGTACGCGCCGGCCAATAATGCAGCACGGAGGTTTGCCGTGCTACAGTACCCCGCGCGCCCAGGAGAATTTTTCAAGCCAGAAGGGCTGTGGAAAATTCAACAAAAAGAATATAAAAATAAGGAAATCAGAAAAATAATATACAATATTTACAATTTCAAATCTTTTATATGCCACCTCCCTATGGCACGACCATTAAGGTCAGCCAGCTCATAAACAAGAGGTGACAGCTTCTTTAACACTGTACACTTTACAAATTTAGGAGCTAACTTAGAACTAAAATATTTACCAGCATCGCTGAGCTGATAGTTACGACGCCACACAACATCCCCTTCATTAAACTCTGCTGGTTTTCGTCTCAAATTATAATATTTACAATTTTTTACATGTGCATCCCAGAGCGCAGCCTGCACTTTTTCCAGGATTGGCGTTAGATGGCCCAAATTCTCCGCGTACGCATCACGCGGTGCATATATCAAGTCGTCACAATCGACGTTAGCAGAATCGGCCACGCCATACAAAGACCCGCATGACACTAACTCCCTGCCAAATGCCAGGAGTGCAGGACTGAAGCCCGTGACTTCATTGACACTTGAATTAATAGCAAATTGGATTTTAGCAATATTTAAATCCCAACTCCTATGATCGTCTTCTACGAAAGAGCTTATTGCCGTAATAATAGTACGGTTGTAGCGCTCAACAGAATTGACTTGCGGACAATATTTAGGAGTAAAGTGAACCTGAGGAATTTGGTATTTCGTAAAAAGTTCCTGCAATTCATAACTAATAAATTGTGTGCCGTTGTCCATGATGACCGTTTGAGGAATGCCATATACGAGAAAAACGTATTCTTCCAATATTTTGTATATGATTTTAGTGGTCGCCTTTTTGATAGGAAATATAAGACAATATTTCGAAAAACAGCAGTTGACGACAAGGATGAAGCGGTTCTGCGCACGCGTCATCGGTAACGGACCCATCAAGTCGATAGAGAGACACTGGAAAGGTCTACAGCACTCTTTTGGTTTTCCCATTACACCCAAAGTTTGGTGATTTTGATATTTATAGGCCAGACAAATTTCACACTTAGAAATATATTTACAAACGTCTCTATACATTCCAGGCCAAAAATAACGCAAAGAAATTCTTTTATGCGTTTTAAATATGCCAAAATGACCAGCTGTAGGCTGTGAATGATTTTCAGTAATGATATCTTCCCTCATTTCTTTAGGAATAACTAGTTTCCAATCGTATTCAGAAGTGAGTAAAGAGCCAGTTTTTTCAAGTTTGTACAAATTATTATTTACAATTTTATAGTCTAGAAATGAGGAGCAATCATTCTGGCAGCCTGTAAGAACTTTATTAAACCATTCGTCATTAGATTGCACGTACACAATGTCTACTGGTACTGCACGAGATAAAGCATCAGGTATAACATGCTCTTTGCCTTTTTTTTGTCTTATTTCAAAGTTGAATGCTGATAATCGAACACTCCAGCGAGCAAGCCTGCCAGAAGGATTGTCTAGGTTTAAAAACCATTTTAAAGCAGAATGATCTGTATATATAATGAATTTTTGACCATTATCCAAGTAGCATTGCCAGTGTTCTAAAGAAAGTATGACGCTAAGCAGTTCACGTTCAGTAATAGAGTAATTTTGTTGCTGCTTGGATAACGAACGACTGAAATAAGCAATAGGTTTTTCTACGCCATTATCTTCCTGAGTAAGCATAGCTCCAATTCCGTAGTTTGAAGCATCACAGTGTACAGAGAAAACTTTATTAAAATCTGGGCAAGTCAGAACTGAACTCGATACTAAGGCTTGCTTAATATTCGAGAAAGCAGCATCAGCCTCACTATTCCATGCAAACGGAGGAGCCTTTTTGCCAGACGATGTTAATTTATTTAAAGGTGCAGCCAACGTACTAAAATTGGGTACAAAACGCCTATACCAACTAGCCGTGCCTAAGAACTTTTTTAATTCACGCCTAGTAGTAGGCACTGGAATTTCCAATATAGCCTGTACTTTCTCAGGATCAGTATGTAAGCCCTTTTGATCAACGATATATCCAAGATACTTTAACTCGCGACGAAAGAAGCACGATTTATCAAAATTAATAGTGAGACGGGCATATTTAAGCTTCTCTAAAACACGAGATAAAAGCGAAATGTGATCGTCGAATGTATTAGATATGACTATAATATCATCGAGATACCAGAAAACACGATTCTCAAATTCTGGTGTAAACAATAAATCCATTAAACGCTGCTGCGTGGCAGGTGCATTAGTTAAGCCGAAAGGTGTGACTTTAAATCTGAACATGCCACGGCCCGGAACATAAAAAGCCGTTTTGTCCCTATCTTGCTCACACAAAGGTAGTTCCCAAAACGCTTTAGCGATATCAATACTAGACAAAAATTTAGCATCTCGAAGATTGTCTAGAATTTCATTAATAAACGGCAACTTATATGCGTCTTTTTTAGTTACAGAATTCAATTTACGGCTGTCAAGACAAAATCGCCAAGAACCGTCTTTCTTAGGAGTAACTAAAACAGGACTCAACCACGGACTCTCACATGGCTCAATAATATCTAAAGCTAGCATTTTGTCAACCTCCTCCACAAGAACCTTTTGTTTCTCAGGAGAGAGTCTGTAGCATCGCTGTCTAATTGGTTCGTGATCGCCAGTGTCTATGCGATGAGCTACCAAATGCGTCCTACCTAGTGGAATAGCATCAGTAGACGCTTCCCGAAACTCGGATATAATTTTATTCACTACAACCTTTTGAGAGTCAGACAAATCTTCAAAAGGAAGAACTTGTTTACTAGCGTCGTTTAAAGTTAAGGACGTGCAATTAGAAGGACGTCTCAATTGAATACTTTTTAAACAATTTGGAAGAAGGTTAAACCTCTTCCAAAAGTCAATACCAAGTATGAAATCCGATGAGATACCCGGAATTACATGCGCGGTGATATTATAAGTGTCACCATTGAACTGAATAGGTAGTTCAATAAAGCCAATGGAAGTAGCAAGCTGTCCATTAGCTGCGCGGACAGAGATTAAACACGATGAGTTCATTAAGAACCCCCGATTTAACAGTTCAATGTGGGAGTTATTACCCAGAATCGTAATAGAACTACCACTATCAAGTAACCCACATAAAGTCAAACTATTTACATTTATATTTACAAAAGGACGCTCGTCATCAACCTGGTCATTGAAAAGGATCAAGGAAGTTTTATAAGAAAGCATGAAAAGTCGTACCACCGAAAGCCAGTCTTCCCACTCTTTGCTTAAACAAGTATTATTTACATGATTTCCTTGATCCTCGCCTACACGTTTTTTGGCATAACATCTTTGCTTTTATTACAAGAGGGACATTCAGAGCTACGATAACCGTCCAAGCCGCAATTAAAGCAAACGACTTTACGTGGTTCTTTACACGAACGCAAAGAATGACCGTTTACTCTACAACGCACACAGAATTGCTTAATCGAACTAACTATATTTACAGAATGACTATGTACAGGTTTATACACAAAATCCTCAGTAAGAGTAGAGGAACTATGAGAAGGAGGCTCTCTGAAGTTCCTAGAGCGGTCTAGGCAAGCCTCGTATTTCTTACAAACAACCTTTAAATTTTCTATAGAATTGATATCCGACTGCGACACAATAATGTCGTAATCAGGTCGTATATTTCTGAGTAAAATTTTAAGTTTATCAGCTTCAGACATGGTGTAAGAAAGTTTAGAAAATAAACCGGTCATTATGGCAAAATATGCAACAACCGATTCGTCTTTGCCTTGAGTACGGTCCTGTATCTCTCGAAGTAATTTGTAGTCATAGTCTACAATATCAAAGTCCTCAAACAATTTACGCTTCAAACTGTCCCAAGACTCAAAATCGGTCCTGTAGGCGCGGAACCAATGAAGTGCTGCTCCCGTAAAAATATCATAGCAGTGTGACAACAAACTGTCTTTAGAAATATTGCGAGACACTGCAAGCTCTTCAATTTTTTGTATGAAAGTGCGTGGACAACCCTGGCCGGTATAAGTGTACTTACGAAATTCACTTGTAACCCCGCGGTCACAGTGAAAAACAATGCTATTGGAAGAGTTCTTTACAGAATCTGCAGTGACAAATGACGCCGAAGAATCGCTTAAACTGTTGACTTTTGAGTCAAAGCGAACTTTCAGAGAACTATATTTAGAAACAAGATCTTTATATATAATGCAGTGCTCCTCGTCATCAGATACATCGATACGCTGAAGGCGTAAATAAATGTGTAAGAGATACGCCTGTATTTTACGCACGACCTTCGAGTCTGCCGTGCTCTCAAACAAAACTATTTTATCCTCAATATAAGATATTGATTTTTCAGCACCACGACAATCATCGGAAACCGAAAAAGTAGAAGTCAAATCCTCAGTCCTAAATTTGTCCATCAAGCCAGCGAGCTGTTGCCGCAGCTCTACAACCGTATCAAGCGGCTTGGCTTGTCGGATGCTCACTTCATAAATGAGCTCATTTTTATTCAACATATTTACATTAATGTGATCCTGTTCCATTTTGACTATACTATATTAACAACTTCAACTATAAACAAATAAACGAAAAGAACAGAAAAAATGAGTTATTTACACACAAGTTATCAACAATCAATAAAACACGAGTTAAGTTATGTACAATCAGGAATAAATATAAACAAGTATGTACATAACCTAATCCAAGTTAAACCCACGTGCTGAGTGAAACAACCCTTGGGCGCCAATGTGACCCGGCTAGCTCGCCGTGGAATTAAAAATAAAATAAAAGTGTGTTTTAAAATTACAAAGTGTATTTACAAATAAAAATAAAATGTCATCACTCAGCACTCCCGGTATAGTAAAATAAAAGTCACTGGCCTTAAGAAGCGAAGCACACGGTTGCAGAAACAGGAAAATTCAAGGATAGAAGCGGGGAGGGCCTCGGAGCGGATCGTGGGGTTCAGGTGTAGGCCACGGGTCCGAGGTAGCCGCAGAAGCAGGGCCAATGAAGGAAGGAGACAGGAAACGGTGCAGGTAAGGGCTGAAAACAAATAACATGCTGCAACATAGCCCAGCACCCAGTCCAAGCCCTACTTAGCGTCGAGGCCAGTGACGACTAAATAAAACTTGGACTAGGTTTTACAATTTTCTAAACTATATGTACAATATTAACTACACATACCTGCATAAGAGGCAGCCCTATGTACAAGATAAAATAGTAATATTATAGTGCGCAATTAAATATTCACGCTTTCCATTTCAAGTCAGAAGCCGAATGACACCGTCAAAGGAAAAAAAACAAAAGACAACTACTATCAATTTTGAATTTAGAATTTGAATGTACGCGCCGGCCAATAATGCAGCACGGAGGTTTGCCGTGCTACAACATGCACAAGTAACAATAAACATCACATGAAATTCACATGTGTACATTAAGTACGTCTTAACAATCTTGCAGTCGATAAATAAAACATAAATCCTAATGCATTCTTTGATCGCATTCACATCTAAAAACACTATTAGACTGATATAACACACATCGACGAAACATAGTAAAAACTTAGCAAGAAACGTGAGATGGTAACGACCTCGGTTTAATTGAAACACATGACCGAACTGATTAAGTGATATGCGATGCGAGTCTTCAAGTGAAGTGCGTCAATGCTGTCGACACTCTTTGATTGAATTCATTATTGACTAGGTTGAATGAAGCGCGGCGGTACTTATTGTCGCCGCATAGCTCTCAAATTAACATTTTCAGCATGCTTGCGGTGAATTATTACTACACAGTGAATAGTAATCACGCTTGTGATTTTTTGCTCATAGAGCAATTTATTATCGATATTAGCTTGGAATTTAACAGTTACTTTACATATGATTTCTAGAGCAGATTTATTTTAGATAACTATCTAACACCTATTTCGTAGTTTCTAACATCTCGTTTTACAGCTGCATACCAGCTACTAGCCTGATGCCAGTATTCAAGTTTCGCCCACGTTTCAGATTGTAGAGTTGCATGTCTTGCATTGATCGAAGGAGAGCCGTGTTAGGAATTGATGGTGAGATTACAGCAAACATTTTAGTAAATGATATTGACACGACTAGATGTTCAAATAGTATATTTTAATACAAATGCGAAGTATGTCATCTTTTACAAGCCCCTAATCATGTTGGCTCGAGACAAGTATAAAAATGGTATAAAGATTCTTCTGTAGATGAAAGTCAGTAAAATCCGTAAAAGGACATACTGAACTCTCCGGGTTCATTTTTTACGATTATTATTGCAACGAGCAGTGTGAAAGTGATAAGCGGTAAGTTACTGCTGTCGGAAATGACAGTCATGAACAGTTTTAATGTTGCTTGTTATTCTTAGCTCCATATTGCAAGTCGGACAAAAATCAATTGCGGTTAAGATGGAACACCACGGTCGGCCATCGTCGACCAAACTTACATCGTCAAGTAAACCTAAGGTTGTGCGCGTAAAGTTCAAATTGTTCCTACATTTGCAATTATATATTGGCGTGGTGGTCGAAGTGTTAAGGAACGCCGAGCACGCCCAACCGTGCGCGCACGCATCAAAGAGCTTTAAATAGAGGCCTGACTCACTCCCCGGACAAGCAGTTGCTTGCGATTCGATTTACAGTTTCATTGCAACTTGCATTGTTAGCTTCGCTAAACATCCTCCGAACGTCTTGGTCACGGTAATTAGTCATAATCCAATGCGTTCTCATCAGTAAACCGTCAAGTATTAAATACAACATGATTCCGTAAGTTTTTAGTGATAAGGACTTGCTAATATGCCGCAAGTTTTGCTAAGAAACGTTTTCGCATGTAGTTAAGGAAGGGTGAATGAAACATTACTTGGGCTGACTTTTTGCTGAGCTGTGTTTAATTTTGCGGAAACAATTCATATTCCAGTTCTTGCTCCTGTAGCAAGGTAGACCTGCAAATGGCCCCGTGGCTGTATATGGCGGGCACGGACGCAGTATACCTAAAAAGGAAGCAAGGGCTCTTAACGAGCTACCGGCGAGCTCTAAGGACTCGGCCTGCCTAATAAAAAGCGTCTTAGCGCAAATCCAGCCAGACTGACGAAGGTTTTTATCGTGATCCGAAAGAATTCGATAAAATTGCAGAATACAATCAATCATGGAAGCCTTTTTAAGTTAATTTCGTTCTTATAAAGCAACATAACTGCATAATGAAATGCTCGCACCGATCTCTTATTCTAGGGCTGATTTTTCTATCGTCAGATAAAATTTATTTTTCGCCTGGACCAAAAAAAAATTAAATTTGTATGTGTTATTCGGGAATAAACTTTATCTGACAATTGAAAAATCAGCCCTAAGTCTTTTACTTTTACTCTTACACACTTGTTACACATGTTGGCTCGAGGTCTTTTGATAAAATGCATTTCTAGTTATTTAGAGTTAGTTACATGTTTAGAGTTTATAAATTACCACACAGTTTAGAATAATAATAATAATAATAATAATAAGAGATTTTATTCATCAAAAAAAAACAAATAAAGAAACAAGCAGTTGAAATTACAAAAAGATGGTGGCGAAAAGGATGGTAGACTCAGCGATAACGCTGTTTTTCAGTCTCCAACCACTAATCTAAACGTAGACTAACTTAAACTTAACAATACTTATCCTAGAGGTTTCCCGTTGAAAATTACAATCCGGCAGTGTTATAAGTTTAGTGTTCACAACAAAACCGAGGAAGATAGTAAGTAATAGCTTAAAATCTATAAATCTGTCTATTATACTATTGTAAAATTTTCTGTCTCTTTCTTTCTGTCTGTCTGTTTGTTTGTTAGAGTTAAGCTCCAGAACTACTGAACCGATTTGAATGCAGTTTTCAAAGGTAGATAGAACATCATTAGGATCTACATATAAGCTATGTTTCATTAAGATCGGATATCGGAACGAAAAGTTATCGTCAATTTCATAGTCCACACAGACGAAATAATAAAATAAAATAAATGAAAGTATGTATGTGATGTAAGTCGGTACATAGCAGATCAACAAGACTAATTCTAGTTCTAATTGCAGTCTCTATTTCACAGCTACCCACACGCATGAATCCTTTTGTTGAGATAGCAACCATGACTTGCATAGGATCTTAAAACTATACAGAGATGTAGCTTTTTTTACCGGCGGAGGAAGGTCCTTCCAGCATTTGGATGCTGCGAAACGGAAGCTGCCCCTAAAAGACGACAACCTGCATATGCGGGGAACCCCCAATGAACCAGTTCTACTACCCGCATCAGACCACAGTAATTTATCGTACAGATACTGAGGACGGCCATTTTTTTTCAATATAAATACAAATGTACCAAGTTTAAATTTCCGTCTATTTTGCATGTTTAGAATATTGTACGTGTTTAAGTATGGAGTTATGTGAGATTTCCTGTTTACATTATAACAAAATCGAATGCAAGAGTTTTGTACTCTTTGTATTTTCTTTTCAGTCTTTTTATAAAGGCAAGGACCATAGACAATATCACAGTAATCTAGATTTGATAACACAAGCGCTTCAGCTAATTTAAATCTAACTGGAATGCTCAAAAATGGACGAATTTTATACAAAGTTTTAAGAGCTCCGTAGCACTTTCCCACCTTGAGTTTGATATGTTCATCAAATCTCAGCCTACCATCCACACAGAGACCAAGATTTTTTACAACATGAGACTCTTCAATGGGCACTCCGTTGATCATTACAACTGGTTTTACTGAGTTGACTGCTTTGATCTGACTTTTAGTCCCAAGTATGATGTAAGTACATTTTTTAGCATTTAGCATAAGCCCATGTTTGTCTGACCAATCTCCTATTGAAGCCAGATCTTGATTAAGATTAAGGATGGCATGTGCTATGCTAACATCGTCAGGGTTGGAGCTAATGATAATTTGAGTATCATCAGCATACATATGTACTAGACCTGATTTTGTACTGGATAATAAATCTGCTGTGTAGAGAGAATACAGAGTTGGCCCAAGAATTGAGCCCTGGACCACACCTCTTTCGACTGGTAATGACTCAGAACGACATTTTACTCCATTAGCATCCTCGCATTCTACTGATTGTGCCCTATTTTGAAAGTACGTCGCAAACCAACTGCAAACTGTATCATCACAACCGTAATATTTTAATTTAGCTAGAAGAATGTTTAGGTTTAAACAGTCAAAAGCACGGCTAAAATCTAACAGGACCAGCAACGATGCCTTATTACTATCGGAAGCTAACAAAATCTCGTCAACGACATGCAATAAAGCAGTGGTAGTGCTATGACCTTTTCTAAATCCTGATTGTCCAGGCGGCAGAATACCCTGTGCTTCAATATAGGATAGCAATTGCTCATGCACGGCCTTTTCAAGGATTTTAGATAACGCTGGTAATATTCCGATTGGTCTGAGATCCTTGACAGTTTCCACACAGGATTTTTTAGGTAGAGGTTTTATCAATGCAGTTCGCCAACGTGAGGGAAAGTAACCGGATTTGATGGAACTATTTATAATGTTAGTGATGGCTCGTAGAGAATGTGGCAAAGTGAGCTTAATCATTTTCATCGAGATACCGTCAATGCCTATTGCATTAGAGGATATTGAATGTACAATCTTTAGTACACTATCTTCAGATAGTTCATGAAAAGATAATGTGTTCTTAGTAAATTTTGACTTCGAAAAATAATTGTAAATTTCACAATTTTCCGGTATTTGAGGTATCGTGTCAAGAAAAGATTTATTTATTTCAGAAGGATTACATAGGTGAGATGGAAGGGTCTCCCGGCTGTTCGAACCTAATGTTTTTTTTGACCTCATACCACATTTTACGTGGGTTCTTGAAGTTAATGTTTACCTTTTGTTTGAAATAATAGTGTTTCTCTGTACGTGTAGCACTATTTACTAAATTGCGAAGAGTTTTATAAGACTTAAGATGTTCTGGGTCTGTCGTTTGTTTAGCTAAGGAACAAGCTGTGTCCCTCTCATGCCTCATCGCTTTTATACTATCCGTGACCCATGGTGTAGGTGGGTTCTTAAATACTCTGGTGCATTCAGGAGCAAAATGATCAAACAATTGTAGAATTAAAAAGTTAAAGCAGTCAACCATCATATCAACGTTATCATTGCAATCCAGGACCCAATTCCATGGCGTGTTCGATGAGGCTAATTGATATGTTTCCAGGTCTACTCGGTCAAAAGGCCGGTAGGTAACAGTTCTGGGTATGGGTTTCTGTACCTTAATGAGAAATTCAGCAGTAATAAAAGCATGATCACTCAAAGAATCATTGTGACTTACTGTAACACTTTTTACTTTCAATTGTGTAGGACAACATATAACATCAATTAGGGTCCGGGTAGCTGGTGTCACCCTCGTAGGTTCGTTAACAATTTGGCTTAGAGCGTGTTCTGAGAGTAAGTCGTAAAAATCTGATTGCAAATTTCCATTTGCTGCAAGTAAATCTAAATTGATATCACCAACCAAAAATAAATTCTCATAGACAGGCGCGATTTCCGCCAAGACATCACCTAAGTTATCTATGAAGGTATGAAAACTCAACTTGGGCGGACGATACACTATCCCCAAACACAGTTTTAATTTTTTGATTTTGATTTCTACCCATAATTGTTCGATAACAAGCTCAGTTACATTAAGTTTACGTACTGAAATATCACTGCGACAATATACGCCCACACCGCCACCACGCTGACCTGATTTACGGTTTTTGTGTATAAAACGGTAATCTGGAATGTTGATAAATTTTAAATCTGTGTAATCCGTAAGCCAAGTCTCGGTAATGGCAGCTATGTCCGGTAACTCGGTCTGTATAATGCCTATATTTTATTTAAAAAAAACTGGAGTGAAAGTGGCATGTCGCTTAAATGTATAATATGTAGTGTGTGTCGTTAAGTAATAACATAGGCCCATTATTATACGAGCATTGACTAAGCGCTGGAATTGATGGCATCCGGTCTTCCTTCAAGAGAGCATTATATTATTTATTTGTAAAACATTATATCTTATTAATATTTATTTAAAATCAAGAATCTTTGTCTACTTTTGATGTGGCATGTATTTAAATGACAATCATAAGCCCTCAGTAAATGTCTTAGGATCCAATAATGTAAATGCCGTAAGAATTAAGTAAACGTCACTAATTTATATCGTTAGCCGACCTTCTATTTTTCAAGGTTTCATTGCTGACACGTAGTGTAATTATGAAGAGATATTTTATTTTAAATAAAGTAACGTTTTAGGGTTCCAATTCCGGGTAAAAGCAGATTGGAAGTTTAAATTGCTCGAATGTGTAATGTTCTCCCTAGGGACGCTTGTACTTTGTTATCCGGGTTCCCATGTTCTTGTGTACAAATGAGTTTCAAAATATTACTGTGAGTAAATGCCTGTAAGAAACTTAATTAATGCTTACCCTTTTAAAAGATACTGTAATGAACGAATGGCCTTGATTGCGGTGATCATTCACAGGAAATGGTATTATCAATAGAATATCAAAACGTTTTTTTCAGCAAATTGGCCAAATCTAGATCGCTTTGAGTCTATTTGCGATTTGACAAGATCTATTGTTGAGTAGATCAGCCACATAAAACTCAAAAGCGACTTTCAAAAGTATTAAATCGTTAGAACCGTAAAGAAAATTATACCTACCTATATACAGTTCAAATATTTCGTCATTAGATCGCAGCGGTTCACTTGTAATGTGTCCTAGCTGTTATCGCCAGCAGCATATCTGTAAATGTCGAACGCCCATCACTTGCTTTATGGCCGACAACAAACAGGGGAGCTTAGTTTATGACAGCCGAAGTTGGACAGGAACGACGAAATAACGGCCAATAGAAAAATCGCTTTTTCCACACTCACAATTACGACGTCGCAGAATCAATACACTGCTACCCCTACGTTCTGTCGCAAGTCACAACGGCGTCAGATATTTTCGTCCTATAGGATTGATGTCGGCCGCTATGGTTTAGTTCAATTTGGCAAATTACTATCTAAGTATATCTTACCAATTGTATTATTGGGTGTAGTTATATCTCCATCTCCAACAACATAAAAATGTAATACTAAATTGCGGCCTGTCTTGTTGGTCAAGAATGAATGGTAGAGAATACATTATGGGATTAAGTTCCCCTTTTGTATGAGTTTTTACTATTGTGCAATACAGTTTGAATAAATAAATACCTAAATAAATCATGTTTTTATTCAAACACGACTGTAGAATGCTATAAATAGTTCATGAATAAGAGGACAAGTAGTACCGCTGTAGCGTTAAATTTGGCTCTCAGAGAGCAGTGCTCTCGGTGCTGGTGAGTTGCGTAACACGATAATGACTGTTCGCGGGCACGGCTCAATGATTTGACACTCCAATTCAATGTTCAAAAGGTCCTTAGAAAAATCTTGAAACCTGCGAAAATTCGATTTTGTCCTTTGGTCATTTAATGTATAAATAAATACCCCCTAAGCAATTTATAAAGCGGATCGTGTAAGCTTCAGAGAAAAGGCACCCCCTCTGCTAATAAGTCAGTTCTCGAATGTTCTGTACTTTCTGTTCCTTGTCCTGTTCTTGTCTTTGATTCACTTCTACATACATCATGGAAAACGAATATTGATTTCATATCGATTCACTGGATAAAAAATTTAAAATTAACAGAGGTTAACAAGAATTCTTAAATTATATTAGCATATTGGTTCCAAATAGTCATTTAAATAGATTGGATTCGTTTTGATCTCGGAAACATGGTCTCAAAATTAACACCATGTAATCAAAGCTCTAGTCTCGGCAATCCCTCGTGCAATGTCTAGTCTCAACGTGTTCCCGTGGGAATGTATTACGTTCGTGGTGAAAGCTTAACGCAGTGGAGACTGGAATCTCTTAATTATTAATAAAGACTTGTCAACTGAGGGTACAACTATCCCTAAGATACAAGCGGACATTAATATCGCAGAAATAATTAATATCAACTGCGACGGCAGAACATCTGAGATTCATGTCGTAATAATATACAGTACAATATTATTCAAGAGCAATTAGTAATGTAATATTGTTGAGCTTACCTTAAATAAACTGGTGAAAGCCTCCAGATCACACGGAGCAGATGATTGACCTAGAAAAAATAAAATACTTATTAGTATTATATATTGGCGGACTTACTCTGAACTCTATCATTTCAGCCAAAAGACGTCCACTGCTGGACATAGGCCTCCCCCAAGGTTCGCCACACAGACCACCGTATTCCTGCGATCTTCACCAAGTTGTCGTTCCATTTATTGTAAAAGCCCTACCGACAACTCATCTTCTAGTGGCCGCCATTTGAGGACTGTCTGAACACATCGGCCATCAGTCCTACGAGAAATGTGATCCTAAAAAAAAGTTAGGCAATTCTTCCGAATCCAGGACTGGGATTGTAGTCTGATGACTGAGTAATCGGATTAATTGAAAGACAACCAACAATGTCCTTTCACGTAAAAGTTGAAATGACTAATAATTGTCTAGGTTTACACTTTACAGCCACCATGAGCGGGCGCTCCCACTGATCACTATCTAACAATACAGCACAAAATTGCTTTACCATACCGGCATACCCTTAGGTCATTACGTTGATGAGTTGTTTGACTCATTAATTAGCTAGTATTCGCCGGATTTACGTCACGATGGTCCCTGTAACGTATATTATGTGCGTATAGCACAAAATAAGGCAGTACATTATAATGAAATACAGCAAGTAAGTACCATTCATTCTATTGTACGCAAATCGATCTTTCGTTTCTGTAGGTAAGTAGACATTTAAATTCAAAGCGGCGTCTAATCCCATGCCTCATAATTCCAAAGCAATTGTCAAAAGTGTGCTACAGATTTATTTTGTTGGAAATGTAGATTGTATCGGATTTGAAGCACTAAAATGCTAGCAAAATAATTGAGAATGAAAACGTGATTTTTAATTAAAGAGTTTAGAAATGCCAAGAGATGCGAGAGACAAAGAAATTTTATTTTTATAATTAATGAGTTTTTTCTTCCATGTGATTGGTCGATGAGGGATAAATAGGGGAAAAAACCTTCACTATTGAAAGAAAAAGTGAACGAACAATGTAATTATTTCCATACAACAACGAGGTCTGTACATGCGCTAAACAATTATGCTCTAACTAATTATAATATCAAGGATTTTTTGATTCCTATATAATTCTTTTAAAAGTGTATGTAATCTAACTAGGAGTATCACGATCCCTATAGTTTATTTATTGGTTTACGAAATACAGCTATCGACTAACCTTCGGCATTCACGTTTGACCCCATCACACCCTATTCTCGTTTGTCTCTATAAAGCTTTATTAGATCGACACAGAAAATAGAACGGCGACATTCATGGAACTCATAAGCGCCATTTGTTGAAGGTCCACAATGTGTCACGATGCTTATTTGAATTGCAGTTTTTCTTACATAAATAGGAAAGTTCTCGAGTGGCGTCCGCGAACCGGTAGACGGGCTATCGGTAAGCCTCTCTCTAACAAGAGCTCCCTCTTGTTAGAGGCCTTGTAAAGGTCGCGGGAACGCGGTGCATGCGAGTGGCATGACCGGTCTGAGTGGCGCGCCTTTGCTTGGGGGAGGCCTATGTCCAGCAGTGGACGTCGACTTTCGGCTGAAATGATGATGATGATGAAATAGGAATTTGTCATATGTAGGTAAAAAAGAACACGATTTCCTCCAAATGAAAAATTCGCCCATATAGACGTGTAATGACAAGATAAAAATAAGTTACAAGATCTGTATTTAAAATATTTAACCGTCTTCCACTTCAGTTGACAAATTTAATGAGATGGCCAAGGACATAACCTCGAAAGCATCTTTTCAAGACACAACTGGATCCTAAGGCATCACTAAGAGAAGCCAGAGTACAAAAGGCTCTCACGAAAATGTTTTTCTCCATTTTGCAATATGAAGTAGAGTGCCTGCGAGGTGCGATGCTAAAGCGTCCGCTAGGAGAGTTATTATTATAAATGATGCAGGGGATCGCGGCAAAGAAAGCTAGTAGACGTTTCACTTTATCCCTAGCGTAGGTACCTACGTAAATGGAGGGGCGCAACAGGAATTTCCGGGCATCCCTTCGAATAATCCTCCATATTACTCTGCAATTGGTGAATATTTGATTGAAGGTGCGTGACCCGAATAGATCAACACGTTTGATAATATTTTCAATAGCTTTATTTTAGCTTTGGTACATGGACGACTTTATTCGATGCAGGTGAAAAAGTTTTTACCTGAGCAGGGTGAAGGTTCAAAATGATGGCTGGAATTATGAGATAAGATCGGCATTGCTCAGTGTACCCCCATTAGGGCTGAGAGGCTGGGATTCATAATTTCGCGATCCTCATTAGGCGGGATTCACGCTGCAAAATGATATATTATGAAGTTCCGGCGCCAAGGATATGAATCTAACTCGGAACAATACGACTACCAAGATGTTACTATAATACCCACTGAACGACCGTTTTATCCTTATGTAAGGGGAAACAAAGCCGCCATAGCCTAGTGAAGCCGAGGTAGCCTAGTGGTTTGACCTACCGCCCCTCACGCAGAGGGTCGGGGTTTCGTATCCGGCTCGCACCTCTGAAATTATTTATGTACGAAATTCAGTTTGAATTTGCCACTGAGCTTTTCGGCGAAGGAAAGCATCGGGAGGAAACCTGCCCGCATCTGCGAAGTAAACCAAGGACGTGTGTGAAGTCCCCATTCCACACTGGGCCCGCGTGGGGACTATAGCCCAAACACTCTCGTGAATGGGAGGCCGTGCCCAGCAGTGGGCCGTAAATTGGCTGTTGTGATAGTGGTAAGGGGAAACATTAACGGTTTTCGTATGGTGCTCTATATACTGTATGGTGCTCCTAGTAGAAGCAGTTTTCATGCTATTTCGACGTCATGGCGTTATCTACCGCGGTCTGAATGCCGTAACGATGAGATCGCTGTATCTCCTATCAGTTTTTAATGTGGGCCACACGCAAATGTTTGCTCACGCGATTGTTTATATGCTTTTATCTTTGATTACCTGAGTCCAAAATCTGTAATCGAGTCAAGACTTGAACTGAACAGTAAAACTTCCCAGTCTATATTTGGGCAGATGAGGCAGAAACTTCTCTGCTAGAGGTACAGTTTTCACCAGTGCCGTGCAGACCAATCAGTGCAGTGCAGTGTAGTCAGTCAGTTTTCACTACCGAAATCATCTGCTAGGAAAGCGTGGTAAAACTAGAAAAATATTCAGTTGCTTTTACCATTAGCAACAATGAACAGTGGACAAATTATAATTAATTCTGCTTACTTGGAACGCGCACAAGAAGCAGGTAATTTGTTTCCATAAATAAAAGATTGCTTTATATCACGACCATCACGAGACGCGGGCGTTGCACGGCGGATCGAGTCACAGAACAGAACTATATCGGGAAAGAAGGAATGAGTGTACCTAAAGAAGGGCTGAGATGAGAACCTATTTGCTCGCCCGCCACCCGTCGCGAAGTCTGCCCCTGACCGCTTTTCATAATTATCTTTTTCAGTCGAAAGTCCACAACATAGGAAGTTTATGCTTAAGGTTCACCACAAAGGGCAATCGAGCGAGAAACGCGTCTATCGCATTCCCGCGACCTTCACCAGATTGCATTTTACTGTTCAAATACCACCAAGCTTTTGGGTTTGTTAATCGAGTGGGTAATTTTCTTCTATCACCGACGTCAAAGTACCTTAAGCAAAATGTTACATGTACATCTATACATACAGACGATAACTGCTTTCTATCCTGATACCTATAGTTCTGTGGATCGAGTAATCAAAAGTTTTCCTAGTCTAATCTAGGAAGCCCGCGCTTGCTTCGATTCCAAACTTGCTTGCTATCCAATCTACTTTTACCGGAGTGGAAGGAAATGGATTTCTATTATTAACATAAGGTCCAGCTATAAATAAACAGTGGAGATTGTGAACCAGTTTTTAATCTTATCATGATTGAGTACCTTCTGACTTTAGGTTAATTATGACAGCAGCTTCACTTAAATTAAAGAGATACTACAGATTCTTTTTTATATTTTAGATGACAGGTTTGGCTCAGTTGGACCCTACCCTCTGTTCCGAGGGTCGCGGGTTCGAATCCCGCTAGGGGCAAACTTTGTGTGATG
The DNA here is from genome assembly GCA_963971205.1 of Aethes cnicana. Classification (NCBI taxonomy): domain Eukaryota; kingdom Metazoa; phylum Arthropoda; class Insecta; order Lepidoptera; family Tortricidae; genus Aethes; species Aethes cnicana. The sequence continues at coordinate 8,520,168 of OZ020290.1, read as the reverse complement.
AGTAAGAATGTTTGTACCCGAGTCATAGATGTTTAGTATTTATATATGTATGTATTATCCTATTTATCCTATATACGTATTTATATCGATGTCTAGCACCCATAGTACCTACAAGCTTTGCTTATAAGCATGCATAAGTGAACAGGCAATCATTTTTTCCACACTATAGTACCTATTATATTTTATATAATGTGACACTAACAGGGAGTAAAGTGCGATTTTGCGTCCTGCTTCTACTGGTTTACTCAAAGGATAAGTGAAAAGCAGAGTGTACAACACGGTAGAAAAATCATTTACACCTTAGGTGACATCGCTTCAGCCCTACGCTAGCGATGCAGTCATTCGCGTCGCTCTGGATTCCATCCGTCACCCGCGGTAGAATATACCATTTTGCTCCCGAGTGATACAATCTACTATTCCATCCGGATTCCGGATTCGGATAGTCGACTCGACATATTCGTGGACAGTCCTTATCATTCGGCCATATCGGCGGTGATTCACCCAGGCGCCGGCGCCTGTGCCGCCCGCGCACATCGAGACTTGATTCAATTTGTATATTTATCAAACAGTCGATGTCACTAACAGAGACTGTTGGACCTTAACACAACAGGATAAAGTGCACTTTATAGACGCATATTAATGAGCTCAATTGTGAGTTCCTTTAGTTCCATGACTTTGCGGAACATGAGAGTCACTTTATTCTTTGCTTGATTTACTAACGTTAATATATTTTTAGTACGTACGAGTATATGTCGGGAACCCGTGGTTGAAGACACGACTCCAGCTTGATGCGAAATCCACTTGAGTGCTGCCCGAGAGGCGTCGCTAGGAAAAGGACGACAGATTCCAAAGAGATTCCATAGGCTCCCGTCGTGCGCAGACGCATACGATTTGATTATTGTAATTAGTTATTGTTGAATTATTATTGGACTACCTATTGAAGACAGTGGATCTTAATGGTGATTGTAATTAGTGTAATTAAACTACTGAAGATCGTAATTGGACTATTCTTATAATCTCGAGGAACCCAGTAGCTGAATAAATACCTATCCGAAATGCCCACAGACAAGGAAATATCTGATGCTCAGTGCCATTCTCCGACATATAAATAATACTTAGGTTGATTAGCTGACCAAGTCTTACTTTATATGTAGGTAAGGCTGCATCAGTAGTTGTTTATATTTATAGTTTAGTAACGGCTGATTTTTCAACTGTCAGATAAAAATTCTTCGGATATACCATACACAATTCGAATTTATTCCGGAACAAATTCAAATTTTGTGTATCCGATGGACTATCCGACTAATTTTCATCTAAGGATTGAAAAATCAGCCCCTAAGTATCCCAGAAGAAGCCAAAATATAATTTTCATGATAATATTTTCTCCGATAGCCGCTACAAAATTGTCAGGATATTTTTGAGCGCTCTACACTCGAGTCGAGAGAGATTAAACGGCGCTACTTTATGAGCGACGCAGTAATAAAATTGCTGGAGTACCTACTGGAGTACCTTCGAAATTAACATTCCACCTCAGGGAGCAAAGTTTGCTTGAGAATTTTTCAAGTACCTTAATTAATGGAAAAATCGTGTCTTTTAATAGGTAGCGTAGATAGGTAGTAACTGCAGAAAATGAAAATACCCGGGTAAAACCTTATCCAACAAAATGGGTGGGGCTGTGTCGGTGCACCCGGCCATTGGTTTAAACGTGAAACGTCGGTTTCGGCGATCGTCCCAAGGGCGGATCCAGCTTTCGACTCAGGGGGGGGGTCACGTCATACAACCCCCCCCCCCCCTTTTTCGCGTCAGGGGTTAAAAAATAAAAATACATAATAGCAGTAGCCCTAGTCCTGCCGAGGGGGGTCATGACCCCCATGACCCCCCCCATGGATCCGCCCTTGTCCCGTCCGCCTGTCCGTGATAGCATGTGACAGTAACTTAAGGCCATAGCTTCGAGCTGACAACGTGATCTAAACAATGGCAATAAAATTAGTTTTTTAGATATTAAGGTAAGACGGGTTCGCCCAATTCGGGACGAAATGTGACATTCCACTTTTCTGACTTGTACCCGTATCGTTTATTTCACAAGGGAGAATGTAATTATGTAAGACTGTCAATCTCCTTACATTACGGCGTACATAGGAAATAGCCAGGGAGCTTCAAATTATCATACTTCGCCTGCACAGCGCCATCTAGATACTCATGGAGTTCAAATTTGTATCCAGGCTACCTAGGCAGCGACATCTATTATCGCATTTAAAACTAATTTCGAGCGTAGGTACGCTGACTTGTTTCGAGATTGTCATTCTAAGTTTATCTTACTTCTTCTATGGTTTCACGACCAAAGAACAGCGTTCTTTCAACGTTTTAAACACGAGGAGACTAAGAGCATCAATTTTTTTTAAAAGTCAAACCACACATGCTGTCCATATGAATGGAACTCGGTTCATGACACGTAAGATAAAAAACAAAATTGGATTAATCACGTGTTTTTTGTCGACACAAACACAACCATGTATCTGTGACAACAGTAATCCCATCACGGATTTCGTTAGCCGTGAAGACATATGGCGATAAATGATAGGGGAATGTATTAATTGTCTTTAATAATTAAATATACCACGTTTCATGATCTGGTTACCTTGAAACGTGGTACGAGTGTTTAGGAAAATCTTTCTTTAAAATACAACGTAAACTTCGCTTTTCTGCTAGAGGGCGGGACCTAGCAAGTAACACTAAGCGACTTGTTCTTTTAGTTGTTATAAATGTGTTTTTTTGTGACCTGCCTATTCGTTATTTGTGCAAAACTGTGAGTGAACTATATCTCCAATTATAAGTGCGATTTTGCTTAATTTCAATCACGTAACGGTCGCCGTTGAACCATATGTTATGTGTTCGCTGTATTATTGAACAAATAGTTTATTATACACAACAGTAGCAAAATGGAAAATGAGAATATTACATTTCGGAGTAAAAATCCTCCATTGGACGCTGTGGCTTCACTGGATAGCAGTTCATATGACTATGATTCTAAAAAGGAAAACGACGCTACTCGGATACTTTGATGTTTGAGATCACACCTACACTAAGAAATCTAGAACATTCTTCCGGCTATCGGTAACGTAATGCTGCGGTGTCAATTTTCGCTATTTGCGAAACCGATCTATGCCATAAAGCCAGCATCGACGATCGTTAGGTACCAACTTCAAATGTCGGTAACCCTTTCGGTGTCAACGCACTTCGGGATTTTCTTCACAAATAACAGAACATTCGACAGGAATGTTCGAGCAGTTTAACAATAAGTGACTATTTGAACATAACGTAGAGGTCATGTAAATAATGTTTGTGTGATATCTCAGGTTCATTAAATAAATGACATTTATAGGATTGTCATTTCATATCATTTAAATTACCAAGTTGTTGGACTGTACATCCATACATACATCATTTATGACCGAGCGAAGCTTGTCCTTTTCAACTTGGGCAAAATGCTTTCGTATATCCGAATTTCAGGATTTTGGATGTTCTCCTCTATAGGTCGGATTTTTCAACCAATTTTCGTGAAATTTTGTGAGGAGGTTCAAAGATTAAGTATAGACGTCTTATGATGATTTGATATTTGATTTCTTTTAAATGGCTATTGGGTTCGTAATGTTTGAAACTATTTGAGCTATGCAAAATAGACTAGTGAGGTCTATACAGCTCTCAGAGCCCTAGGTATTATAAATTTGAAAGTAACTTTGTCCGTCTTTCTTTCGCCTCCTAACGCTTAAACCGCTGGCTGGACTGATTTAGATGATTTTATTGACGTTGGCGGAAGGACATAGGCTACTTTTTATTCCGGAAATCACATTGTTCCCGGGAGAACGCTGTACTATAACCGAATTCCAGAAGAAAAACGCAAAACATCCCATAATGCCATAATACGATAGCATTCACAAAAGCTATAAGTTGTGAACTTCCGTAGTGAAAGATTTCTATCTCTCACCACTGGAGTTAACTACTATCCAACAATTATCATAAATTTATCTTCAGATAAGATCATAAGATTCATAAGTTGAGTAAAGAAATCACATAAAATATAATGGGATGAAAATAACTTCGAATGTTAATGGTATTGATAAAATAGAAGTTGGTTAATATTCATGGACAGATAGATAAACAAATTATAATACGATGAGATATTTACATTTAGATTCAGCTCCAACAAATAGAATTCACCGAACTTTAAAAGTATTGATTGCGTGATATGAACTCATGAACTTTTCCGTCTGATTTAATATAGGACTGGATTTTGAATTTTCTGTTGCGAATATTTTGTTTAATGGATCAGTTTTGAGTAAAAATTAACATCCTTGTGTTCGATAAAATCGTAACTATTTGTTGATACATCGTCTTCGAATAGATGTGTCACTATGATTGTTCCTCTATAGTACCTACCTAAAATATTTACAAAGTCCATAACAACAAACAATTATTACTATTGGTCAACACCTGGTGTATGAAGTTATAGCCAATCCCAGACTGTTGTGGCCAATTAATGACGTCCATACAAACGCGCTCCGCCGATCCCTTTTGAATAAAGGCCACCCACAGACGCAATTGATTCAATGGCCAATTGGTGAATGGACACCTTGCCGACAAACATTGGTTATTGAAGGTGTTAATAAGGTTGCATACGTTACGAAACCATGTGGTCTACAAAAGAAAAAGAAAATCTATACGACCGTCATATTCGTCAAAGCAAAACGGCTAGCCGTAATGCGGGGATTAGTCTATCCGTCGACGACATGCCTATGAAAATACCTAGATATGAGAATAATACTAGATTATTGTACTGAAAGAGCAAAACATGACACAATTGTGAGTGTGTGACAACATTCCATAAAGTAACCACGAAATGTAACAAAATCACAAAACCTTGACCATTATCACCTAACGTAATATTTTCGGGTTCACCGCCTTGACAATCACGTAACAATGTTACTAAATATAGATTTAGTTCAACATATCTATGAACAAAACTAGTGACAATTTTAGCTTAAAGAGGGCAAGTCAAGACTTCATTGCTTGAAACGATTTTACGTTGCGAATAATGCGAATTTATTTTTGAGCAACTGTGCTGCGTGCGACGAAACAATTGTATCATATTAGTAGGTACAGTACGATCGAGAGCAATGACCTCTGCAGAAGTCATGCTGAGCCAATGACTCGCAGTGGCGATGATCTGTCATGACTAAAAGTACTTAACAGAATTGGATCCTGGCAACGAGACCCAATTAGTGGCTCCAACAGGGAAACAGGGGACATATTCGAATTTGTAAACAGGGATACGGGATTGAAACAACGGTTCAATATATCCCCGTTTGTACCTATATAAAAAAATTTGAACGTAAATCTCATTACAATAAACAAACTAAAATCATTATTTACAAAATGTACGTCAAAAAAGGCCTCTGAATGTGTTGCGGGTCGGTTTTTTCGTGTCATTGGTATGGGCCAGCGCTCCGCAACGCTGGTTTTCAGTAGTGAGTGCGATAGTGTTTACACATTTTAACATTGAACTTAAAGATGTTTTCATAATAATACCTATCAAGATATTACCTTTACTTATCAATTATCATTTAAAAAGTCATTCAGGGGGAAATGAATCTCCTATCTTAATTGGAAAAATAATCTTTTTTATTGGTACCTATCTTCACCAAATGGCTTTGGCTTATCTTTTTTTTGGGAATATGGGAAATCCCATTTCCCTATTAACAAACTCGAATAATGCCCCAGAAGGGGCGTTTACGTATTCAATTGAGTGTGATGATTATTTTGTGGTAGATATGTCTTAAGTTACCTATTGGGTTATAATTTCATATGTTTATTTGCAGATTTTGTCAGATGTCAGTAGGAAATTGGTACCTACCTAACATTTTATCGCCCTAATCTAGTGCTGACTAATGGATATGGTAATGTACATACCTACCTACTACTTAACGCCATAATAGATATACTTAATTATGAATTAGATCTCAACAGTTCTTTCTACATACACGCGTCTTGAAACGTCAATATGAGCTTCTACTAATAAAGGTCCCAAGTGCGCGTAGGCAGATTTACCTACTGTACAGCTTGAAATGTGTCCCTTTAACGAAATCTTTCCTTGACCGGTAAACGTGGGGTCCAAGTGCCCACTGCCGACGCCCACGCAGCTAGATATCGGCCTAACAGGTTATAATAACATACTGTTCAAGTTTACATACCTCCACTACTTAATACACTAGCAAGACTGTTCGGTAACGTACTATATCATTACGCCGGATTTTATGTTGAACTTTTGTGGAAGCGATATCTTGAATGGAAAACTAAGTTGCCCTTATTTTCTTGGTACCTACATATAGGTAGTTTTATATAGTTCAGAGTTGCGACCCGCGGCGAACGTGCGCCGGGAACGGACACTCAGTCATGGTCGTCGCTCGCAACGCGAACATGTGCATACAACTTTACAATATGAGTAGGTAGCTCGCGTGTGCTCGTTCCGTCCGCCAACCCTAACCAAGATCACGCAGAAACGCGCACGTATTTGTACACTAACTTATATCAGTGTGCAGATTCGGTTCCATTTGTATGGCGTGTCGCGGGTGTGGCTATAGTGCCCAGTATCGATGAGGCCATTGCTGATCCATTGTGATGGCCGAAGACTACAGTTCACAGTCAAGAAATTGCAAGCTTCTGCAAGAAATTGCAGTACTTGTGATTGTGACCTCTTCTCTTGTTTGATGCTTCCCCAGTTAGATAGCAACAAAGGGCATTCAGACAGAATGTGTATTTCTTCTTATTAAGACACTGACAAGAGCTAATGACCTTGAGCAATGGAGGCAGGCAACTGTCTCAGCAGACAATGTTTGTTTGCATTGGAGGTAGCGAGAAGCACATCCATGGAATGTGCGCTATATACATAGAAAATTAGAAAAATGAAGATTAAAAAGAAATCCCACGTTGCATGAACAATATAAATTAGCACATTTTTTGATATGAGTATGATAGAATAGTGTATTTAATTATAAAAATCTGCGTTAAAAAATATAAACTTATAGAACCGTTTAAATAGGATTAAGAGACGTAACTTCACGATTTTTTTTCATCAAACCGATTTCATTAAATCTTTTTTATGAAATAGCAAGTTTTTTAATTATTCATTATAAAGTGAATATTAACATATATTTAACTCGCCTTACAAAATCAAATAGTTTTCATTTAAAACTTTAAATACTGTTTAAATGAAGTCAATTTATTTCTTGTCAGCACCTTAACTTGGTATGTAGGACAAATTATTTGATTTTAACTAGGCATGCGAGAGCGGAGAGATGAGAGATACCAAAATTAATAATAAGACAAATAATATCCACCTTCACTGGTCGGACAAATCAATCAGTAATCAAACACCCGAAATCTATGAGTATGTAGATGACATCATCATCTTCAATAAATCACTAGCTCAAACCAAAGAACAGCACAAGCACACCTACTTATCTTAGAGCTTACTAGGTTATCTAGATCTAGTTTGTTACATAGGCATTTTTAATCAATGAGTCACAGATATTTATAGGTATGTATTTGAATACAACATAAAAAAGACTCCGTTACCTTCTATCATCAGTGATCTTGATACAAAAAATACTAACCATATCAATGACCTCTTTGTATTGAGAGTGAATCTTTTACTTGTAAGCTGCTTACTTCGCGGATCCAATCAATTCAATAATGATAGATTATCTTGCCATAGTCATAGTTGACATGTTTTTTTTAAATTGAGTGAATAGGATTGACATCTCTTGAAATGAAAGGCCGGACTCCCTATAATTGTCCGGACATTTTACCCTAAAGCCGGACAGGCTGTACATATAATATTCAGCTTGACTGGACTTAAAAAGCCTGTTCTGCTAAAGCTGTATAAGTTTGTGCCACTTTTCTTTTAATAAGCTCACTTGCTATGTCTGTACCTGCACCTACTAAGTGTGTAAGCGACATTACTTGTATTTTTTTAGTTTTACGACGTCAGGGATCTACTGAAAATCAGCGCTGAGGTGCTCCTCGGCTAAATCTGAGTGGATTCCATTGTTGAAAAAATCTTGATTTAAGATAACCATAAGCCCAAATGTAAAACCTATTGTTTGTTTTTTTCAAAATAAATGCCTATTCTATTATAAAGCCAGTCAGATGATGTAAGTACTATTAATTGCCAAGGAGGCTCATTTACATGAAGGGTAAAAAACTCAGTTTTCTATACAATGCATGATATAGTCTACATAATAATGTTGATATTCTATTCCATAAAGTTGCTAAGTCATACAGCCAGACAGAAATAAAAGACCTTTAGTTAGTTCACAAAACTGTGACTTGATTGATTATGGACAAAAAAGTTACATAAAAACAATGATGTCCACTTCCACAGAAGATGTCAGCCACAATATGGGTAAAAACGAGTTCAACAACAAAGTACCAATTTCTTCACAAGTTCTACCTGCAATCATGTCCTTGTATTTTGTTTTCAGAGAGTAATTTATAAATTGGGTATGAATATTATGTTTCTATACATAAAAGATTAGGCGGCGATTCTTTTAGCTGTTCCGAAAGTGATAATATGACAACCTAAACAAATGACTATCAGATAAGGTATGCGTATGCATGATTGACCTCACCCTAATAAAGAAAATACGGAACGTTAAGAAACAGGTCATTAACCTCGGATGATAACAGTAATGTTAAAATTAGTAGGAAAATAATTTGATAAATACATCGAATTTCTTACTTACCTACTCAAAATTCACATGACCAAACCCTGCAACTCTCGAAACAGCGAGATCGCGGCACTAAGAGTTTATGCACGTTTCTTACTATAACGACTGTCTTTACAAACATAAATTACAAAAGTTTTCATTGATAATCAAAACACAGCACAAATTACACTTGTATAAATCACGGAAACATTAACCACGGCCGATCCCGACGTTCCCATCCCAACTCAACTTAGCCTTGCCGCCTGCTCTGCTCTACTCCGACGACCGTCGGTCCACTTCTCCGCCGGTGTTCTTTTCTTTTTTACCTACGTTTCTTAACATTATCTGTGGCAGCGTTTAGAAGGTTAGCTATTATCTCGACTTGGTTTGTTCAGATACGCGTAAAACATGTTTTTCAAATATTGTTTTAATTTTTAAGCCTATAGTTCTAAATAAATAATACATTATTTACCAATCGACCAGTTTTTAAATAGTTCCAATCAGTTCATTCTTGTTGGTACTACCGCTATCTATTGTTGAGTAGTGTAACGAATAACTGAACTGGATGTAAGATTGCACAAATAATAGATGGCGTTACAATTTCATTAGTCGGTGACATCTATAGTTGAGTAGCAGAACCTCGTAAACATCAAAGTGACTTAAACCTTCTAGGGAGTATTGCCGTCAACAGATGGAGCTGTTATACTATGTAGGTCACTAGGACATTATTAATGTTCTCGGTATGAATTTGTTGGTTTTATTTATTTATTTATTTAAACTTCATTGCACATACAAAATGTATACAATTGGCGGACTTAACTTTTATCATATATGCATTCATGAAAATTAAACATTTCTGTAATATAATAAATAACACATCTATTCATTGAGATAACCGTGAATGCCTTTTTATTTTAGTGTTTCGTGAACGATGGTTATTCCCATGCCGGTGTAACGAGCTGTCAACGCGCTTCGGCGGACGTTGACGGAACCTATCTCAAGCCTTCATCTACGAGTATCCCTTCATTATTTCACCAGTCTAGATTATAATCTGGCCGCCTGACATGTGTCCAACGATAACATCATTTTGGATTTGGTTTTGGTTGTAATGTAACTATGCTAAGAATACTTACCTACTTATTTGAGTTTATTATTGTTTAAGAACAGTTCTTGTTTTTTAACCGAACTTAAATATCTAAAGGAAAGAGGTTTCTCACGTTCACAATGAAATTACGTTTTCGTTTCTTTTTCGCTATCAGATGGCGCCACTGAGCCGTCTGGTCTAAATAAAAGCTCTTAAAATGCATGGATTGTTAGGTTTAATGTTAAAATTCCTGAATTTCCGTTTTAGTGCTAAAAGATAATTTTACATAAGTAAAGAAGATAGGTACATCTTTATGAACTAAATTTAGAACTCAATTAGTCAAAATTCAAATAAGTACCTACTTACTTGTACCTACGGTTTTCTTCAAGAATAGAAAAAACATAGGTAGGGACAGTCTACCATAGGAAGTCCCGCCCCTCCAAGTGTAAATAACATATACTAAATTGATATTTATCACGATTTGGCAAGGATTTAGGAATTAGATTCGTTGGATAGTAGGTACAGTCAGCAGCAGAAGTAGATAAGCTGTCCAGGTGTTCAAAATGACCTACACACGACCTTATTCTTAAGACGTTAAGGGAGTGTGTAGGTCATTTTGAACACCTGGACAGCTTATCTACTTCTGCTGCTGACTGTACCTGATAGGACATACATTTTTCAAATTACCTAAGGGATGCGTTTGTGAAATATTAACCTTTACTAAAGTGCAAAATATTTATGTTACTGTCAAGTATCCCTCCATAGATTTGTTAATTAGGTTTCACTTATGGTTGTTTTATAATCGGTAGCGTGTTTTTATCAGCGTTGTTAATCGTTCGTGTGATTAAGCAGCAGATTACTATTTTGAGAATTATGGTTAGGCGCTGGCGGCAGCCGCGTGAGGCGCGCGCGTGCCTCGGTCACGTGACCGCTCACAAACGCCGTAAAGCCTTCTCAGATACTTTGCCCAACTTCCTTTCAATCATAACTCAAATTCGTTCCCATTCTTCACAAACTTCACCGTCTCAGGCTTCCCCGACTTTTCTCTTTTTAAAGTTCCAAAGAACCACGAGTTGGTTTGCTTACGTTCAGACTCCAGTAAAACAATAGCCTGTTTTTATGGGTTCTCTTAGATTTAAAAATAAATTCATCCATAATTCCATACTAATATTATAAATGTGACAGTGTGTTTGTTTGTCCTTCCTTCACGTCGCAACGAGTAGACCGATTTGGATGATATTTGGTATGGAGATAGTTTGAGACCCGGGCAATAACATACTTTTTATCCCGATATTTCCACGGGAACGGGCGTTCCACAGGTCAATCCAATTTTTCAATACTTCTATAACCATCTATATGTACAGTATCATCGGGAACGTAAATTCTAAGACTACGCGGGACGAAGTCGTGGGCATCGGCTAGTAAGAAAATAAAGCTCGAAAGCAAACCATATTCCCCTTTTGACATGGTAGGTAAATACCTACTTCCGTTGGTGCAGGGAGATGGAAAACTTAAACTTACAATTAATATTAAAACATGCGCAATAAAATAAAGCGTGATAAACCCAAGCAGTCGGAAAGTATTCGCGTCAGTCGAGCTGTGCTTTTGACATGGCTATTATTTTTCCTCTGTAAAAAAACGACCGAACAGCCATTTTGAGGCCTTGCAATTTTGCTCCCTACGTCCTCCGGGTTGAGAACCCTATTTGGGAAATCGCGCTACATTTGTCAGCCCCTGCGACGTTGATAATATTCATAGTATCCCAAGCAATGAATACAGCAATGCAAATGATACAGGTTCAGTTCAGTTCAGATTGTTCTACAAAATTTACAACGTTACGGACCTCGTTTTGTGTTGATGTCCCATGCTAGATTTAACTGTTGGGTTGATTACATGCCGGCGTATAAATACTTACTAAATAGGTGGGTATAGAATTTTGACAAAGTTCATTCGAGTTGAATTAGGTTCATGTGCAGATTTGCTTTATTTTGTCAGTTCGTTTAGATTTGTTGATAATAATTTCGCCTTAATATGGTGAGTGATTTTGGGTGAGTAATAGGACGTTGCCTGCCACTTCCTACAACTTAGAATTTGCCTAGGTACCAGTACTATTAATGGTTTTAGTTAAAAAACTTTTAGAAATAATGATCCTACGACGAACTCATCGAAACATCGGCATAGAAATATCCTGTGTTACCTTTTTCGAAGTTCTCAAAATGTCTCCATTTCATATTTTATCAAAATTGATACAGCCGTTTTGACGCCAAGGTAGGATAAACAGACACACTTTCATATGTTTATAAGTTATTAAGTAGGTACACAAATGCTTACTTTCAAATCAAGAGATATCGAGGGTGAGGTTCACCTGTGAAAATGTCATCTACGTAGGTACCATCACTGAACACGATAATATTGTTTCTTGGGTCCGAGAAAGCCATCCATACCTCGCAAGCTACGTAAAGATATGTACCTACCTTAGAGCCGGCGGTGAACAGACGCTCCACGAAGAGCTACCCTACCTCCTCTCGACCATTTTACACCAATCAACTGAAGTGCATACATCCTTAACCTCACCTCAGAGAGCTTGTGTATTTTTGAGGAGCTACCTCTATATATGTAAATTCACCCGAGGGAGCAAGATTTCCCAAGTAATTGACGGCTAGAATGAAATTGTTTCGACATGCACAAGTGTAGGGTCCGACCCTCTGTCATTATCGCGTTTAAACACGCTTGCATGTATAATTTTGATGTGATTATCGATCAGATCCGCGAACGCTCATTAGTGTAACCAATTAGGTCTTAACTTCTTAGGTCAATCTGCTAATGCCCTTATTAAGCGTAGCTAAAATGCCGTTTTACATGAACGCACCCGTAGTGAGTAGGTACTGTGGAGACTGGCCGAGTACAATCGGTTAGTTGTCACATTTCCTTTCAAAAATAGGTAATTTTAAGCGTAGAATTAATTTGTTTAATATAGTTAGTCTTTTTATAGCCATTGTAATGAACGCATCTCCGAAAATATAATATCAATTCAACTTTAAATCTATTATTTCATAGTTAGGGAAATGTTAGGGCAGTAATAGGGCCAGTCTTCAAGATTTAGAGATTTTGATTAGCTAGACATCGTCTTCGTGTCTTCGGATTCCACCGCTGATCTCCGTGCCTGCAGCATCTACCTGAGCTAACACCAACCCCCTTCACAGTACTACTAGACTTTATTTCATTTGCTGCACAAAATGTTATTAATTTCTGTAGCAAATGAAGAAAACGAAAACGATAAAACAGTTGTTGATAGATTTGATATGTAGATATATGATTCGGTTCGAAGGACCAATTGTAGTCGTTTGTACGTATTTTCGTCTTATTTTATTGTAAATAAAATTCTGTCATAGCTTTCCATGTGGTTTTTAATTTTCAGGTCAAAAAATCAATATTTTTTACAAAGACATAATTTAGCAAGGTCAGCCACATGATATCTGAAGGAAGTCCCTTGTCCCATTTTTGCCATAAAAACTTCGATGTCTAACTGACCATTAAGTGCTAGCTTCTGCCCGCAACTTCGCAGGCGTGGATTTCGGTTATCGCGTTCCCCCGGGAACTATGTCCTTTCCCGGGACTCCGACTATATCATAGACATAGACATAGACATAGACATTTATTTCTCAATATCAAATTACAGCATATTTTACATGTCAAAATAAGAGAATCTCACATTGAGATCGTCAGAAAGAATACAAAATAAAAATATAATGAAAATCAGGAATAAAATATTTCACCGTTAGGATCGTCTTTTTATACCAAAATAAGAAATAATAAATAATGTTAACAAATAATAGGATTAATATGGTACAATTGGTATGTCAAATTATATATTACAAATTTATAAATCTAAGTCCATGTATTCTTTAACAGAATATAACGGATGTTCCAACAAAAGGTTCTTAAGTTGACGTCGAAACACCGCGTCAGACGGTTCACTTTTTAGCTGTGCGGGTAGACGCTCGTAGTAAGACGGACCGATAACTCGCGGGTTCTTCCCTGCAAGAGCCATGCGACGTGGAATTGTCCTCAGGCATCCTGTGCGGCGGAGTTGCACGCCGGGAACATCAACACGCGCAAACATGGACAAATTATTCCTTACATATGATAAAACTTCAAAAATGTACAGTGAGTAGTGAGTCCATATACGTTGCGCTGAGAAAGCACCCCTACATGTCTCTCTAGGTTTCAACCCAAGTAACGTGCGCACGGCGCGTTTCTGCAGGATCAGAACTCTGCTGGACTCTGTGGAGTTCCCCCACATTAGTACACCGTACGACATCAGTGAGTGAAAATGAGCAAAATAGACTTGTTTTAAAGCATCTTTCGATATGAGGGGTTTCAGCTTTCGCAGCGCAAAGACCGCACCACTCAACTTGTCGCACAATTTGTCAACATGGCTCTTCCAGTTAAGATGCGAGTCCAGGGTGAAGCCCAGGAACCTACATTCGTCGCAAAGTGGCATAGGACTGTTCGCAACACACAACGGGATAGTAATAGGGCGACCAGAGAAAACCATAATATTAGATTTGGTGACATTTAATAATAGACCGTTAGCTGAAAACCACGCCTGTAGTTGCTCACATGCGTCACGGATTCTCACACCGAGCTGCTCGTACGTGTTAGCACTGACAATTACTGTGGTGTCGTCAGCGAACAGGACCGACAAACCAGCCGTAACGGAAGATGGAAGGTCGTTAACAAACGTCAAAAACAAGGTATTTCCTAATGAAGATCCTTGTGGGATACCAATATTAACGTTACCAACACTAGAGCTGACTGTGCTGCCATTTGTCGCTTGTATTTTGACAACTTGTTTACGGTCGCTTAAAAATGATGCTAGTAATCGATGGGCGCTGTTCGTTATACCGTAACGTTGTAACTTAGTGAGCAACAAACTGTGATCAACAACATCAAAGGCTTTGGATAAGTCGCACAATACACCCGCCATCTTGTGCTTCTCATCCAGGCCAGTGATAATGCAGTCAACAATCATGTGCGCCGCTGTGGTAGTAGACATGTTTTGCCTGTAAGCAAATTGTCGGTCTGTCAGTAAGTCATTAGTCTCAAGGTGAGTCATTATGCAGGACGAAAGAAGCGATTCTACTATTTTAGAAATTGTGGGTACTATTGTGATGGGTCTATAACTATTGACATCACTCTTATCCCCTTTACCCTTATATACAGGGCACACTCTGGTGTTTTTCAACACGGCGGGGTACTCTCCGGTTTCGAACATGACATTAATTAAATGCACTAATAGTTTTGAAATTACTGGCCAAATACATAATATTATATTGAGTGACATGTCATAGGTATCAACTGTAGTGCGCGTCTTCAGCATGGATCGAAGTATCTTTTCCAATGCATCGATCGTGACGGTCGGGAGGGTGAGCTCAGGTACATCAGACTCACGGAGGTGCTTGCCCAGGCATTGTATTGAGACCGTGCGATCACTCCGAATAACATATTTTGACACTGCGCTTATAAAGTGGCTATTGAATGCATCAGGGACCTGAGCATCAGATATGCTCGCTCCAGAAGTCTGGTCCCTTAAGCTAATAGTTCTGGATCGGGACTTTGCCCCTATCTCATCATTTACAACCCTCCATATTTCCTTAGCCGAGTTTTTACTGTTTGCTAGCCTCGTTTCGATGTACGCTTGCCGGGCACGCAAAGTCGCAGATTTTATGAGACTCGAATAATGTACAATACAGTCAGATATTAATTGATTGTTCGGGTATTGACGCCTTATCTCATGGAGATCGTGGTATTTGCACAAGTACTCGGTCAGTTCGTCAGTCATCCACGGAACAGTATTTTTCTTATTCTTAAATGTCAACGTTTTAATCGGGAAATGTATGTCAATATAATATGAGAAAATACGGAACAACTTTTCAAATTTAATATGTATGTCAACATTATTATCATATATAAAATCAAAATTGTAATTGTCAATGTCATTGAAAAATAAATAAATTGAATCATCATTAAATATGCGCCGCTCGACGGACTGCCCCGGTTTATTGCGCCATTTGTCTGCGGAGAACTCATATTTTTGTGCGCTGTGATCGCTAATCGCAGTGTCCACGGATGACACGGCAAGGCAGTCACTCGCACGGTTCGTGATGCCGCAGTCGATGGACGTCGCAGAGTCTGCAGTCACGCGGGTGGGGAAAGTTACAGTGTTCGTGCAACCATAGCTGTTTAGTACGTCATCAACCCGCTGTTTCGGACTATTATTCTTTAAAAAATCAACATTGTGATCGCCAACTATAAGAAACCTTTTGTTTTCGTCAGTTAGCTTACTTAACAATAATTCTAAATTCTGTAAATATATGTCAAAATCTCCGTTACCCGTTCGATATAATACAATAATTATTAATTTGGCACTAACAACTTCAATTGCAGAGA
This sequence comes from Aethes cnicana, assembly GCA_963971205.1. Lineage (NCBI taxonomy): Eukaryota > Metazoa > Arthropoda > Insecta > Lepidoptera > Tortricidae > Aethes > Aethes cnicana. The sequence continues at coordinate 8,503,866 of OZ020290.1, read as the reverse complement.
ATTCAAAATGGTATTGGACGGCAAGATTAAGTAGGTCATTACGCGGCCGGCATAGAATAGCTTCGCGAACGAATATTGCTACCCCGCCATGAGCGATGCGCGTGCGGCAGTACGAGTTCGCCAGCGCATACCCACTTAACCTAACTCGGTCCAATTCAGATTTTTTACACCAAATCTCACTTAAACATACGAGGGGCGTTCAAAATATTCTCGGTATTGATATCTTATAACCTCTTTTTGAATTTGTTTTGTTACTGGCTGGTAAGGTTCATTCTTTGACATTAAAAAAAAGTATAATTCAAACCGAGATGTTCTTTTGTTTTTCTGCAATTTCTGAACAAACACGAACACAATGAGTGAATTAACAATGTTAACGAAATTAGAACATCGTTCCGTAATAAAATTCTTGACGAAACTTGAAAAAACATAAAAGAGGAAATGGATTGTGTTTACCGTGAGTCTGCTCCTTCTTTATCTACAATTCAAAAGTGGTCAAGCGAATTCAAACGTGGCAGGGAGAGTATTGAAGATGACCCTAGACCTGGCCGGCCTGTAGTAGCTACTTCACAAGAAAATATTGATCAGGTGGAAAACCTTATATTGGAAGATGGTCGAGTGAAGATAAAATCAATAGCTCAAGTAACCAATCTTTCTATTGGTACCGTACATGACATTATCCATGACCATCTTAATATGTCAAAGGTCAGTGCAAGATGGGTTCCGCGAATGCTGACTCGACTTCAAAAAGATGTGCGTGCAGCTTGCTGTTCCGATTTTATTGACCTGTGTGGTGAAAATCCTGATGAGGTGCTGCAAAAGATAGTTACTGCCCAGACAGCAAGGTCACGTCATTATTGACGTGAATTATTGGGCATTTTGGACGTCGCATCACGTGATTTCAGACGTCATGTTTCACGTGACGATGTCACAAATTTATCGTCATTATTGACGTCATTTTGATACATATGTTGACGTGATTTAAGACGTTGGAGAAAGACGTCGACAGGTTGTCATAGTTCACGTCTTTAAGACGTAAGTTCTGACGTCATGTTTCACGTGACGATGTCACAAATTAATCGTCATTATTGACGTCGTTAGCTCACGTCGCATGACGTCATTAAGATGACGCTCGGAAAACGTCATTAATGGAGGTCATACGACGTAAACTAACCACGTCGTGTGACGTCCATTAATGACGTTATCCCAATGACGTCATGCGACGTGAATAACGACGTCGTGTGACATCCATTCAAGACGTTATACCTACGTCATCGCAGCGACGTCATGCGACGTCGTTAGTTCACGTCGCATGACGTCTTTGGACTGACGCTGGAATAACGTCATTAATGGACGTCACACGACGTCGCTAGTTCACGTCGCATGACGTCATTGGGATGTCGCTGGGATAACGTCATTAATGGACGTCACACGACGTCGCTAGTTCACGTCGCATGACGTCATTGGGATGACGCTGGGATAACGTCATTAATGGACGTCACACGACGTCGCTAGTTCACGTTACATGACGTCATTGGGATAACGTCGCTAGTTCACGTCGCATGACGTCATTAATGGACGTCACACGACGTCGTTTTTTCACGTCGTCGGACGTCATTGGGACGTCCTACGACGTCTTCAAGAGACGTCGCGTGACGCCACTAGTAAGACGTCTATAGACGTCATCGGGTAGACGTGTGTCGACGTCATAGTATACACGTTTATCGTCGTCATGCAATCCCGATGACGACTGTAGACGTCATTGGAAACATCTACCGAACGTCGTTGAACACTGCCAGCAGACATCACGGAAAACGTCACGCTATGCCTAATGACAAAATGGTAACTATAGTGACATCGCGTAACTTTCGTGCTAGAATTTTCAAAGTCGTTCGTCGCGTGGACATGTTCCCAAAGTCCTAATTGTATGTGAAACCAAACAAAAGTGTATGCCATAAACAGATTTATTGATTGTGAAACAGCACCTTAATCTATAATCGCTTACAAATTCATAGCTCACCAAAGGAAGACACTAATTGCGCTCATAGGGGAAATAATACATGAGCGAATTTTGGAATAGTTGTATGTGAAGGTGCCTTAAACAACATACTAAAAGTACTGATGGGTGGGGGTACCGCTAACGTGTGTGGGGGGGGGGGGTCCAAAGGTCCCTTTTTTTGGTTTTTCGTAAATATCTCGTAAACGATAACCCGCAACAAAAAATGTTCTAAGACATGGGGAAAGTTAACGATAAACGATTTTACGCGATTTGGTCCGCTGTACCCTGATTCTTTTTAGATAAGCGCTCATACTTGACAAGGGTACAACGAACCAAATCCCGAACCTACGCGTAAAATCGTTTATCGTTAACTTTCCCTTTTATTATCTATTTCAATATTTACACTAGCAAAAAAGTGTGTATATCTTTTTGTAGAAAATTTAATGTAAATTATTTATGTTAGAACATTTTTTGTTGTGGGTTATCGTTTACGAGATATTTACGAAAAACCAAAAAAAGGGACCTTTGGACCCCCCCCCCCCACACACGTTAGCGGCGCTCCCCCCCATCAGTACTTTTAGTATGTTGTTTAAGGCACCTTCACCTACAACTATTCCAAAATTCGCTTACACATGTATTATTTCCCCTAAGTTTTGCTTCCTTTGGTGGGCTATCACAACACGTGAGCTAACGGTAAAATAACCATTTTTTTATAGAAGGGTATGCACACACATTTACAATAAATTTCTTGAACAGGAACTATGCAAAAACATTGTGAGAGTTCGTCAACCAAAAATATATTAAAAATTGAGGAAGGGCAAGGCTTTTTATAAAAATCCTCATATTTTTTAAAAGCTTTACCATACAACATAATGTTCCCAGAAATGTTTATAAAATTTTCTATAAAAATGACAGTTTTGTTTTGGATCATACAGTAACTATCAGCTTTAGAATTACAAATAAAGTTGCACTCGCCCAATGTCAAATTACGATACTGTTTACCCACATACTGCGGTGGCACAGGGCCATCTAAATGTTCTTTTTTAATACAATTATAGGATATAACATTATCCAAAAGCATTGGATGGTTATCTTTCTCTGACAATCGGTTACCTACTTGTTGTAAAGGTTTGTATGGAGATCTTAATGTTTTTTTCAGTGAACCCAAATAATTTTCAAATTTGAATGCCGCGAACGTGTCTAATGTACCAAACCTCTCTACATCATCAACCATATGTATCAACGAGTGCACATTATATATTAAATACTGTCTACCATAAATAGTTATGCACCGCTCAACAAATTGTTTCAAAACATTTCGGGAATAATTGGAGAATCGCGAAGTTAGATTCTTTGACACTAATATATATATAGCACTGTGCAACAACATGAAATGATCATAAACATTTTTTTTTAGTAGTTTAAACAGAACGATTGGCCCAACATATAGAAGAAATGTTCTATATTCAGTCGCTTTCCAATGGTCTATTTCATTTACTCCTCTGGGTTTGCGATTAAATTCAATGGGGATGAAATTCCGCACATGGTTTAACCTATCGTTAAGAGATTTTGTGGACCGAGAATCCAACTTTACATGCTTAGCATCTCCTTTAGTAGGCTTGACCCATGAATGTAACAGTTTCCTCATTACACCAAGACAAACACTGTGCATGTAATCTGTGGGAAAACAGGTGACCAAGCCAATATTTAGTTCGATTAAGGGAGAAATACCAAGGTGATGGTCTTCGTCAGACTGCAATTGAAACGACTCATCTGTTCTCAACGCACTGTCAAGATCGTCGAGTACTACACGACGTTCTATGTAATTTCCGTTGCAAATACATTTATCACAACTAGAATACCCGTTATGTGATTTTACACATTTTAAATATGAACGAGCAGGCATGTCACATACAAAACATCTGACCGAAACAGTAAATAGTTTTCCATTATAATAAGTTCCAGACTGTATAAGATTTTTCAATTCGCTAACGAAGGGTTTTAAGTAATTCGCTAGTGGAGAAGGTTTTGAATTCCCGCAAAATATACCTATAGCAAAAACGCTATCTTTAAAACCATACACATCAGCTAAAATTGGCCAAAATTGCGTGTTTGAACTTTTGAAAATCGGTAATCCATCAATATTAAATGACAATTTTATCTCATTTACAGTATTTTGAAATGCAATGGGTAAAATTGATTGTAACAAAGTTTTGAAGCCAAAGTATAAAAATTCACCATTCTCTAAAACTATTATGTTACTTTTGGTCGATGTATTCATTAGTGTTCTTGCATCAGAAGGGACTTCAGGAATTTGTAATTTTAAGAACTTTAAGAGTGACGTTAAGGCAACATGTGAAATATTATATTGTACAGACCAAGATCTTAAGAAACTTTGCAAATCCTGTTGATCATCTTTTGCATTCGGAACCATGGTCGCATCGTGTATTAAAAACTGCGTATTATTTGATGAATAACTAAGTGGCGTCAAATTAGGAAAGCTTTCGAGATGATCAGAGGACTGCAGGTGGCCATTACAATCGTCAGGGGTACTTATATTTACTGATTCAGTATCAGAAGTTTGTAACTGAAGTACACGCTGATCAGTGTTCGACTCGAATTGTATGTCAAAATGCTGCTGACAAGGAATTATTTCATTTTGCAGTCTATAAGATTGAGCTATTTTTCTATAAACTTGGCGTTTACTTAACACTTTTTTACTAGACATTGTCGTAGGTACACACTCGTTAAAAAAACCCATATAATTATTAATTGTCTTTGTTAGAAGAACTATTCAGTTTTTTCATAGAACTCGTTTTCAGTCGTTGTGGAGCGTGTTTGAGCCACACTTTGATGTCGTTTTCAATTGATGTTTCAGTAGGTAATTTCAAGTGTTTCTTTACAGTTCCTGAAACAACAAGAGCATTAAAAATAATCAGTAATTATAAACATGCTGAATTTATACCGTATATTTTAAAAATTAATATAATTTGACTTTATGTATTTAGTTTGAACCTTACAGCTCGGCAGCGGTAGCGGCGGGCGTTTTACAGACACATAGCGCGCGACGGTTGCTAACCGGGCGACGCGCGTCGGGCGTCACGATCGCGCAGACTGTCCGTAAAACGCTCGCCGCTGCAGCTTTCGAGCGAAGTCGTGGCGGAGCGGTTATACAGCGTAGATTATAAACGTGACGAAATTAAACCGTATATATTTTAAACTTATCATAAAATATGTTATGAATTTCGACTTTGTGTTTTTGTGTATGCAAATCGAACTTATAAAACTTATAAATCATTATAAATACATATATTTCTTATTTTAAAAATCAGTTTATACATATCATAGAAGGCGGATGGCCGTCAATGTTGCTAAGACGCGCTATAAGCTCTTGCAATTTAAGAAGGCGCGTGGATTTTTCTAATTCCTATAGCCAAAAAGTCTAAATTCGTTCACGCACCTTCGTGAAATGCAAGAACTATACTAATCTGTGGATAACGTATTCAGCGAATAAATAAATAAACTCTTCACACTCATATCATAGCTCACTAGAATTCAACGTGTCAGGAATGCAACTGAACAGACACAAAGACAAGGACAACTAACAGACGTTCATCATTAAAATGTCTGCTCAGCTGGGAATGCCACCATTTCTTGCCTCATGTGTCATGTAATTATTGTACCTAATTGTAATACTTACGTATCAGTACTAATTTCAAGTTCAGTTGTTCAAAGGGACGCTTTCCTTTCTTGCCACGATAGCTAAACTTGGATGCAAGTTCGTTACTAATCATGTGCCTCATAATTTGATTCACCGAGCTGGTTGGAGAATTCCCACAGAAGGAGATTAAGTAATTGCACTACAAGAAAAAAACTCACTGTACTATAAATGCTAAAAAATAAATATTGATTTCAAAATGATGTCTAACACATAAAAGTATATTTTATGTGATACACATAAAATTAGAAAACTTTCAAATATCAAGATAATTTTAAACACACTTTTTTATATACCTATATAAAAAGAGAACCGCCTTGAAAAAACTGAAAAGCCAAAAATCATCGGTTCAAATGATGTTCATATACAAATTACATTAGAATCACCTTTTAAGTTGGTGCCAAACCATTCATTTATTACTATTCATGAAGATGGCCACGCATGAAGCCTAAGCCCTTAGTTATTGTTATTATGATTATAGAAACGAGTATTTTTGTTGAATAAATAACTTTATATGAGGTTTGGCACCAACTTCAAAAGGTGATTCAAATTAATCCGTACGTCATTAGTAGTTTATCTACACTCATACCATAAATCCTCTATGATGCGTTCGAAAATCGGAAGTGTCATTACTTCCGATTTTCGAACGCTATCGATCCGATATGACATACGATATCCGTTATGACAGCGAGTTTTGTCAAAGCCAATTTCCAATCTGTGGTCATACAGTAAAATTCATTTTACAAAATCGATATCGATACTGTAATGACGTTCTAATTTCGAACATCTTCCAACAGCAATGGCCGCCTATATTCTTCAGTCAGGCAGAACGAAAGTTTGTACCAAAATTCAAATGTCGGCTCTATTTAGTCTAGGATATTTGAAAATCGAATGTGCGACACTGGCGTATTCGAATTGCCGCCATTGTGGACAGATTTTGAAGATTCTTAGAGGATTTATAAATTGAGTGAAGATAAAGTTGTGTATGCAACTGTACATAATTAGGCCTTAAAACACTCGTACGATATTATTATGAAACTCGCCTGACGGCTCGTTTCATAAAACCCCACTCGTGTTTTAAGGACCTTTATTTATTATGCAGCAGTTACATAAACTACTATTATGTTTTACTTTCTAACTAAACAGTTTATCTTAATGCTGGTCATAATTTGCGGTTTTTGAAGGCATCATAGAGGGATATGAGTGAAGATAAAGAATTATTTTTGGCTTGCCTTTTTTTGGAGTTTAAAGGTACACTCGGTTTCATTATATAAGGTAGCAGCCAAAGTGCTCAAATAGTTTGGTACACCAATTTGATTGTACGCTGTAATGAACAATTTGATCACTTTGGATGTTACCTTTTATTATGACGATGACTGTACTACATAGCAGTCGATAGACACATACCATTTCTCCAAAATTTACATCATTATTGAGATATTCTTCCAGTGTTGATAATTCATTTTCATCACAAATAGGTAGCTGTACAGGAAGCTTTATAGGCTCTTTTTTTCTCTTGATTGCATCAGTTTCATTTTGGCTTCTAATCCAGGTTAATATTTGGTTATTCTGTTCTACCAGAGTTGTCAACAAATGCATAACCTTATGCTGATAACCTACAAATATGAATTGAATTTAAAAAATAAGAGAAAATAAATAAAAAAAGAACCAACTACAAAATAAACTGAAAAGTCACAAATAACAAATAATCCTTTATGTACCGATTACATTTAAATCACCTTTTGAAGTAGTTGGTGCCATTAACCATTCATTTATTACTATTAACACAGATGATAACACGCAGCCTAAGCCTTAAGCACAGAATAAGTAGCCTTAAGTTAATATTTGGTTATGCAACCGAGTATTTTTGTTGAATAAAGAAGTTTACTGTAGGTTTGGCACAGACTTCCAAAGGTGATTCAAATGTAATCCGTATATAAAGATTATTTGTGTTGGGGCTTTTCAGTTTATTTTGAAGTCGGTTATTTTTTAACAGACTTCAAAAAAGGACGAGGTTCTATGTGTCACTGAATGTATTTTTTTAGGGTTCCGAAGTCCACAAGGAACCCTTATAGTTTCGGCATGTCCGTCCGTCCGTCCGTCCGTCTGTCCGCACTATTGCTCGGAGATGCTTAGTTCTAGAAAGCTGTAATTTGGCATGAATATGCATATTAGTTACGCTGACAAAGTGGTACAATAAAATTTTGAAATATACATTTTTATTGGGTACCTCCCCTACTTGTAAAGTGGGGATGTTATTTTTTTCTTGCGTACCCCATGGCGCGGCATATCGTTTAATATGTCTTAAAAAATATTGTGGGTTTGTTAAAACCATTTTTTGTTTAAGTGATGCGTTTGTGAAATATTAAGCTTTAAAGTGCTATTTTTTTGTTAGGGTCACGTCCCCCCCCCCTGCCAGCTAAATGATGGGATTTGGATGGCTGAAAAAAATCACGGTTGTGGCATATATAACGTAGTTGAAAGGAAAACTATCACAGCTAAGTAGGCTGTACAAACTTACGAGTACTAGTCGACCAACTTATGATGATGATTTTTCTCGAGCGGCAGGGGCGTCGGGCGGGCACGCCATACCTACCACAGGCTAGCTAGATGCTAATAAGTCTTACAAAGGTACTGTGGGCATCGTCAACTTCGGAACCCTATAATTTGCGCGTGGCCCGACACGCACTTCGCCGGTTTTTTTTGTAGCATTAGACCAAGAATTCCATAATCTTGCATATTCATATAGCATACATGGAAGTCTCAAACACATGTTTGAAAGTAAAATAAACCCATTATGCGTCCCTACCGCAGCAAACAAAAGATCCAGTATGGGCAGTATACAAACATACCTGTAGACTTTGGTGTGATTGTAATGTCTGTATCAGTAGAATCCTTCCGGCTAAGATGATTTACTGATGTTGATGATGATCGCCCATCTATAGGCTTCAGGTTAAGAGAAACATCCTTTTCTGTAGTTTTATTGGATTGAAATTTATTGTAACAGGGTATATCTAAAAGAGAAAGATTCTAATTACCAACAGGTATGTATATGATAAGTAAATATCAAACTCACGGAAAAATGTATAAAAAATATAGCTTTGTACTGTGGGATTTGTATGTATGTATTATTTACGGTAAAACCATTGAAGTAAAAACCTGGTAGAGAAATATTTTCGATATATCAGATAGGTATGTATGTTAAGTATGTGACAATGAATAATTGCTTTGAATAAATATTTTATCTATGAATAAAAGATCCAATATGGGCAGTATACGAACATACCTGTAGACCTTGGTGTGATTGAAATGTCTGTGTCAGTAGAATCCTTCCGGCTATGATGATCTGCTGATGTTGATGATGATCGCCCGTCTATAGGCTTCCAGGTAAGAGAAAGTTCCTTTTCCGTAGTTTTAATGGTTTGAAATTTATTGTAACAGGGTATACCTAAAAGCGAAAAATTCTAATTACCAACAGGTATATGATAAGTAAAATATCAAACTCACAGAAAAATGCATAAAAAAATATTACTTTGGATTGAGATCATAGGTATTTTGTAGGTACGGTAAAACCATCGAATTAAAAACTTGGTAGAAAAATATTTTCAATATATCAGGTAGGTATATGATAAGTATGTGACAATTAATATTGCTCCGAATAAATATTTTATCTATACCTTCAATGTTTTGGTTATTTTGTGATACATCATTTAACTTATATTTCTTTTTTTCACAGCTCCCTGAATTCCCCGATACATTACCTGAAAATAAAATGTAACAAATAAGCCATAATCACACTAATTGGGGACCACGGAGCCACACAAGTCTTTTAAAAAGTGCACACACAAATATTTAGTTTCAGACAATGCAATTTCAACAAACAAACTGATTAGAGTTTTAAATAAAACCGGCCAAGAGCGAGTTGGACTCGCGCACGAAGGGTTTCGTACTATTACCTATACAACATTAAACACTTTATTTTACCCTTTTTTAATTAAATTTAAATAAAACTTTTTTTTAAAATAATAAATAACGGTAATTAAAAAAAAAACTGTTGTTTTTTTGAAAAACCCACAACGGTTATAAGATAATTGAAAAAGGATAAAATAATTTATTTGACAGCATAATTATTATGTACATTGTACTAAATATCTATAGTTTATTTAATAGTACTAATATACATATACCTACTTAAGAGTAGTTTCGGTTTTGCACAAACATATGTTTACTGCAGCGCCCCCTGGTGAGTTGTCACCGACACCTATCTAAAAAGATGCACAAATCAAACCCCCAAACCCATCGCTAAAAATGGCATCAAAATCGGCCAAGTAGTTTTGGAGATAAATGGCAACATTGATTTGCACAACAAATATTTCCTGCAGCGCCCCCTGGTGAGGTGTCACCGTAACACCTATCTAAGAACATGCACCAATCAAACCCAAACCCATCACTGAAGGCAGCATCAAATTCGGCCAAGTAGATTTGGAGATAAATGGCAACATTGATTTGCACAACAAATATTTACTGCAGCGCCCCCTGGTGAAGTGTCACCATAACACCTATCTAAAAACATGCACCTATCAAACCCATCACTGAAGACAGCATCAAAATCGGACACAGGGCCTGATGAAGCAACTTTTTAAGTTTTTTGTATGGGGGTATATTTATTTTATTTTGTTTTTAGTGTTTGTTGTTATAGAGTAGCTGATGATGTATTCACATCATCTGTGAATGTTAAAACTGTCTAGCTATCAAGGTTCATGAGATAAAGCTAAAGATTGAGACAGACAGATGGACGGACAGAGGAGTCTTAGTAAGTCCCGCTTTCACCCTTTGGGTATGGAACTGTAAAAAAGGTAAATCTTGTAAGTATTATTAGTAGTCTAAACCCGTCGGTTAGCATGCATGTAGAAATGAATAAATGTTGATGAAGCGAAAGGTATAGGTACCTACCTATGCCAGGACCGTAGCAAGTGGATGGACATAATCTTTGCCTACCCCATTGGGAAAGAGTATGTATGTATAATGTATTTCTGTATGTATGTATGTAAATATTATGTTGTATGTCCATATTGTAAATTCAATATGCAATATAAAAATTATTTAAAGGATTTGTACCAAACCGACAAACAAGAAAACCTGTTAGTAATGTTTTTAATGTTAGTAACCTGTAACACCAAGCAAACATGACAAAACGCCACCATCCCACACACATTTACCTTGTGTTCCATTGTAGGCATGTAGGCATTGTAGACAAGGTCTGACACTCCGATCGCGTGACACATTGGTGTGGCCACTTTATTGTGACAATGTTTGTTTTGAAGGAAATATTTTCTGTCGCTTTAATGCAAAATAAATTATTAACTCATTAAAATTGTCATTTACTTGTTTCAACACACAAAATGAGACAAGTTAAAAACAAAGGTCAGTCTTATCTTATGAAATGAATATTTAGCATATAGGTACATATAAGTTCATTAATTATTCGAGATCAAAAACATAATCTAATTACTCACAATAACATAGGCAATGCCATGAATTCACTTATATCATAAAATAGTTTGCTAATTAACCATGATTTTAGTCTCCTTTTGCATCTCTTATCCAGGCCAATAGGCAGTTATAAATTGCTGGTCCCGTTATATAAACACTGTGTTTCTGAAGCTTGTGGAAGGGGGATTATAAGGCGATTACTCCTTAAGGGGTGACTTGTCTTTAATCGATTTAGTCCCAAATAAAGCAACTAAAGCTGCTTGACCAGTGGCAGATCCAGGGGGGGGGGGCAGCTCGGGCTCAACTTTCAAAGAAAAAAAACTCACCAATCATGAACAAGTCCAGGGCACTTTCATCAGGTTCAGACGATAATGAAGCGTCAGACTCAATTACACGACTTGGCTTCTTAGTCTTTCGTTTTTTGTCATCATCATAATCATTCAAATCACTTGTTGATTCCGCTTGTTTTGCCTTTTTACGGGCAGTCATTAAATCCGCTGAAAAGAGAAACAGCACATATTAGGGTGAATTCTGTGTGTTTGGGCTCTAAAGACACGATTTGGGTTCTCCCAAAGAAAATAAGAAGAAACTATGCGGGATCCCTTAAGCGAAACGCAGAAGAGTCTTGTTTCTTACCTGTTTCATAAAACTTTCTTTTAAGCGTTATTAGCTGCCACGTTTGCTTGTCTGGTGTTTCATGTTTAGTCAAGTATTTATTGTAATTAGAACTTGATCTTGGCCAAAACGACTCTTGTTTTTTGGGTGTTAGCCAACTACTGCTCACAATAACTATGTTATGATTCTCGTCATCCTCCTCCGCGACTATATAACTGTTTTTTACGTCCATAATAGGTAAAGGTAACCCAAAATACACCGCAGTCGCACAATAGCGAAGCAATAGCACACACAACCTGAAAGTTTATAGATAAATAATTTTACAACTCTTCACAAAAGACAACACTCACTTAGCCAGAAATTGATACCATTAAGTAAATAATTATTGGCTTATTACCTGTTTTCCGGCCAACGAAAAACTCATTTGAAAGACACGCGAGACGCCGACCGACGCTATGCGAAATCGCCAATTGCGAGCCACTCTAGTGTTGTGCGTGTGAATGCGAAAAATTCGATATCGATATATTAACGCTCGGTGACTCAACACGCAAACTAATATTTACAAGCGCATCAAATAGGGGTATTTATCTCTTAAAATTAATAAAAATTCCATGACAGAGAATAGTGACACTAAGCATTTTATGTTAATAGGTATTTAGCCACGCAAAGAAACGAAACTTTAAAAACTGGGTTTAAGTTTAAAATAGTTTTTTTTTTTTCATTTGCTCTGTGAAGGTAGACATAAGACTTTTTATGCTAATCGTCATTATTATAATTTCATTAATAAAGATTATTATCTGGGGGTACGGCAGTGCCCCCGCCAAGTCGAGCAAAAACAGGCACGGCCGTACCATCCTTTTCTCGAAGCCATTCTGGCCATTTTCGAGCCCCTGTAACTTCGTAGTGGAAAAAACTAGAAGCTTAAATTTTTCAGTGACCAAAAGACTATATTACCAAATTTCATTAAATTTGAACCAGTAGACGTCTTTCGGCTGAAATGATGATGATGATGATTTCGAAAAAAAACCGGCTAATAGAGAACCTCCTCTTTTTTGGAAGTCGGTTAAATATTACAATCAATCACTTGACAAGAAACAAATAAAAAACACTGTTTGAATTAGATGGCGTTTCGGTGCAACAAGCGAGTCCAAAAGTAATGCCTAACCACCACAGTTTTATACCGCAAGTGGGCTTAATCGCCTTTATAAATATAATATATATATGTTCTTGTGAAATAAACTTTCATTTCATTTCAATATTATCATTAAATTAATACTAAATGTACCTAAATTATAAAACAGAACGGTAAATTTGTCTAAAAAACAATTTTATGAAAAATCACGTAAAAACGTTTAACCAACAAATGAAAGGTTAGTTGCAACCAAAATTATCCAGTTAAGTTTATTCTGTTCTGGCCATAGTTCTGACAAATAAAAGTAAAAAACCCTGAGGTTAATTTCGCGTTTTTTATCGTCTCCATTTTCCACAAAATTGTCAAAAACGAAGTCGTTTAGTAGGAAACAATGGTCATGATCTGCTAAATCACCGACAGGATAAGCGACACAAAGCCCATTCGATGCAGAAAAAATTCAACGGTGTATATAACCACCAGAGACTATAGAAGTATATAGACGTTTCCCGTCGAACAAAAAATCGTGACCTCAAGATAGCTGACCAACTAGATGGCGCTGCTCATTGAGTGAGGTCAATTACCATACTTACTTTGGGAATGTCAAATTATATGGATAATGACCTGAATGTTCAGCGCCATCTAGTCCTGTTTTTTCTTCATAGTACGACAATGTTACGATTTTTTGTTCAACGGGAAACGTCTATGTACTTCTATAGACTCTGATATAACTTAAGATCACCAAAAATGACACTCAGAAAATTTCTCCTTTTCCAGCAGCGATATCTTCGTTTTAACTAGAAATATGTATGTGCAGTTTGGCTGTTAAATTTCAAAGTAATGTAATTTTTTTACTTTCGAATTCAATCGACAACTAGCCAATGAAGTAAACGTGGGACATCCCTAAGCATGCTGCAACTCAATCATGGCAGCCAACTTGGCCGTCGGCGGCATCGGGTCGGAATGGGTTTTATGGCGCGAAAAATAACGGCATTTGTCAATTTTATATTCAGCTTCTGTTTTTAATGAGTAATTAAATAATAATAAAATATTTGTTTTTAGTTTTACATACAATTTTTTATACACTTGAAGTAGGTTATACCTTAATACAATTATAAAACATTAAAGTGACTCCGGAAACGACTAAAGCCCATAGATTCACAAAACAATGGCTGCATTCCGAATCGCGCTCAGAACGCTCACAGCACCTTGCATCCTTTTTCCTCCTGAAAGTCGTTTTACAAGAGGAAAAAGGATACGTGAGTGAGCGCGATTTGGAACGCAGCTAATATGGCTGGCGCGAATTCGCCGCGATTTTAACAATCGCGAGCTTCCGACCAATCAGAGATAGCGATTATGACGTGTGTTGGTCGGAACGGGAAATATTACTCGCACGCGATATAAACACCACACTATCATTGGTTGAATCAAGGGAACGGCAAAGTAATTTATTTCCATTCGGCTCATAAAAATAGTTAAAGTTTTGAACTTATAACATAATAACTAGAATGTGCATAACGAACGACGAAAAAACGGTCCGAGTGAGATAACGATGTCAACTCACGTCCAAACAAACTCACGTCGTGTTGGTAGGTAACGAAAGTTTAAAAGAAATTAGGAAGGAATACCTACAGCTGTTTAACTTATGACGAAACATAATAATTTACAACGTGATTGGTCGTCAGCTTCTTCTGCTTCTTCGGGTATATGCCGACATACGGAAACTTTCGACGTATCTCACGACGTCATCTTTAAACCACTGACAAAACACAATAATTTATAACGTGATCGTCGACGTCACTTTTAGGCGTATGTCGACGTACGGAATCTTTCGACTTGTTTTACAACGTCATCTTTAAACCACTGACCATATACGTAAATAATATAGACCCGGTCTAACGTACACGTAATATGTCCCCACTTCCTCGGTGTCCAATCCAAAGTTCTGTCACCGAGCGTGCGTGACAATAAGCCTTTTTATAAAAACTTTTTTCGAAACTGTTTCTCAGTATCTAAAAACTTGTCTCGTTGTTGGAAAAATGTGACCCAGCTTTAGTGTCACGATATAAGTTTAACTTTGGATTGGACACCAATGAAGTGGGGACACATGACATGTATCTACGTTAGGCTCGGTCCATACGAAGTATTATTTATGTCTATGCCACTGACGAAACACGACATATTACGACGTGATTTGCAACGTCGTCATCAGACCTATGACGAAACACAATAATTTATAACGTGATCGTCGACGTCACTTTTAGGCGTATGTCGACGTACGGAAACTTTCGACTTGTTTTACAACGTCATCTTTAAACCACTGACGAAACACGACATATTACGACGTGATTTGCAACGTCGTCATCAGACCTATGACGAAACACAATAATTTATAACGTGATCGTCGACGTCACTTTTAGGCCTATGCCGACATACGGAAACTTTCGACTTATTTTACAACGTCATCTTTAAACCACTGATGAAACACGACATATTACGACGTGATTTGCAACGTCGTCATCAGACCTATGACGAAACACAATAATTTATAACGTGATCGTCGACGTCACTTTTAGGCGTATGCCGACACACGGAAACTTTCGACTTGTTTTACAATGTCATCTTTAAACCACTGACGAAACACGACATATTACGACGTGATTTGCAACGTCGTCATCAGACCTATGACGAAACACAATAATTTATAACGTGATCGTCGACGTCACTTTTAGGCGTATGCCGACACACGGAAACTTTCGACTTGTTTTACAACGTCATCTTTAAAACACTGACGAAACACGACATATTACGACGTGATTTGCAACGTCGTCATCAGACCTATGACGAAACACAATAATTTATAACGTGATCGTCGACGTCACTTTTAGGCGTATGTCGACGTACGGAAACTTTCGACTTGTTTTACAACGTCATCTTTAAACCACTGACGAAACACGACATATTACGACGTGATTTGCAACGTCGTCATCAGACCTATGACGAAACACAATAATTTATAACGTGATCGTCGACGTCACTTTTAGGCGTATGTCGACGTACGGAAACTTTCGACTTGTTTTACAACGTCATCTTTAAACCACTGACGAAACACGACATATTACGACGTGATTTGCAACGTCATCATCAGACCTATGACGAAACACAATAATTTATAACGTGATCGTCGACGTCACTTTTAGGCGTATGCCGACATACGGAAACTTTCGACTTGTTTTACAACGTCATCTTTAAACCACTGACGAAACACGACATATTACGACGTGATTTGCAACGTCGTCATCAGACCTATGACGAAACACAATAATTTATAACGTGATCGTCGACGTCACTTTTAGGCGTATGCCGACATACGGAAACTTTCGACTTATTTTACAACGTCATATTTAAACCACTGATGAAACACGACATATTACGACGTGATTTGCAACGTCGTCATCAGACCTATGACGAAACACAATAATTTATAACGTGATCGTCGACGTCACTTTTAGGCGTATGCCAACACACGGAAACTTTCGACTTGTTTTACAACGTCATCTTTAAACCACTGACGAAACACGACATATTACGACGTGATTTGCAACGTCGTCATCAGACCTATGACGAAACATAATAATTTATAACGTGATCGTCGACGTCACTTTTAGGCGTATGTCGACGTACGGAAACTTTCGACTTGTTTTACAACGTCATCTTTAAACCACTGACGAAACACGACATATTACGACGTGATTTGCAACGTCGTCATCAGACCTATGACGAAACACAATAATTTATAACGTGATCGTCGACGTCACTTTTAGGCGTATGCCGACATACGGAAACTTTCGACTTGTTTTACAACGTCATCTTTAAACCACTGACGAAGCACGACATATTACGACGTGATTTGCAACGTCGTCATCAGACCTATGACTAAACACAATAATTTATAACGTGACCAGCGACGTCACTTTTAGGCGTATGCCGACATACGAAAACTTTTGACGTGATTTTTGACGTAATTTATTTCCATAAGACGTAAACTTTAAAAAAATCACTAAAAATTCACGTCATAATTCACGTCTTCTGGCAGAAATTGTTGACTGGGTGGAGATGAAACCTGGGTTCATCATTATGACCCAGAGAGTAAACAGGAGTCCATGCAGTGGCACATTAAGGGTTCAGCTCATCCCAAGAAGTTGAAGGTCGTCCCTTCCGCTGGCAAGGTCATGGCAACAATATTTTGGGATTGTGAAGGAGTATTGTTGATCGATTATAAAGAAAAAGGTGTAAATATCACGGGACAGTACTACGCGAATATTCTACATCAATTAAGGGACGCAATAAAAGAAAAAAGGCGAGGAAAGTTGTCTAAAGGTATTCTGCTTCTGCATGACAACGCCCCTGTCCATACTGCTCATATTGCCAAGGCAGCTATTGCTGAATGTGGGTTCGGAACTATAACTCATCCACCGTATAGTCCGGACTTAGCCCCCAGCGACTTCTTTTTGTTCCCCAATCTCAAAAAGGATCTGCGTGGAAATCGATTTTTTGACGATGAGGCGTTGAAGGCGGCAGTAGAGGAGCACTTTTATACCAAGGATAAAAAATATTTTTATGAGGGATTAAAAAAAATAATTGATCGATCTTTTAAGTGTATTAACATAGGGGGGGAGTATATTGAAAAATAAAAAATATCAAACTGTTCATACTTGTTTGTTTTCATTCCAATACCGAGAATATTTTGAACGCCCCTCGTACATCGGGTTTATCTGTGCTAATTAACAATTCCAATAACGATGTTTTACCACATATAGATCGTACGTTTTGGTGAATAGTAATTAACTTATTGTCTACTTTAATTTTCCTTTGGAGTGTTTGGTTGTGAAGTTTTTTGGTTGGACAACGTTGAACAATCGCACTGATACCCCATCTGGCCAGTTTTGTGCATCCCTGGCGACCTTCTGCTTGTCGGCCGGTATGTCGAGACGGAACGAAGAGTAGTGGCCGCGAGTGACGACTAGCTTCTCACATACTGGGGCCGGGATATTCATCCGGGTTTTCACGTGATGGATGACGTCCTCTGCGGTGGTGTCTGGGCTCAGGTTAAAAACATGCAGACTGACAACACGCGCGCCTGCAGAACGAAGGCCCGTGGATTGGGACGGTTGTGCCGGTGCAACTGCTTTCACGGCAGGTGGTACGGGAGCGCTGTTCTTCGTTCGAGTATCCTTAGTGTGGGTATCAGACGCCTGTGCTTGATGCGTATCCTTGGTCGCAGGCCGGCGCGACCCGGCACGATGAGGCCTGGGTGCTGGAACTGGTATATGGGGCACTGAACTCGTAGTCGCAGGGTTTACGAACACCGGCGCTGGCGCACTCGGCGTACATGGCATAGATGTGTCATTATGGCTCAAGACAGGCGATGGTGGATCATTCAAATAAATTAGCCCTTGTGGTCCAGACTCATTAAGTGATGTGTGGTGCTTTGACGTGTGTATAGGCAGTGTTGTGTGGCCGTTTGTGACTACACTCAATATTTGTTGGATGCATCCAGCCTGGTATGTAAACAACTTGTTTTGTTCACGGATAACATCATGGCATATCTTAATTTCAGTTTTCATGTCTGTTATTTCAGCCTTTAAATTTGAAATTATTTCCACCAACCTGTTAACCGCCGCCGTATTTGTTGTTGATTTCGCCTTTGCTGGGGCCATTTCGTAAACTATTTATATACTTCACACTACAGAAATGTTTAATATAAATTAATAATGTGCAAATTATTCGTAAAACTTGCGTAAATAAATAAATTAAATTAAATTTTAACGGAGCTATTCAAATTAGCTGTGTTGAACGCAGCGCCCTCTATCCATACCAAATTTGATCCTAATCGGCCCAGCAGTTGAAGCGTGAAGAGTAACAGAGAGACAGACAGAGTTACTTTAGCATTTATTATATTAATATGGATAATATGGATATGGACAAATCTGTTATTCTTAAGGCTGGGTTAACAGCTGATAATGCAGTTATTCAAGGATTTTGGGACATGTTTTCAGTAGAGTTTGTTAAATCATTACTTTTGTAATTTCGTAACTTTTGAAACATCATTTGACGTTTGACAGCCGGATTGGTCCAGTTGGTAGTGAGTAGTGACCCTGCCTTCTGTCCCGATGGTCGCGGGTTCGAGTCCCGCTCGGGGCAATCTTTGTGTGCTGAACACGAATGTTTGTACCGAGGCATGGATGTTTAGTATTTATAAATGTATGTATTTCTCTATATAAGTATTTATATCGTTGTCTAGCACCCATCCATAGTACAATCTTTGCTTAGTTTGGGGCTAGGTCAAATATGTTTGAAATGGGATTTATTTATCTTTACGCTACGTAGGTACCTTACCTACGCTACGTTACCCGCTCCTCATATCATAGTAAAGTGCATTGCTAAAGTTGTGTGTCTATTTGATTTGTTAAGTAGGTCAACGTTATTTTGCCGCCGTCCTCTGGGGGATGGCCTGAGTAGATTGGACACCCGCCGTGTCACGTCACTTAAATGGCCCACCTGTAGTCACACTTTAATTTAAAAATACGATACGATAATGTAACTGCCTGCTTGTTTACCTACTTGCTTGTCTTATTGTTGTTTTTATTTATTTATTTTGAAACATTTTTTATCTGCGATCGATTCTAACATATGCGAAAGTATCTCGGGCTTTGGTAATCTGAAAAAATCGATAGGTAATATTCGAATTCGCTAAAGAATTATTTATTTATTATTCAAACTAGCTTCTGCCCGCAAGTTAGTCCGCATGGAATTCGGAAATAGCGTTCCCGCGGGAACTATGCGTTTTTCCGGGATAAGACCAGTGTTATAAACTACCTCCATACCAAATTTTGTGGCAATCCGTCCAGTAGTTTTCGAGTTAAATCCAGACATATACATATAGTATTTTTTTCTAAAAATCGTTATTTTGTGTTCAGTATCGTTTATACACTACCCTAGACTTTATAGTTTCTTTTAATTTTCTAGTTTCAGACGCGACTTATTATTAGTATCTTTAGATAAGTAAATTAAAGTTCAAATTACTTTGATTGAAATTTCGCAGAATCTAGCACTAATTCCAATCTATTCACTGAATGAATAGACTTAATCATGATAATTTTAAGCGTAGACATATATGACTGTAAATTAGTATACCTACCTACGTTTACCTATGTACTCGTACCTTCTTGTACTGAATATGTTGGGACATTTCACACAAATTGACCTAGCCCCAAAGTAAGCAAAGTTTGTACTATGGGTGCTAGACAACGATATAATACTTATATAGAGAAAAACATGCATACGAATGACGATACGTCCAAGATTGTGCAATAAGACCACAGATCAAAAAATAATAATTACAGTAAAAATAATAAATAAGTATCTACTCTAGGTCAACAGCCTTGATCTCGTGAAGGTGGGTTAGAAAGGGTAAAAGCTGTGGCGAGTTCGTGCTTGCTCGTGAAAGCCGTGGTAGCCTAGTGGTTTGACCTACCACCTCTCATGCGCGACGAGAGGGTCGGGGGTTCGAATCCGGGTCGAACCTCTAAAATTATTAGTATAGGGGGGAGTGAGTTTAAAATATTTCGCACTAGCGTCTGCCCGCGACTTCGCCCGCGTGGAATTCGATTATCGCACTGCCGCGGAAAATATGCGTTTTTCCGGGATAAAAAGTAGCCTATGTCCTTTCCCGGGACTCCAACTATCTCCATACCAAATTTCATCTCAATCGATCCAGCGGTTGAAGCGTGAAGAGGTAACAGACAGACAGAGTTACTTTCGCATTTTTAACATTAATGTGGATTAAGTCTCTACATTTTCTCACAATGTGTTCCTCAAATCATTCGAAGTATCTAGTCTTTTATCTGACACAGGTTTGAACCCCCAACCAATGCGCATGAGAGGCAGCGGGTCAAACAACTACGCCACCACGGTTTAAATTTCTGACGCTAATGACATGACATTTACAACACGTTTATAACCGTGTAGCAATGAAAATAAATTCCCAGTGGAAAGGAAAAAATTAAAGCCCGGCCTATGAAGCGTTAATCGTAATATTACGATGTAGTAGGAGTTTGTTGCATTTTTATGATAATTCGTGTCAACGCCCCCGTTCCCGGTTTATTATGCCCTTCGCCCTGGAACTAGGCGGTCGAATTGTGAATGCCACTTGGATTTGATGTCAATTCTATATGTAAGCAAGTGTAATTCTAAAGTTAAAACCCCCGATGAAAAAGGAGGGTGTGTTCTTTGACCTATGTGTCTGTTTATGTGTGACAAATTTTTATCTAGTTTATTTATTTATTTGATAGGTGAATCATTCCAGAGTGTTCTTAGCTTCGTTTTAACAAAACCAGTTCAGCGGTTTGACAATTGTAACAGCTTTATTCTGACGGTTCTAAATTTTAAATTTATAATCATAGCTATACGAAATTAATATGCGTTGATTTGATTTGATTGGATTTGTCATCCAATCCCAAAGAAAGTGCCATTCACAATTACCAGCCGGATCTTCTGTTTAACGGTTTGTTTTAGTGCGCTGAATTTGATGTTAAGTACGCTTTTGTTCATATCGCAGTTACTAACCCGCGAAGGGATTTTATGATAAGTATCTTACAGTCCTTCCTATGATGTTAGGTCATCATTTCAGCCGAAAGACGTCCACTACTGGACATAGGCCTCCCCCAAGGCTCGCCACTCAGACCGTTCCTGTGCTACTTGCTGCCACCGGTTTCCCGCGACCTTCACAAGGTCGTCGCTCCATCTTGTTGGAGGCCTACCGACAGCTCGTCTCCCGGTTCGCGGACGCCACTCGATAACTTTCCTAAGTTTTGTGCTTTTTAGAATTGTTGTGAAAATACGATTTGAGCATTTTATTTTGCGAAGTAAAAAAATCACCGTGTAGGTATAGTTCAGCATTTCAAAGAATAACCTTCAAGAAGTCCAAGATAAACGCTTAAGGACTTTAATATATTAATCAGGCACCTACTTATACAATTTAGATTCGGATCGTTCTCGATAATCGATTTATGTATGGTTGGCTATTACAGTTAAGTATTCCAATATGATTGATGTATGTGATATATTATTTACTATTAGTAAGCGTTTAATTTTCAAATTACACAAATAAACACGAGAAACCTGAGTACTTTTTTATAATCTCAATCTCATCATGTCAGCCGAAAGAAGTCCACTGCTGGACTGCACATAATATAAGGCCTCCCCCAAGACGCGCCACTCAGACCGGTCTTGTGCCGCTCGCATCCACCGTTTCCCCGCTATCTTCACATCACATGTTCGTTGCTCGATCTTGTTGGAGGCCTACGACAACTCAATCTAATAATTTCAAAACAACCCTCTTTTCAACTAGGGTGTAAACTTCAAATTGAGTAGGTATTGAATAAACGTAAGTAATAACTCAATTCCAATGCTATAAATATCGCCAGAAACTGCTGGGGTATCATCCGAGCTTGTAATTAGGGATATGAGATTTCCCATTATCCAGAAGTAACGATTCACTTTTTCCAAATTTAGCAAGATTGTTATGTAACTTGGAAAAACTTTTCGAGGAAATGGATGTCTTATTTCAATTTTATTATAACATTCGCTAAATAGGGATACAATGTATACATCATTAGGCATAGAATTAATTAGGGATATAGGATAGGAAATCCCATATCCCTATTTACAAACTCGAACAAGGCCCTTTGACTTTGCCCACCCGACAAAACAGAAGCCCAATGGTTCGTGACCACTGCGTGTGCCAGGGGTTTAACACCTTGTAAATCTGCCCGTATAAGTTATACAATGTTGCCAGCGCCGCCGAAACAACGTTTAGATCTTGATTTTAATGAAAACACACGTTTTATTGGGCACTTTTATGACGTGGTCACACGGAAAGAAATCCTGTTATTTTTAGTAGACTAAAGCTCCTGATCTTCCGCAAGTCAGTGTATGTTATAAGTTTATAGCATACAATACAAACTTGAGGAAGATCAGGGGCTTTAGTCGAAACAGTACATAGCTAGGGAGCACCTTACCCCCAAATAAGAGTACATTTTGACTGTTCAGTGATTATATGTATGAGTAATATACTATATGGTATATTACTAAATTAGGAAGATGGTGTCCCACTTATCTCATATATTTAGAATAGTATACCTAATTGACATACTATCTCACCAAAAATAGGGAATAAATGTTTTTCATTTATTTATCGTTATGACGCTACCTACACCCTATATACCCGCCTGTTGTTACCTATTTATTGTGTAATATTCTGTATTTTCGTTGTTTTGTTTATAATTCAATCAATAGTATTGTTGTTGTTGTTATACCAACCGCCAGTTTGGAAGAGCCGCAGTGATTTTTCAACATAAATTTGATGATAAACATTATTTTAAATTGCATGACTGAAGTTTCACTATTCGTCCACTTTACACTCGGATGGCGTTTTTAATACGTTTTAAAACCTGAAGGCCTATTTGCGACGGCCTCGCGAGATTGAGTCGGGAGCCCTAACAGTTTTTTTGTGTAGGTGTAAATCTTCAGACGCCTTTACGAGGTTTATACGGCGGTCCAAGGCTTAGGCGGACGGTGTTTCACTCAAGGCTCGTTTCCTATATAATTTCTATTTCAAATCTGTAAAATTTCAACCATCCGTAGCCATAACTAGGTGTTTTGTGGATATAGAAACCCGGTCATTAAATAGAAACTTGATTTAGGTATCTTCAGTATGAGCAAAAAAGCCGTGGTGGCCTAGTGGTTCGACCTACCGCCGGTCGGGGGTTCGGTGTGTGTGAAGTCCTCAATCCGCTCTGGGCCCGCGTGGGGACTATAGCCCAAGCCCTCTTGTGATGAGAGGAGGCCTGCGCCCAGTTATGGGACGCAAATAGGCTGCAGTAGTAGTAGTAGTATGAGCAAAGACAATGACAAAACTTATTCGTGTTTTTTTATGGAGCTTTGAGCTCAAAATGAAACTGCATTCTGATTTCTGATGAATCGCATAAAGTTGCTGCAATGTGGCTCCACTACCTATGTGAATAAGTTTTGTCATTGTCTTTGCTCATACTACTACTACTAATGTAATGTCCAATAACTCTAGATCCTAGTACCTACTTACATATGTCCTTTTCCGTTTCCCCCAGAAACATGTAATAAACTGTTTTTTTTTAATTAGAATTGAATAAGAATAACGCCTTAGGGCCTTCGAATTTGTCGACCATAACCCATAACATCTGCCGCCATATGTTAGCAAATCAGCCACAGGTGGTTAGCGCCCATGATTCGAAGTCTTATAATAGGGATCTCCCTGTTCCCTATGGGATCGCTCACGCATCAGGTGAACTTTAAGCAGCTAGGTTTAAAGTTCAACTTGATGCGTGTGCGATGCTATAGGGAACAGGGAGATCCCTATTTAAGACTTCGAATATAGCACCTGCTTGGATGTGAGCGGCTTCCCCGGAACATTTACTAATTTATTCGACCGGTTTTTTCGTAGGTACATCATCACAGGAGCCCTTTGATTCTTGTCTCTTGGTCCACCCCTGGCGGACCTTTGCCTTAACATCCGATGAACAGTAAAACGGCCTTTAAGAGGCTCGTGAAAATTTAACGCCCACACGGTCAAGATTTAAAGTAACGGTCATGGTATTGCGCGCCGTTAATTTCTGTTGGTTTTCGGTATTAACCATTTCGGGAAAATGTTCATGGTACCAATTAGTACGTACATCTTCTCTTATATATAAAAATGAATTGCCGTTTTTTTATACCATTGGTATAGGCAAACGAGCGCACAGCCCATGGACAACCGAAACCGTGTGTTAGTCTGGCTAAGGCTCGAGAACCGCTAGACCGATTTGGCTGATTCTTTTTTGTTTAATTCCCCATAATTCATGGAAGGTTTAGAAATCAAAAAAATCGGGAGAAGTCTAAAGGAACAGCAAAATTAAATTATTTACTGACATTACTTTGTATGGGAATCGCTTCCGGGTGATACGAAGTTCACTGGGCCGACTAGTAGTACTAAATGAAATTCTCTTAAAACCAGAGATGACAGAAATCATGAATTGCGGACATGTTAGAGATCAGACCATACTATTCAATAATGCTTAAATCAAATAACTGGTGACATTTCTAAAGCCGCAATGAACCCTAAGGTCTTTCTCTTTCAAATAGTCAGTCTAACAATCCATCCATGCGTAGCAGTTTCGGGTGATTTCCAGACAGACTAAGGTATGGTAGCTAGGTAGGTGTTCGCGCATCCACGCATTCGGTCAGTGGCACAGCAAGCAAGCAGGTCAACGAGCGAACGTTCGTTCTGTGCTTAACCCTACGAGTAATCTACTTTATTTGAGGAAGATACTCGAAAATAGACCGATCGTGTTCATAAGCCCCTGAAAATTGGGAGCCGTTCAGTATTGCACTCACTGTGGACGCTTTTTTGTCTCGCCATTGCACCTTTTTTAATTTATTATAAGCAAGCATTTGACCACGATCTCACCTGGTGGTAAGTGACGATGAAGCCGAAGGTGAAACATGCTTACTTAGATGGTATGTTCACTCTCGACTTGAAAAGATCCAAGTTATAACTATCCTAAACTTGAAATACGACTTTCAGGGCCTCATTAAAATCCATAGATAGAAATAATAGGATTTTCTACATCCCAAATAAGAAAAAATAGGATTTTCCACGTCTCAAATAAGGATAGACTGTCTACCAATTTTTGCAACTTTTTACGTCCCGAATTATCCGGGTACTGATACTGACATTCCTTTTCCGTGCGCTATTGAATCACTTCGTACTTCGTGAACTCGAATAAGGTACACATCCTGTATAACGTTGACAGGCTATTTGATAAGATTAAATGTTTCTTTTACTGTGAACATGAACAACCAAGTACGTAGCGTTTTATGTCGCAAAATACTATAAATATATCAAAAAATACAATTCAATTTGTTCGGTACAAAGGCAGCGCGTAAAATTGTGAAATGTAAATAAAGTTTCAAGTGGTTACCGGTAACGCATGTAAATAATCGATATATGTATATCGTGGTTAAGTTTTTTTTAAGTCATGAGAAAAGTTTCTTCACTATTAATTATATTATTATGCTTACTTTTGTTTAAACTCAATTCAGGTAAATACGAAATTAGAATTTAAAAGCATATGTGTAAATGCCCTTATGTGATGAGAGGAGGCCTATGCCCAGCAGTGGGACGTAAATAGGCTGTAGTGATGGTTGGTAGTGGTGGATCTATAAATGGATAAGAAGTAATGGATTGATGTCGCGGGAATCCGGTGAATGGGTACGGCGCAGGACCGGACTGTACTGCGATCCTTGTTAATAAGTTCCGCTCCGTCTTTTAAGTTAGCATGTGTTTAAGTGTTTTGACTTTTCATTACGATTATATTATAATATAACAATATAATCTATCTGTCTTCTATCTACTTATCTATATAATAAAAATGATTTGCCGTGTGTTAGTCTGGCTAAGGCTCGCGAACTGCTGGACTGATTTGGCTAATTCTTTTTTGTTTTATTCCCCATGATTCTGAGTAAAAATCGGGAAAAAACTAACGGAACAGCTAAAAAAAGTAGCAATCCTTGGTGATACGAAGTTCAAAGGGTCGACTGCTTTGAAATATAAATAAATATTTAAATGTGCTTATTTATGCAGGTTCGCTGTCAAACGATTATCCGAGACGAATGATACCAATAGAGAGAGCGCCGACCACCGAGGTTTCGTTATTAAATGACAGGAAAATCAAGGATCTTAAAAATGACTTTGACAGCCGCCGCAACGAATTACCCCGGATCCGAAAGAAAAAACGGGAAGAGGAGCATTATCGCCGGAAACCATTTGATGAGTTAGATTATCATTTTAATTTTACTCAGCAAATAGCTCACACATGCACGCTCACGATAAGTTAAAAATCGAATAGCTGGAATTGAAGTGCAAAACACATAATTTGACTTCTAAAGGTGCAATTCCGCGGCCAGTGAATGACGCGCGCGGCCGAAGCGATCATAGTCGTTGTATGATAATGTATGGATCTGTTTCCGTAGAAGCGCTGGCAGCGAATTGCACCTTTAGAGTTGTGTACACAGTAGTTCCTATACTCACAGTCTCTTACGCCGGATTCCTATATCCACAAAACGCCTCGTTTTGGCTACGGATCTAAGTTAAAATTTGACAGATCGCCTTTGGAGCAAATGTCAAATTTCAAGATTTTTCTTACAGTATAGGCGGCAGAGGCATTTTGTTTTATTAGCGTTTAGCAAGATATTGTTCGCCGTGAACCAGTTTAGCACTTCTTTTAAAGTGTCATTGACATGAGAGTAGTCTTCCTGTTGCCTATTGACCTTAAAGAGCAGTGAAGTATCATCGGCAAATAGGACTATATTACATTTTTTCTCTACGAGACACGGTAGGTCATTTATGAATGTTGCGGTAGAATGCGCCAATGCGATCCCGCATCCCTCGCGCAGCGCGGAGGAGAATTGTTGGGTTTTTAATGGGTTTTCCGGCCATTCGGGCCAGTGAGTCCCATATAACCACCCCCCCCCCGGGCTTGGTGGTATCCATAAATGGATTTTCCCAACATTAAAAAAATAGCCCTTTATGTATACTAGAAAGAAAAAGGGACCAAGAATCGAGCCCTGTGGCACTCCGAGCTTCATAATTGCTCCGCAAGACTGTGCTCGATTTATTACCACTTTTTGAGTTATCTGGCCAAGGTAAGACTCTACAAGGTTTAGTGCTTTGACAGACCGTAGTGTTTCAGCTTGCCCAAGAGTGTGTCGTGCACTACACAATCGAACGCTTTAGAAAGGTCGCAGAACATTCCTATGGCATCCTGTGAATGTTCCCAAGCATCGTATATATGTGAAACGAGAACAGAGCCTGCGTCAGCTGTTGAACGGCCCTTTGTAAAACCTAATTGCTGAGAATGCAATAAATTATTGAGATTAAAAAAAAGAACGGGTAGGATAGATATCGGCCGGAAGTTACTTGGGTCAGATTTGCTTCCTGCTTTAAATAAAGGAATGACTTTACTAACTTTCAATAATTAAATACAACAGCTAACAAAGGCGCAGTTATAGGAATGACTGATTGCATTATTTTAATAGAAATCCCCCAAACATCTTCAGTGGTCTTTAATTTTAAGGACTTGAAAGTTTTAACAATTTATTATTAAATTGTATTGTTTTCGTTATAGCAATGTGGGTTTCTTCTCAAAGAAGCGATATCGATCTGCAACAGTAAGGTTTCAAAGAAACCACGAAGGAAGGATCAAAAAATGGCCCAAGGTGAAGTTTGTGCCGACACGGAAAATTGGGCAGGAAAACGTACCACGGTTTGATTATTATTATTATTGACCGTATGCACGACGACAGCGCCAACTAGCCGTTGCGAAGTCGGCGACTATATTCTTTAGTTGACGGACTATGGATCATATAATAAGTGAATTACTTACCACTGTGACGAAAATTTTTGGCGAAAAGGCTTGTAATGTCTCTTTATCGAACCTCATAACGAGAGATAAAGACAAAAGAAGCCTCGGATGATATTACTCGATCCATGTACATAATGCAATGCAAATAAATACGCAACAGTGACAGTTCACTTCACTTGTCCGCCAGAGTTTACATATTTAGCTACTTATGTAACACGCTGTGATCATTTTCGTCTCCCCCACCACTGTCTTTGCACACAGCGAATATATTCCTAGTTGACCCGGTGAACTTCGTATCATCCGGGTGGGGCTCGTTGTTCGCAGGACTGATTTCCGATGGGCTAGAAAGTTGCCGGGAGATCAGCTGTCGGTAAGCCTCCAACGAGATGGAGCGACGATCTGGCGAAGGTCGCGCGAATTCGGTGGATGCGAGTGGCACAAGACCGGTCTGAGTGGCTTGAGGAAGCTAAAATGATGATGATGTAATTTAAAATTTTAGGTATTATACTATATCACTTATAATGTATATTTTTAAATTATATTAAATATCTAAGTTACCTATTAATTTTAATTAATATAATTGTTTGTTTTAGATCAACGAGACTGGTCCCTGTATTGGAGAAATTAAGTTTAAGGACCGGGTGGGTATAAATGCATGCAACGTTTTGTTGTTTATGCAAAATGTTATTTATGTTTTACCGCCCGCGGCTTCAGTCGTGTGAAATTCGATTATCGCGTTCCCGCGGGAACTATGCGATTTTCCGCCATAAAACGCAGCCTACGTCCTTTCCCGGGACTCCAACTATCTATATACCAAATTTCATTCAAATCGGTCCAGTGGTTTAAGCGTGAGGAGGTAACGGACAGACAGACAGATAGACAGAGAGAGACAGACAAATAGTTGATCAATTCCCGAGTGTGTGTAGGTATTTAATAAAAAGTATACATATTTTTTGTTTTAGTGCCACTGCTGATTAGTAAGTACCTAGCCGCATAAAAAATCCATAATACATTTCTCACTTTTATTGGATGAGCGAGATTCCTGAAAATCGGTGAAAAATTCGTAAAAGTAAAAATCAAACACAGTGCTCAACTCAGACTAAGAAATATGCTTTTAACTTTTTTAACGTCACCGTCTTCTAAGTACATGCGTACATAAGGATAATGGATTTTAATAAGCTATGCGTAAGAATCATATTCGCTGACGTCAGTATTTGACATGGCATCGAAAGGCTTTTTCATCACACTTGCTCGAGAACGGTGTCATTACAGGCAGGCAAATCGGTCTCTAAGGCCCATATTCATATTCATATTGTTTATTGCCAAACCATGGTTTTTACAAGATGTTACAATATTTTACATCACCCTTGGCCAGAAAGTGGGATTTTCTGCCCGCTACGCGGAGAGAAAATCTCACTTCTTGGCCAAGGCAAGACGTAAAACTTTTGACAAACAATTCAATTCAATTCAATTCGGGCCACAGAAACCTGCGATCTGGGACATTTACGAATTCACCACCCTAGGTCTGTAATGTACTATTGTTAAGTACTAACATGGACCCTGTGAGGGTGCAGCAAAATATTAAAACTAAATAGACCTTAAAATCTAGATGTAAGTGCAACTGGTATATAAGTATATATTACCAAATATAAGTATAAATTGTCCCTATAGTTATGTTGGTTGTCACTACAGGTATATGTATGTATGTGCACATCTTTGTCATGGATATGGATATTTATTAGGTAGGTAATATTTATGTTGTTATGTGTGCGTGTGTATGTGTGTGTTTGCGGTCTGTGTAAGTGTGTATTAATTGTATTATTTATTTGTCATAATTATATTATCAATTTCCTTTTTTTCCTCGCAAGTGTGATGAAAAACATTCTGTTATAATGCATCATTCTTTTATGCAAGAAAGAAGAGAAGATATTCTAAGAAGATTCTATTACCTATTCTGTCAATTACACTCAACAGCAATGAAAACGGATCACTTTGTACCTATCGAAAATCCTATTAAAAGTTACCCGTTTTCATTGCTGTTAAGTGTACTTATGTCATTTTTAGCACTAGCATTTACTGCCGATTGTAAGCTTTCAGTTCAGTCTAGTTAAGTTTCGACCTATATTTATGTTTACGTCCTTTTATTTTGCCATAGTACCGAAGATCCGTATTATTCGCCATGGCTCCGCTTCAACCCATTTTCCGTAAGTTTCTTTTAAAAAAAAACATGTACACTATATCTAGCTAGGTCATATATGGATATGGGAAAACTCATTTCGACTCTTTTGTCTAAGTCCTTTGGCTACACAGCTAGACGTCAGACGTTAGTACAGTCAGCAGCAGAAGTAGATAAGCTGTCCAGGTGTTCAAAATGACCTACACACGCCCTTAACGTCTTAAGAATAAGGTCGTGTGTAGGTCATTTTGAACACCTGGACAGCTTATCTACTTCTGCTGCTGACTGTACCTACTATTACTTATTCTGTGACGTCAGATACGAACTTAGCAGCGCTTCGTACCCCAATAATTGGTGTTGAAAAAACGCGGCAGCAAATTCTGCACAACTACCTATAAATTCTAAATTATAATTATTACAATTTCAAAATTTACATTTGCAAGAAAGGTAGAGGTAATAATCGATTCAGGTTTAGTAAGTATGTATGGCAAACTAACTCGCATTACCAATTTATGGTTAAAGTTTTAAAAAGAATCTATTTTGAATAACGAGTTTTTCGAATTTTCAGTTCAAAAAAGTTGTAAAAGATATCATGACAAAAGTACCAGGAACAAACGTAACAGTAGAAGTAATCGCCAAGACGGTGGAATACAACGACATAGTTCTCTGCAAAATATACCCATCGAAAAAATCCAAATTCTTTAGAGCCAACGATGAAAAGTACGCTGATGAGGATCCTGAGAGGAAAATAGTTTTAATAGTACATGGACTGAGCTGCATGGGATTCAATGAAATCGTCTGCCTGTCCAACGAAGTTTATTTCAGAAAGTTGATCGACATATACGTACAACATTTGAATAAGTTCGACATATATTTGGTACCGATGGCGAATCCAGATTGTGTCGGAGACAGTACGGTGAGTAAATCCATAGATTGATTATGTTTTTAAAGAGAAATTGCGGTAGCACTGTCGATGGCAAATGGCATTCGAGAAATGTTCCATGGACGTCGAAGGGCTATATAAAAAGATGTCATCGTAATAACTGCTGGGTATTAACCCTTCAAAAATCTGCAGGTATTACCGCCCTATTTATGTTTGTCGTATTTTTTACGTTTCTAGAACTATTACAGCTTTAGGTAGGTAATGCTACATACGTGTTTGTTTTTGAAGCATCATATGCTACCTATTACGTTATAGTACATGTGGCAGTGCAAAAACCCGATAAAACATTTTTTTTTTGCGGGGGAGCGAGAACCACGGGCCACGCCATACTGGCTCTTATTTTTTCTAGTAACTATGTGATTTTTCTGCTTAAGGCATTTATACCAATATATGAGTCCTATAGTTTGTTTTATATTAACGCATTTACTGCCACTTCTTTTTACGAACATTCGCCAG
Organism: Aethes cnicana; assembly: GCA_963971205.1. Lineage (NCBI taxonomy): Eukaryota > Metazoa > Arthropoda > Insecta > Lepidoptera > Tortricidae > Aethes > Aethes cnicana. Next base: position 8,471,840 of record OZ020290.1, on the reverse strand, counting down.
GTGCCACATCTGTCATTAAGGGAACATTGCAACGCACATGTGCGTTTGAGGCACTGCGGGAAAGTCAGCAAAACGCATATATGCGTTGGTGGCAGTGAATGCCTTAATGAATAGGTATATTCGTTTGGGTGTCATTTCTTGATTCCGTATCACATTTCATTCAAAAAAAGGCTTTTCAAAAGATAAAACTGAAATTAAAAAAGGGACCCATAAGTCGGCAATGGCCGCGACATAAAGATTCATATTTCTCTCATTTATGTAAATATATCATATAATAACATAAGCATTCATATGGACCATTTGAAAACAAAATAATTTTCCTTTGTACAAATCTATTACCGACCGTTGTCAATTTGACCAAAATTATATTTATAATATATTTGGAAGATTACAATTTATTTACCCGTGTGGTGCCGGGTAAGAATTGCACCACCCCCTCTCTTCCCGTGGGTGTCGTAAGAGGCGACTAAGGGAAAAACCGGAGGATGGGCAGCAGCGTCCTCCGAGAACTACCTCCTTCATACTGCGGTCGCCAACCCGCCTGCCAAGCGTGGCGACTAAGGCAATCCCCCCCAAGGGATAAAACTGGAAGGATGAGGTCACAATCAAAACCCAGACCCCCAGTCCCCGGCGGCCCCGCTATTCCTGGCTCCGGTAGCGGCCATGGTAACGGCGGGGCAGGGGGTGCTACAGTTAATCCCCGGAAGAGACCCGGCTACCAAAACAAACGACCTTTGGCCCTGGGAACATACAACTGCCGTACGCTGCGGACTGACGAGAAGATACTGGAATTAGAGGAGGAACTGAGCAGGTTACGTTGGGGGATCATAGGGTTATCAGAAGTCCGTAGAGAGGGGGAGGACATGATAACTCTGAAGTCCGGTAACCTGTTCTATTTCCGGGAGGGTGACCAACAGTCCCAGGGAGGTGTCGGGTTTATCGTCCACAAGTCCCTCGCAAACAATGTGGTGAAGATCGAGAGTGTGTCGAACAGGGTAGCGTGCCTTGTACTCAGAATAACCCAACGATATGCGTTGAAGGTTATACAGGTTTACGCTCCGACCTCGACGCACTCCGACGATGAAGTGGAGGCTATGTATGAGGACATTTCCAGAGCCATGCATAGCTCCAGAACTCACTTCACAGTTGTTATGGGGGACTTCAACGCGAAATTGGGCAAACGAGACGGTGAAGAGCTGAGAGTGGGGCAATTTGGAGTAGGGCGTAGGAATCACCGGGGCCATCTACTGGCTGGTTTCATGGAGAAGGAGGGACTCTATATGATGAACTCCTTCTTCAAGAAACGTGAGCACAGAAAGTGGACCTGGATGAGCCCTGATGGTGTAACGAGGAATGAGATAGACTTTATCATGTCGACGAGGAAGCAGATATTCGATGATGTCTCAGTGATCAATTCGGTTAAATCCGGGAGCGATCACCGTATGGTACGAGGCACATTGAATATCCAAGTGAAGCTTGAGAGATCTCGACTGATAAAGTCTACGCTCCGCCCGGCACCGGCCCAACTCCAAAACCCCGAGAGCTTTCAGCTCGAACTCCAAAACCGTTTTGCTTGCCTAGAAAGCGACGTGGACGATTACAACGACGGGTTTGTGGAAGCTGTCCATACGGTCGGGTCCAAGTTCTTCAAGACCCACCGTACAAGAACCAAGAAAATCTCAGACTCAACCCTAAAGCTCATGGAGGTGAGGCGTGAGATGATTCTGCAGTCTACAGGTGACGCTAGTCATTATCGGCAGCTCAATAGACGGATCTCGAAGTCTCTGAAGCGTGATGTACGCCGATTCAATACCAATAGTATTGAAAAGGCTATTGAGCGTAACAGAGGCTCGAAGGTGTTTGCCAAAGATCTGTCTATTGGCCAAAGCCAATTGACAAAGTTGAAGACCGAAGACGGCAGGATCGTTTCATCCAAACCGGAGCTGTTGGGAGAAGTTGAGAAGTTCTATGGGCAGTTATACACGACAACCCGATCACCCGTCGCTGATCCAGCTAAAGACCCTAGAGCTAGACTAACCCGACACTATACCGAAGATATCCCGGACGTCAGCCTGTACGAGATTAGTATGGCTCTCAAACAGCTTAAGAACGGCAAAGCTCCCGGTGATGACGGAATTACAGCTGAACTCCTGAAGGCGGGTGGTAAACCAGTCCTTAAGGCCCTTCAGACGCTGTTTAGTTCCGTCATCCACGAAGGGAGAACGCCGCAAGCATGGAACAGAAGTGTGGTGGTGCTCTTCTTCAAAAAAGGTGATAACACCTTGCTGAAGAATTATAGACCCATCTCACTTCTGAGTCATGTCTACAAGCTGTTTTCGAGAGTCATCACGAACCGTCTCGCGCGCAGGTTTGATGAATTCCAGCCTCCCGAACAAGCCGGTTTCCGAAAAGGCTATAGTACCGTAGACCACATACATGCGTTGCGGCAGGTTATACAGAAGACCGAAGAGTATAACCTCCCCCTTTGCCTTGCATTTGTGGACTACGAGAAAGCCTTCGATTCGATCGAGACTTGGGCTGTGCTGCAGTCTCTCCAGAGGTGCCAAGTTGACTACCGGTACATCGAAGTGTTGAAGTGTTTGTATGAAAACGCTACCATGTCCGTCCGACTACAAGACCAGACCACTAAGCCTATTCCATTGCAGCGGGGAGTCAGACAAGGAGACGTGACTTCTCCGAAGCTATTCACCGCTGCATTGGAGGATGCTTTTAAGGTGCTGGACTGGAAAGGTCGAGGCATCAACGTTAATGGCGAGTACATCTCTCACCTTCGATTTGCTGACGATATTGTAGTCATGGCTGAGACCATGGAAGAACTCAGTAGTATGCTCGCTGACCTCAGCAGAGTTTCCGATCGAGTTGGTCTTAAAATGAACATGGACAAGACGAAAATTATGTCTAATGTCCATGTTGTGCCAACTCCCGTAATAATCGGAGGCTCTGCGCTCGAAGCTGTCGACCATTATGTATACCTGGGACAAACAGTCCAGTTAGGTAGGTCCAACTTCGAGAAAGAGGTCAATCGTCGAATCCGACTCGGTTGGGCAGCGTTCGGGAAGCTTCGCAGTGTCTTTTCGTCCAAATTACCGCAGTGTCTCAAGTCGAAAGTCTTCGACCAGTGTGTGTTGCCAGTGATGACTTATGGTTCCGAGACGTGGGCGCTCACGATGGGTCTCATAAGAAGGCTCAAAGTCACTCAGAGGGCAATGGAAAGGGCTATGCTCGGGGTTTCTCTGCGTGATAGAATCAGAAATGAGGATATCCGCAGCAGAACTGGGGTCACCGACATAGCCCGAAAAATTGCGAACCTTAAGTGGCAGTGGGCGGGGCACATTGCTCGCAGGACTGATGGCCGATGGGGCCGGAAAGTTCTTGAGTGGCGCCCGCGAACCGGGAGACGAGCTGTCGGTAGGCCTCCAACAAGATGGAGCGATGACCTCGTGAAGATCGCGGGAAACCGGTGGAAGCAAGTGGCACAGGACCGGTCGGAGTGGCGAGCCTTGGGGGAGGCCTATGTCCAGCAGTGGACGTCTTTCGGCTGAAATGATGATGATGATGATGATGAATTTATTACCTCATTTAAAAATAATCGCTTGTTATTTTAAACTGTGTGCATATGTTCATATTTTAGTTCATATTATTAAATAACATTCTATATTGTAGTTAAAAGGTTAATGGAATTGAAATTATTTAATTTTCATGGATCGGTAGTACATTTTATGTTTGGACTTACATATTTCATTACTGACCCATATGAGTCGGTAATAGCAACCATGAGAAGCTATTATCGATCGTATATATTATCGGTACGATCGGTAATAGTAACCTTACGAAGCTATTACCAATCGGCTGCATGAAAATCTTCAATATCTTCACAGCCATTATCAGGGACGTTAATAGCAACAATCGACTTTATCACTTCAAAAAATATTTTTATTAGATAATCCTTTATTTAATGGCATTTAACAATATGAATACATCATTCAAACATTATACTAGCATACAAAAATAAAAAACCTAATCTTAGAGCAACGAGTAAACTTAAATTTTAAGGTCGCTTTTGAAATGGGTCGTTAATACCTGCATTTACCTTACGCGGAACTTGATATCTCAAATAGTTTATGAGATATTTGATAGATATTATTTTATTTTAAAATACAGTTTAGTGTTAAAAAATATCTGTAAATGTACATACTGGAGCATGTAACATAAATGTTGTTTATGTATATACAAAATTAAAAATAAGGTGATATTTTCTTTAAATATAAATTAACACACTACTTTTCATATCTTTCCGGTGGTTTTTTTTTTATCATTCCAGTGGATATTTATACACCGGAACCACGGGAATGAGAACACTAGAATGAGAAACAGGACACTAATAAATTGTTTAAGAAATAACTAAAACCTTTATTGCATTTTACAAACCAACCTAGGTTGTGGACAGAGCCCACCGTGATGAGAAATTTGGCCTTATTTGTTTTTCAAGTAGTTAAATCACTTTAATTGTATAAAATAATTGTGTTCTCAGGTAGTCTACAATGTTACGTTCCCAGGAAAAAATATTAATCAGATATAAATACTTTCTGCACCCCCGATTTCAGCGGAGCCATCCAAATTATTGCTTGGGAAATCGACCCGACAAAGGTTATCCCTATAGATCTCCTTACAATGAAGGTAGCTCTGTATGTAGGCAAGTAAGCAGTATCCAGGGGTACCTACTTAGAATTTTTATATAGGCTACCTAGGCATCGACATCTATTATCGATTATAACACTTATTTCGGGCGTACGCTGATTTCTATTACGGTTTTTATTCTCAGTTTACCTTACTTTTTCTATGATTGTATGTATACCTATAGGTAACTGTTTTCAAATATAAAGTATACTGTAAATGTTTAAGAGGATAGACTACCCAAAATATAGGTATTTGAAAAAAATATTGCCGTCGCTCTGCCCTCGCTCCAGACGGCAATAGTGCGATAGGGACAACTGTAGCTCGGAACAATTTAACCTAGGTACAAAATGGGCGAAAACAGGGTTACGTAGTCCCCTATTTCCTCTTCCAAAAATAGACCAATTTGAATTTTTTCCCGATATATTATAACAAGGGTTTTGGCTATGCCTCTGTTTTTTTTATTTTTGCTTTTATAATCGTTGTTTTTTTTTTACTGGGCGTCTGTTCACGGCACTTGAAAAGTGGAAATTTTCGTACTTTTCGAGGGTCTGTTATTCTTAAAATACAACAATTATTCAGAAAAGCAAAACATACCGGCATGAAAAAGGTAAGGATTGATTTGTAAAAAAAAAACATTGCTAGATCATAATTAATCAAGAAGGAAATAGGGGACTACCACGGGACTACGTTTGTTTTGTATGGAGTTATGGCCGGTAGTATATCCTCTTAAAATTTCAGCTACGATTCTGGAATAAAAACAAGTCTCCCCAAGCGGCGTGTATGGGCGTCGCCCTGGACCGGAATTTCGACGTGTCGTGGAACGGCAGCCACGGCACCTCCTGCAGCCAGCAGTACCCAGGACCGGATGCCTTCTCCGAGGTCGAGAGCCGCGCCATCGCAGACCTGATGCACACCTTCAGCCACAAGCTGGTTGGCTACATCCACGTTCATAGTGGGACTTACGGTGCCAGCATTTTCAAGGTACCTATACCCAAAGAATATTAACTGAACAACCATTGTGACGTCGCATGCGTGGCACCTCTGGTGTTACAAATTTGAGGCAGCGGTACCCACTTTTCATCAAGTGGGACCGTCGGCCTGTTTATCCGTCTATAACAATCCATATTAATATTATAAATGCGAAAGTAACTCTGTCTGTCTGTTACCTCTTCACGCATCAACCTCTGGACCGATTGAGATGAAATGAGATAGTTGGGGTCCCGGGAAAGGACATAGACTACTTTTTATCCAGGAAAAACGCATAGTTCCCGCGGGAACGCGATAACCGAATTCCACGCGGGTGAAGTCGCGGGCAGTAGCTAGTAAATGAATAAAAATATAATGTACATCTCTTCTGTCTGTCTGTTATCCTAGAAATCTCAGAGCCACTAGTTTATTAATGTACAGGGTGATGCAGTCCTGTATCCCCACGGCTTTTCGGATTCAACTGCAGACGACGACAAGTACATCGATATGAAAGGAGATATAGATGAAGCTATGAAGACCGCCGGCTTCAAAACGATGTCGGTTACCGTGGACACCCTGTATAACTGGTACGGGAAGATCCAAGGCAGCAGTGTGGACTATGCGGCTACGGTAAAAAGCTTTTTTTTTATTTTAATGACCCCGGCGTGAATACCAAAGTGATCAGACGTGAAGCCGTCTATGACTACACAAATTGTTCGGTCCCTCAAGAAATCAGAAATCCAGCAACAAAAATTAAGACTGGACTAGACTAAGTAGGTACGGACGGGCCAAACTGTCAAAGGCTTTAGAAATATCAAGTGCCTCACCGTGTTTCGCGATAGCCTCGCTCCAATGGTGAGTGGCGTACTCTAGAAGACCCCCAGCGGATCGGCCTCGACGAAAGCCGTATAGAAGATCACGGAGGAGTTCGGCTTTTAGGTATTTCTCAAGACAGCATTTGTTATTTCATGTTGAACCATTTTCCAGATCTACGGCATCCCGTACGCACTGGAGTTCGTGATGCAGATCTACGAGGACAGCCCGCTCGCCGCGAACTCCCAGGAGCGCGTCAGCGGCAACGTGCTCACGGAGGTCTGGGGGCGCGTCGTCGCGGCCGTCTTCGAGAACATATACAAGAGTACTCGCCCTGAAGATTAACAAGTGTTCAATAAATGATTATGGTAAAATCATATGCTTTGCGTCGTTTTTTTGTCTATAAACATTAAAATGGATTAGATAAGTAAGTATACTGGATACCTATATTTCTGGAGCAAAGGCTCTCTTTACTTGTTGTAGGCACGTAAAAAAATGTTACCTACATATACTACTACTACAGCCTATTTGCGTCCCACTGCTGGGTACGGCCTCCTCTCATCACGGGAGGGTTTGGTCTATAGTCCCCACGCGGGCCCAGTGCGTATTGGGGACTTCACACATATCTTTGAATTACTTCGCAGATGTGTGCAGGTTTCCTCACGATGTTTTCCTTCACCGAAAAGCACAGTGGTAAATTCAAATTGAATTTCGCACATAAGTAAGCTTAGAGGTGCGAGCCGAAATCGAACCCCCGACCCTCTGCATGAGAGGCGGTAGGTCGAACCACTAGGCCACCACGGCTTAACTAGGTTACCTACGTATACGTTTTAAATAAGAGCATAATCTTAAAATAGAACCTGAGAGTGTACTTCAATTGGGGAAGACTAATACTTGAAATAAAACCGATCGTGTTTGTAAGCGCCTGAAAATTGGGAAATGTAAGAGTGACTAATCGCAAAGCTGAAGACCATTGTTAGTGAGTAACTGTGGACTTCTGTCGCATCAAGAGATCGTGTGTAAACTTGAAAGGAGATAGGTACCTGTATAATTTTGATCTTTTTTATTAGATTAAGTGTTTTTATTTTATTTATATCAGCAATCCAGTAGGCGTCACGTTTTTATGTCTGAAAATCCTATAAAAATATATCAAAACACAATTCAATTTGATTTGTACCAAGAGCAGCACGTAAAATTGTGAAATGTAAAATAAAATTCAAGTGTTTAGATAGGGGAGGGCGGGGTTCAAAGTGCCGATTTTACTAAAATGCTAAATAAGATACACACTGTGAAAGTTTTAATAATGCTTTGGAGTTTATCTAATGTAAAATTTAATGTAGTTTTTATAACCGTATGCTATTTGAAGGTGTATCTACTATTAATTAATTTAGAGGCTATATTAAACAAAAAGTCAGAGTGGCACAATTTACCCCATCAAGGGGCGGGTTGTGCCGATGGTGAGGTAAGTTGGGCCGATTGTATTGCTACAAGTAAAAGCCAGTCAGATGTCATTTAAAAATACAAAACTGATTTTATTTAGCAAATAAAGTATATTTATCAAAAAGTTAACAGTTTATAACTAATATTAGCCTTTAAATGTTTCACATTTGTACATCGTAATAAGATCAACAGAATAACTTGTCAATGAAGACAAAACTTTAAAAGTTAGCACTTGAAAAAGCCGGCCAAGTGCTAGTTGGACTCACGCACGAAGGGTTCCGTACTATTATCTATAAAAACCGGTCAAGTGCGAGTCGGACTCACGCACTAAGGGTTCCGTAATATAAAAACGGAAAAAACCATGTTTGTTTTATGAAAGCCCCCTTAAATATTTATTTCATTCCGGTTTTTTTTTATTTGTTGTTATAGCAGTAACAGATTTATACATAATCTGTGAAAATTTCATTTATCTAACTATCACGGTTCATGAAATACAGCTCAGTGGCAGACAAAAACGACAAAAAAAAACACGTTTGTTGTATATGAGCATCTTTAAATATTGATTCTATTCTGTTTTTTGCTACTTGTTCTTATAGCGGCAACAGAAATACATCAATCTGTGACAATTTCAACTGTCTAACTATCACGGTTCATGAGATACAGCTTTCTTACATATACTGCATTGAACCCATTGCTCTCCTAGTTGCGAGTTAGAATAATAGTCAAATAAGTCAAAGCTATCGTTTTCCTCTTCATTATTTTCCTCTTGCAGAACTCTTCTCTTTGCAGCATTTTCCCACCTTTTCCTCCCTTTGTATTTGCTTTAGTTCGTTTCCACTTTCCTTTTCCTTTTTGTTTGTAACTACCTATTTCTACTTTTTTTCGTGCACTTTCTTTCCTGGGGTATCAGTAAGAACGGCACTTTTCCTAATCTTTGTAAACTCTCATCCTGAAAATAATATAAAAAATAATTAGAATTACATTACCGCGGCACAATGAACCCCCGGCTAGAGGCCCTTTTAACCCCGTTAGTAACGTAATAACCTTCAGATGATTTATTAAAAACGTATCTAACACAGCGTTATATTACATTGGCCTTACGATTCTTCAATAAATTGTCGAGACTTTATTGAAAACACTCCATACGAAAGCTTTAAAATAAAATAAATAGACCAAAAAATACAACCACGAAAATATTTACTAACGTGACATCGGCACGGCACGTGGCAGGGAGCTACTCTTACCGCGGCGCTGACGCAACTAAATTGGCCGCCGATTGTGCGCCTGGGTAAAGCATATCTCGACGCAGTAACAGAATGTATTTATCTTTTTTCTTCACTGAGTAAATCGCATCGGCACTACCTACCCTCGGCACTTTGAACCCCGCCCTCCCCTACCCGTCGCGCATGCAATAACAAAACGCTTTGTTATAAAATTTAGTATTTTTATTAAAAAAAAAAAAACTCATGCGAGACGTCTCCTCGCTATTAATTACAATATGCTTACTTTTGTTCAAACTCAAATCAGGTAAGTACGAAATGAGAATTTAAGTTTTAGACATAGGTTGTGTTCCGGTGAAATCTGGCACAGAGGTATTCCATCTTAGGCAACGCATTCGAGATCTTATGGTTTCTTAGGGGATCATAGGATTTCGGTGTCCATGGGCTGCAGTGACCACTTACCATCAGGTTGGCTGTGCGCTCGTTTTCCGATACCTATGTCGTAAAAAATATATATACATAGAATAGGGATGACGACAGGATGAAGAAATCGAAATTCTAATTAGTCCGTCAGTCAGGTAATAAAAAAATATTAGACACGTATTTTTTGTTTTATCAAATTAACAAGAATGACCAAGTTAAAACGCATTAAAGTTGGAGAGCGGGGGCTAACTACGTCATATAATTCAATATATCTCCGTATAAGTTTGATTACGTGAAAAAAGAAACAATACGTGTACAATACTTTTCAATAATCTTCCTGATAGACTAAAGAAAGAAGTTGTCGTCATCCCTATTGTAAAGACGACTGAGGCCCATTGCACTTGCTCCACTGCTAACCTTGGGTTAGTCTTTCAACTTGACTCGAGTTGGAGGCTAACCCGACATCCCGTTGGTGCAAGTTTAGTCACAATAGTCCTTTATTCACGTCGAAACGACTGGCACTGGACCGATTTGGATGAAATTTGATAATGATAATTTATTGATTTACATTATTATTTGGTATGGAGATAGGGTAGTTTGAGACCCTATAATATAACATTAATAATATAACATTAGTATCCAATAACTTTTGTATCCCGATATTTCTAGCACGGCTAGCACCACAGTGGCAAAGTAGGTAAATAATGAAGCCACGACTGGGCTGGGCATCGGAAACGTGATGGGTTGTTTTGTAGATGTGGTGGTGTCGGAGGTGGATAAGTTAAAAGCGTAAACCAGTTCACACGTATATTTACACAATCGCACCAGACACACACTATATACAAAAAGTTCAGAAGGAGAAAGGAGCAACAGAGGAATATTTACAAGGGAAATTAAAATATTATTTCAATTATAATATGTAAAATCGTTTGACGAAATACGCACGTCAAAGTTCCAAAATTGACGGGTCGGCGCGCGACGTACGAACGCACTCGAAAAGCAGCCAGGACGGCTATCAATTCCAAATGAGTTCGTACGTCCGCCACATCACCCCTTCCCAGAGACCGTCAAGGGCGATAATAGTCAGGAAACCTAACTACACGGCCTGACCGTGTCCTTCCAACGCCATCATCATCGGCTCTGGTCGTCGACCTGGTGGTCGTGTTTGGTGTATGAGTGTTATTGTGAGTGTATGTGGTTTGTGTGTCGGTAGTTTGTGTGTCGTGAAGTATGTAGGCTGGCTTGATCCTGTCTACCGATACTGTCACGGGCTTATCGTTTACCAACAGCTTAAAAACCTTGGAGTTGCGATCGAGTACCTTGTGGGGTCCAGTATATGCTGATTTCAGTGACTTAGACATGGTGTCATCTCTAAGGAACACATGACTGGATTGTTCCAAGTCTTTGAATATAAAGACCGGACGTCTACCGATGTGTCGGGAAGCTGGCACCGGCTGCAAGTTCCTAGTGAACATGCGGAGCCGAGACAGGTAATCCGTCACATCAGTGGTCGTGTGAGCTTCCGGATTCAAGAAGTCACCTGGCAAACACAGTGTCTCTCCGTAGATTAATTCTGCAGATGTTGCCTGGAGGTCTTCTTTGAAAGCGCTTCTTATGCCCAGCAGAACTAGTGGAAGGGATTCCACCCAGCTGCTGTCAGCATGACAGTTAATAGCAGCCTTCAACTGCCGGTGGAATCGCTCCACTAGGCCGTTGCAAGCGGGGTGGTAGGCAGTTGTACGTTTGTGTACAAATCCTGCTATTTCTGCTAGATGTTTGAAAAGGGCAGACTCGAACTGCCGACCCCTGTCTGTAACGATATCCACTGGGCATCCGTTTCGGGCGATCCACCCGTATAATAGAGCTTTGGCGACCGTCTCTGCCGAGATGTCTTGTAGTGGAATTGCCTCAGGCCAACGCGAGAACCGATCGACGGCGGTGAGACAATACCTAAATCCTTGGCAGAGGGGAAGTGGTCCAACCAAGTCTATGTGAATGTTTAAGAACTTAGCCCGAGGAAGCTTAAACGTGGAGAGTGGTGTTGAGACATGCCGAGTGACTTTCGACCTCTGGCAAGCCAGGCAGGTCCGAGTCCACTCTCGGCAGTCCTTGCGTACCCCTGGCCAGACATACCTCTCTGCAACTAGCCTGGCTGTCACGTTTGCTCCTGGATGACTGAGGGTGTGCAGGCTTTGGAAAACCTGCTGTCGCAGTTCTTTTGGGACGTAAGGCCGCGTGTTGTCACTGCTTTCGTCACAATACAGTTCCGCACTTGTACCTGGTATCTTCACTTTCGTTAGGCATAATGAGCTCTCGCCACTGAGTAGCTGTTGCAGCTCAGAGTCGGTGCGTTGCGCAGCAGCTAACTTGCTCAAGTCCACAGGCTGCGTGATCTCTTCGACTCGAGAGAGCGTGTCGGCCACGATATTGCTCTTGCCGGAAATATGCCTAATGTCAGTGGTAAACTGAGAGATAAAGTCCAAGTGACGGAACTGTCTTGGTGAGCAGTTGTCTTTACGCGAATGAAACGCGAAACATATTGGCTTATGGTCTGTGTAAATGACGAAGTCCCTGGCTTCGACCATGTGTCTGAAATATTTGATGGACTCATATATAGCCAATAGTTCGCGATCATAAGGAGAGTATTTTTGTTGGGCGGGCGTCAGCTTCCTAGAAAAGAAAGCCAGAGGTTCCCAACCTTTGTCTTCTCTGAACTGCTGCAAAGCTGCACCCATGGCCGTGTCCGACGCGTCAGTGACGATACACAGCTTGGCATTCGCATCTGGGTGTGCTAAAAGAGCTGCTTGGCACAACCCTGCTTTACAGCGTTCGAATGCGTCTAGTTCTACCTGTGAGAAATTGACTGGGTGTGAGCCTTTGACAGATCCTGTCAGAATTGCGTTGAGGGGTGTTTGGTGTTGGGCTGCTCCTGGGATGAACCGCCTGTAAAAATTAAGCATGCCCAGGAACCTCCTAAGCTCCCTCACGTTCTTCGGCACAGGAAAGTCTTTTATGGCATCGACTTTGGCAGGCTGTGGCTTGGTTCCCTCGGCGGAAATACGATAACCAAGAAAAGTTACCTCTTCTGCGCCAAAGACACACTTCGAGGTGTTAATGACCATCCCAAAATCGTGTAGTCTGGTGAAAAGTTGGCGCAAATGGTCTTCGTGGGTTTTTTGGTCCTTCGAAAACACTAAAAAATCGTCGAGGTAGCTATAACAAAAATCAAACCCCCGTAGCATCCCATCCACAAAGCGCTGGAACGTCTGTCCGGCATTACGAAGTCCAAACGTCATGAATGGGAATTCATAAAGACCGAACGGCGTTGTAATAGCTGTCTTTGGGATGTCTTCAGGGCTAACGGGGATCTGATTATATGCCTTAACCAAGTCAATCGTAGAGAAAACCTGACAACCTACTATGCTATGGGCAAAGTCTTGTATGTGGTGGATCGGGTACTTGTCCGGTACTGTCCTCGAATTCAGCAACCTGTAATCGCCACAAGGTCTCCAACCGTTATCCTTCTTGACGGCTAGGTGAAGTGGAGACGCCCATGGTGACTCGGAGGGTCTGGCTACGCCGCTCTGCAGCATAGACTCAAACTCCGCCTTGGCAATTTTTAACTTGTCAGGTGCCAGTCTACGTGGTGTACATGAAACAGGTGGTCCTGGTGTGGTACGGATGTGGTGTACTGTTGTGTGTTTAAGTGTGCGATATATGCCAGACGGACGTGTGATGTCAGGGTATTCTTTCAGTATGTCGTGATAAACTGACTCACCAGTGACGACCTTTACCGAAGAAATGGCATCAGAAGAATCGGCAGGCATCGCCGGGGTGACGAGCATAGTATTATTGTCGATGAGGCGTTGGTTCCTGCAATCAACTATTAAACTATAATAGGAAAGGAAATCTACACCTATTATCGCCCTCGTAACGTCCGCGACGACAAATCGCCAAGCATAGTCACGGCGCAACCCTATGTTGAGCACTAAGTGCGCGTATCCGTAGGTTTTTATTGTAGAACCGTTCGCTGCACAAAGTGTAAAGTTAGTAGGGTTACGTCGTTCTTTTATTTTAGAACGTGGAAAAACACACAAATCACTACCCGTATCTACTAGAAACTGCACTTTAGTCTTAGAATCTACCACGAACAAGCGACCGGTGTTTGGGCAGCCGCCAGTCGCCATCGCAGACTGGCCTACGCATTTCCCGCCTTGTAGTCGCACGGCGTTACGCATCGTCGCGCCAATTGTCCAAACTTATGGTGGTACCAGCAGACGGGAAACCTCTTGTAGGTCGAGTGAGACCGCTTGGAGCTACCGACGTGGACGGCGCTGCTGAGGTGGGTGCTGCGACCAGAGATGGCACCTTTACCGCTGCGATTTGCTGACTTGGTGTGACAACGTCATAAATACGATCAGCCAAATCAGCTAATTCTGCCAAAGTTAAATTTATTTGCGAAACTATAATCGCCTGCGTGCCCTCGGGCAAACGGTTGGTCCACATGGCGCGCAGGAAATCTTCAGGAATCCCTGGTCCGGCTAGGTCTTGAAGATGACGAAGAAATTGGGAAGGCTTCCTGTCACCGAGCTCCTGTTGGGCCAATAGCTGCTTGACCTTCAGTTGCCGTGACGCTGTAAGCCGCTCGATAAGCTCGGCCTTCAACTTCTCGTACTTATCCTGGGTCGGAGGGGAAGTGATGATATCCTCGACTACTGCCGCGTATTGAGGATCCAACTGGGCCATCGCGTAGTAAAACTTCGTGGCATCCGTGGTCACGTTCGACAGAATAAACTGTCCCTCCAGCTGGGCAAACCATAATGCCGGTTTCTCGGGGTAAAATGGAGGTATCTTTACGCCCACACGGCACAATTCCGCACGGTCATGTTCTGTGTCATCCGCAATGGCGGCTCTGTCCTTCGCCTTATCCATAATCGTGCACTATTAGGAGTCACCAGTGTAGATGTGGTGGTGTCGGAGGTGGATAAGTTAAAAGCGTAAACCAGTTCACACGTATATTTACACAATCGCACCAGACACACACTATATACAAAAAGTTCAGAAGGAGAAAGGAGCAACAGAGGAATATTTACAAGGGAAATTAAAATATTATTTCAATTATAATATGTAAAATCGTTTGACGAAATACGCACGTCAAAGTTCCAAAATTGACGGGTCGGCGCGCGACGTACGAACGCACTCGAAAAGCAGCCAGGACGGCTATCAATTCCAAATGAGTTCGTACGTCCGCCACAGTTTAAACTTATGTCGTTTTCGCACAGTAAATAATCATATTGATGAAATTGATAAATTTATGTATGGGGTGTATACTTAATATATGTAATTGTATACGTACGCACTCTAGCTTGACTCTTGAGGTAGGAAAGTAAGTACAAATTGGAATAGCATGTCTATGTTTTTATCTCAGTGTTTCCTCACTACGGCGCTCTGCTATTTTATTTTAAACTAGCTTTTTCCCGCTACTTCGTATGCGCAGAGATATTAAAATGTGAAATCCCGTTTTTTTCCGTTCCCGTGGGAATTTCGGGAAATCCTCTTAGTGCTACGTCCTTAGTCCTACGTTCCCTAAGGAATCTGCATGCCAAATTTCAGCTTTCTACGACCAGTAGATTTGGCTCTGCGTTGATCGATCAGTCAGTCAGTCAGTTTCTTGTTTTATATATATATATATATATACTTATAGATAGAAGAGAAGATTGAAACGTATTTATTTAGTACATGCTTTTAAAAATTGCAATATTTTAATTGGTTACTTGTGAACCAGGTTAGTTGTGACCCAAAACAATTTCCAAAAATAAATTACTTACTACTAAGGACGGATTTTTCAATAATCAGATAAAATTTATTCGTCGCATAGTCCATATAAGTATAATTTGAATTTCATCATCATCATTTCAGCCGATGGACGTCCACTGCTGGACATAGGCCTCCCCCAAGGCTCGCCACTCAGACCGGTCCTGTGCTACTTGCTTCCACCGGTTTCCTGCGACCTTCACGAGGTCGTCGCTCCATAATTTGAATTGAAGAATCAATTTTATTTGACGATTGAAAAATCAGCCATAAATCTACTAAGTGTTATCTTTATTTTGATTACCTACAACAATATTTATTGTTAATATTATTTATTATTTCTGTAATATTAATAATTATATGTACCTAGGTATGCCTTCAGATGCTCCGCTTCTAATGAAACCAATATATCCACGACAAGCGACCACCGAAACCGTCCAACGTAAAGGTTAGTTTAGTTTTCTAGTTTTAGCTTTATTTTTATTGTAAGTATTTAAGACGTTTTTTAATCAATAAATGACTGAGCAAGGTTGTATTCAAAAAGTATTCATGTCCGTCTGTTTGTCGGTCTGTCCGTCGGTCCATGTTATATGGATTTATGCCTTCAGATGCTCCGCTTCTAATGGAACCAATATATCCACGAGCGCAAGCGCCGACCACCGAAACCGTCCAAAGTGAAGGTTAGTTTAGTTTTTTAGTTATAGCTTTAGTTTTATTGTAGGCATTTAAGACGTTTTTTCATCAATAAATGACTAAGAAAGGTTGTATTCAAAAAGTATTCATGTCCGTCTGTTTGTCGGTCTGTCTGTCCGTCCATATATCACAGCCACTTTTCTCGGATGATCTATTTCCCACCTGGATAGCTAACTCCCCATCCCCGTCTTAAAAGTGTTTCGAAATATAGGTACCTTACCTACATAAGATGGTTTTGTTGACAGATAGTCATTTCGAAGCAGTCAATGTGAGGTAAGAGTATTGCTTGTCTTGAAAAAATAATAATTGAATAATAAGTGAGCGTGAAGGTCCCGTTTATGTCTTGAAACCCAATTGCCGTTTTGCCACAAAGTCTTGAATAAAAGTAAAAAAAAAATCGGCCATGTGCGTGTCGGGGCCACGCGCAAAGTATAGGGTTCCGAAGTTGACGTTGCCTACAGTACCTTTCTAAGACTTATTAGCATCTAGCTAGCCTGTGGTATGACGTGCCCGGCTGCCCGCCCGACGCCCCTGCCGCTCGAGAAAAATCATTGGTTTTTTAATCATTTCATAAGTTGGTCGACTATGACTCGTAAGATTATACAGCCTACTTAGCTGTGATAGTTTTCCTTTCAACTACGTTATATATGCCATAACCGTGATTTTTTTCAGCCATCCAAATACCACCATTTAGCTGGCAGGGGGAAGGGGGGGGGGACACACACGTGACTCTAACAAAAATTAGCACTTTAAAGCTTAATATTTCACAAACGCATCACTTAATCAAAAAATGGTTTTAACAAACCCACAATATTTTTTAAGACCTATTCAACGATATGCCGCACCATGGGGTACGCAAGAAAAAAAAATACATCCCTACTTTACGAGTAGGGGAGTTACCCTATAAAAAAAAATTATTTCAAAATTTTATTGTACCACTTTGTCAGCGTAACTAATATGTATATGCATGCCAAATGACACCTTTCTAGAACTAAGCATTTCCGAGCAATAGTGCGGACAGACGGACGGACGGACGGACATGGCGAAACTATAAGGGTTCCTTGTGGACTTCTGAACCCTAAAAAGTATTCCGCCTGCAAGTGCTTATTTTCCAGGCCTCGACTACTACTTCCTAGCTTCTGCCCGCGACTTTGCCCGCGTGGACTCCAGTTTTTCCGGGATAAAAAGTAGCCTATGACTTTTCTCGGGAATCCAACTACCTCCATGCCAAATTTCATCTCAATCGGTCCAGCGCTTGATGCGTAAAGAGGTAACAGACAGACAGAGTTACTTTCGCATTTAAGCGAGAAGAGGTCAGACCGACATATACCAGTGTTACAAGTGTATACGTAGGTTAGGTACGTAATAGCACAGAATATTTAATACATAGTACTACATACAGAATGGCCACGGAATCACCCGCCTGAATCTAGCCGGCGCGTAACTCGCACCAAACTCGCCCTTACCGTCATTTATTTCATCCGGAGATGGAGAGTGAATCATTGGCCCGCGTACTGGTACACACACATTTACAAGTGTACAGACGTCCTCGCACGCAAGCATTGACACTTCATTCGAATTGTGTTCGAAATCGTGCTTTTATAGGCCGTGTCCGCCCTGTGGTAATGGGTACAATACAATACAATACAAATACACCCTATTCCTATTTCCTATTTGTATTTTTTCCCATTTGTCTACATTTTATTCGTCTATTCCTGCACTTTCCTCTCCACTGCTCAAAGGTTGACTGGAAGAATTTCCTTAGAGGGATAAGTTCGCCTTTGTACATTGTATTTATTTGTGATTTTTGCGTGTGTATTAATTTTGTGGTGTACAATAAGGTGTTATTTACTTACTTACACTTTATTGAACACCAAAAAAACAATTACACAAGTAAACACAATAACAAAGAAGAAGGCTGACAACAGGCGCAGGTAATGTTTAAATTAATATAATTATTAATTATTTTAGATCTACGAGACTGGAGCCTGAGATGGAGAAATTAAGTCTGAGGACCGATGGGTAGGTATACGAGAATTACGATAAGTGCAGCCTTTTGCAAACTTGGAAACCCGAATTCCCGAGAATGCGGCCCAGCTATCTTATAAAAATAAAGTTAAATTATTACATTTTCGTTCTAGTACCGTTTTTGAGTAAATACCTTGCCGCACTAAAAACCTTAAGATAAAATTCCAAGAATTTCTAATCGCTTCTTGGATATTCAAATTTCATGAAAATATAGTGTAAATTAAGATCATAAGAAGGCTCAAAGTCACCCAGACTGGAGGGCAATGGAGAGGGCTATGCTCGGGGTTTCTCTGCGTGATAGAATCAGAAATGAGGATAGCCGCAGTAGAACTATGGGTCACCGACATAGCCCGAAGAATTGCGAACCTGTGAAGAAGTGGGCAGTAGGCGGGGCACATTGCTCGCAGGACTGATGGCCGATGGGGCCAGAAAGTTCTGGAGTAGCGGCCGCGAAACGGTGGACGAGCTGTCGGTAGGCCTCCAACAAGATGGAGCGACGACCTTGTAAAGGTCGCGGGAGTGGCACAGGACCGGTCTGAGTGGCGCGCCTTGGGGGAGGCCTATTTCTAACAGTGGACGTCTTTCGGCTGAAATGATGATGATGATGATGAAAATCAAGAAATAATGTTGAACTACTTAAGAATATTGCTCTGCATCATTTACTTATACGGAATGTAGAATATCGAATTTCGCACATAAGTAAACTTGCCTTGCCTTTGTAAACTTTAAGAAGTGCGAGCCGGAATCGGACCCCCGACCCTCTGCATGAGAGGCGGTAGGTCGAACCACTAGGCCACCACGGCTTACTAGATTTGAATTTACCACTGAGTTTTTCGGTGAAGGAAAACATCGTGAGGAAACCTGCACGCATCTGCGAAGTGGTTCGAAGATGTGTGTGAAGTCCCCAATCCGCACTGGGCCCGCGTGGGGACTATAGTCCAAACCCTCTCGTGATGGGAGGAGGCCTGTGCCCAGCAGTGCGAAGCAAATAGAATATTCCCATAATCCATCATAATAGTAGAATATTCCCCGAATTTCGCTACTCTTTTGAGAAAGTTGGTAACAATAACAACATTATGACAAAAAAAAACTTTTTGGTACAAGCTTTTAGTGTCATGTCGACCGTATTTTTCATGTACTCTATACCTTATCATTGCATAATCTTATACCCATTGCGACCATCCTAACGCGGCGAGCCCCACACGATGGGGTCACGTGACGGTTGAATAGGAACAAATTTCTCACGACCACCTTCCATCTCCATCATCCAACCAGCTAAAGCAGTAAAAGAACTCAAGCCAACCTGTCGTCTATGTACAATATTCGGTAGGTATACGAGTAGATATTCCATGTTAATGTTTTTGAAATTATATCGATTTTGAACATAGACTTGGTCCAGTTAAGTTTTTAACAATACGATTATTTATGTTTACGGTGTTCTCTTTTATTTTGCGACTAGTAAGGCTGAGGAGGATGATCCGATTTATTCGCCATGGCTCCGCTTCAACCCATTTTCCGTGAGTGTCAATAAATAACAACTTGAATACTTAAATTTCAATTGTAAATAGTTAGAACTTTTTCATAAAGCTTCGTTAATAAGTAATAGATTTTTAGCTACCTTATTCGCGAATCTATATTATTTCTTGTAATTTTGTAATTTTGGTGACAGGCAAATTTTCACTCAATATTCAAAATCCAATTATTTATTAGGCATTTTGGCTACATCCGTACAACTGAGATATGAATTGAGCATGCATTCTAGACACATTTCTTTAGAAGAAACGCTGTAATCAATTCAATAGTACATATATTGGTTCACAAGTTATAATTACAACTTCATAATTGATATTTGCATGAATGTAATTACATGAATGTGATTTAGGGTCAGTAGCTAACACGCATGACAATCTAGGTCGCTTTTCGTTTATTTTATTAGTCATGGTTGATCATTTAAAAAATCGTTTCAAATTATAACGATGGAACGGATTTTTTTATCAATTTTTCAGTTCAAAAAAGTAATGCAGGATATCATGGCAAAAGTACCAGGAACAAACGTAACAGTAGAAGTAATTGCTAAGACGGTGGAATACAATGACATAGTTCTCTGCAAAATTCGCCCATCGAAAACAATCAAATACTTTAGAGCCAACGAGAAAAAGTACGTCAATGAGAAACCCGAGAGAAAAATAGTGTTGATAGTACATGGACTGAGTTGCATGGGATTTAATGAAATCCCCTGCCTGTCCAACGAAGTTTATTTCAGGAAGTTGGTCGATATATACGTACAACATTTGGATAAGTTCGACATATATTTGGTACCGATGGCGAATCCAGATTGTATCGGAGACAGTACGGTGAGTAAATCCATAGATTGATAATGTTTTTAAAGAGAACATGATTTACATTTAAAACCCATTATTTTTCAAAGAAATTGGAAAGTAACCTTAGACGTAGACTAAGGGTCGGTTGATTCAAACCGTTAAAGTTAACGTTAACGTTAAATAATAAGCCTTACACGTAGCCTACTTAGAATAGTCAAGAAAATCGCCACATATGTAAGTCATCTGCAATGGACGCAAAGGAGTATATTATTTTCAAAAACTGTTAAAATTGAGCTTACTAATTTCAGCTGAAATTCTGGAATAAAAACAAATCTCCCCAACGGTCTTGCTTAGGCGTCGCCCTGGACCGGAACTTCGATGTAGCGTGGAACGACAGCAACGTAAACTCCTGCAGCCAACAGTATCCCGGACAAGAGCCCTTTTCAGAGTACGAGAGCGTCGCCATCGCCGACCTCATGCACTCTCTCAGCCACAAGCTGGTCGGATATATCCATGTACATGGTGGGACATACCATTCTGGCATTTTAAAGGTATACCTAAAGACTATTTAGAAACTCATTGTGCGTTCCTTATTCACGAGTATGCTAATGAAAGATTGCATTCTTGCAAGCTTCACCAGGCATGCGATAGGCGGCAATTGGTGACAATTCCGCTGCAAGTTATTGTTTCTGCGTTCCTGCACGATTTTTTTCATGTCTTAGGTATAGGCAATCGAGCGCATCTGATGGTAAGAGTGTAACCTGCGGCCCATGGACACCGAAATCCTTTGATCCCCCATTAAGAAACCATAAGATCTCGAATGCGTTGCCTACCCTGAGGCCTAAGATGGAATACCTATGTGCCAGAAATTTCACCGGCTGCCTTAACCCCCTACCGCAACACAACAGTGCGAACACTGCTATTTTGGCGGCAGGTTAGCGGGGAAAGACGGTTGTACCTCCCCGAGTGACCTAGCACCAGGCCCGACCACTAGCGAAGTAGTGGAAACTTTGGAAATCACAATTTATCTATTAATTAACAGGGTGATGCAGTCCTCTATCCCTACGGCTTTTCGGATGCAACTGCAGACGATGACAAGTTTATGGATATAAAGGGCGATATAGACGACGCTATGAGGACCGCCGGCTTCAAAGCGATGTCGGTCACTGTGGACACCCTGTATAACTGGTACGGGAAGATCCAAGGCAGCAGTGTGGACTATGCGTATACGGTAAAATTTAGGTATTTTTTTAATAATGACAGATGGTTTGTTATTTAGTCAGAAATGAATACAATTTAAACGGGACCAATCCGATGCTCTCCTATTTCGAATTTAAAATTATCATTAAAATCGTTCCAAACGTTTAGGTGGGAAAATTTCGTAGTTTATGAAGGTTTTAGTTTCAGACGATGCATCGGGAATGAAGCTGGTATTTCAATTTTTCTCATCAGTCATGGTAGTTAAGAAACATTTTTTTTCTGTATTGTATTCTTTATACCTTTGACTTCAATTTGTTAGATTACTTTTGTGACTTGACAACTTTAATAGCAGAGAAAAAATATCGAAAACACCACATCAAAAACAGACATTCTGATTTTACGGTCGAATATGTTCCGGGTATAGCACGACACAATTTAAAAGGCGCGCGGCGAAGCTCTTGAGCCGTTGACGCCGAGTCTATTATTGTTAATCCACGCGCTTTCTAAGTTTTGTAAACCTGTAACATGTTCCAGATCTACGGCATCCCGTACGCGCTGGAGTTCGTGATGCAGATCTATGAGGACAGCCCGCTCGCCGCGGGCTCCCAGGAGCGCGTCAGCAGCAACGTGCTCACGGAGGTCTGGGGGCGCGTCGTCGCGGCCGTCTTCGAGAACATACACAGGAATACTCGCCCTGACGAATAGAGTCTTAACTGGTTCTGTTAAAATCTTATCGGAGTTTTTATTGTTTTGTTTCAATCTATTCTATTCTTAAGTACCTACTGTCATTTACTCATCATCATTATCATCATCATTTCAGCCGAAAGACGTCCACTGCTGGTCATAGTTCTCCCCCAAGGCTCGCCACTCAGACCGGTCCTGTGCTACTGGCTTCCACCGGTTTCCCGCGACCTTCACGAGGTCGTCGCTCCATCTTGTTGGAGGCCTACCGACAGCTCGTCTCCCGGTTCGCGGACGCTACTCGAGAACTTTCCGGCCCCATCGGCCATCAGTCCTGCGAGCAATGTGCCCCGCCCACTGCCACTGCCACTTTGTAATTATTTTTTTATTATATGTTAAAGAGTGTATTTAGGAAATATTGAAAAGCGTTGAAGCTTTTTCTGCCAACAAACTGCTCTGCAGTTTGGCAGATGTTATTTGTAAGAAGCATGTCACTTTTATGAAATAAATAAATAAATAAAAAACTTAAGGCTCG
Organism: Aethes cnicana; assembly: GCA_963971205.1. Lineage (NCBI taxonomy): Eukaryota > Metazoa > Arthropoda > Insecta > Lepidoptera > Tortricidae > Aethes > Aethes cnicana. The sequence continues at coordinate 8,449,011 of OZ020290.1, read as the reverse complement.
CAATTCTGCTGTCACTTACTAAACTTCATTGTATAGGTACATGGCACTGTTGATTGATGTAGATTTTTGAAACCCTCACAATAAATAGGTAAGTAGGTAGGTTTATATTACATACATATTATAAAAATATAAACCGTACCTAATGATGACTCACATAATAATTTATGGTAAAGTAACGAAGTGACAAGGTCAGATAATTAATTATGAGATTTTTTTCTTCTTTAAACTCTAAGTATTATTAAGTTCGATTATACTTATCCAGTTGTTCTTGTAACTAGTATAAGGACGTAAGAGTACTAGGACAGTAGAAACGTACTCTTAACAATCGATATATAAATCACATGCGCGGAAAGCTGTACATTTCGGCAAAACTATGTCACTCATACCGCGAGAACTGGCTTTGCATATAAAAGGCGAAAGAAAGTGAAGGTACCGTTCCGAGGACTTTAAATTTGTTTGGATCCACGTGACTTACGATCCCAGCCAGCCATCCGAGAAATTTAGAGCGAAACACAAAAGACAACCTTTGATGATTATGGTGTTCTCATTGACTTGAGAATAGAACTGGAGTAGCACACCGAATGCTTTGTATTGTACCTCTATGAATTGAAAGCAACGATAGTTCTAATTTCAATTAGTCCGTTAGTAGTGAGCATATAATAAATTAGACAATTTACTGTATAGTACTCAGTTTGTAAAAAAGCCTTAATAGTCTAGTGGTTCGACCACAGGATTAAAATCTGGTCTCGCTTTTGAATATACAATACAATACAATATATAATTTATTGAACACCACACATTCAAGGAACAGTACAGACATAATGCAATTACACAAAAGGTATGGCATACAGCAGGCGGTCTCATCGCTTAATAGCGATCTCTTCCAGACAACCTTTGGATAGTGGAGATGAAGAAAAACAAACTAGGATATACCTCTAATTTATTTATACTTATTTCTCTAGCCTGCCCTGCTGGGCTCAACGCTATATTTGGCAAAAACAGCGAAACATTTGACAGCTATATGCGACGTTGCCAACTTTCGGGATAAACCATCTTAAAGATGGCCACAGTCCTCCTGCCTTCTCTGTCAGGGTTTCTGCCGCGTCACCGAACTCCGTGGGTGGGGCCCGCTCTGTGGCTGCCTTAGGCCATATACAATGGTAATCCCGTAACGGAATTTCGACTCGAAAACTCCGAACGCATGCCCGCCATACAAAATCTATAGACCTGCCACATACACGCAGTTGTTTTCCGTTCGGAATTACGTTACGGAATTCCGTCGCGGGATTCCGTAACGGAATTCCGACTGTATGTGGCGGGCCTTACGCCGGGTTCCTAAATTCACAGGACAGCAGATTCACTATCTCGCAAATGTTAAATCTTAACCATCAGTAGCCAAAACGAGGAGCCAGTCGTTACTGAACACACTCCTGGGTGAAATATTGTTGAAGGAACCCAATTTGGTGGGTAGGTAGCTACAGTCCAAACCCTAAGCTCTCGTGATGAGAGGAGGCCTGTATCCATGTCGTAGGCGTACATAAGTTTTGTAGTGATAAATACCAAGTAAATTTTTTTTCTAGCACTTCCCAATAATTTTGCTTTTAAAAGTTTCTGGTTTATACCAGCGGCCCATTAAGGCGTGGGCGTCGCTATACAACAACTGCGTCAATAAGTAGTTTATTGTGACCTTTTTGAGTCATGAGTTAAAATGGTCAAATATGTATAAGTACCTAATTAATATTATATAAGTGTCCCTATCATTTCAGCCGATAGACGTCCACTGCTGGACATAGGCCTCCCCCAAGGAGCGCCACTCAGACCGGTCCTGTGCCACTCGCATCCACCGCGTTCCCGCGACCTTTACAAGGTCGTCACTCCATCTTGTTGAATGTCCCTATAATTTAACCTATTAGATATCTTTATTCTTTCCTATATTCCACAAATCGCATACTCGTAGTTTTGGCGACGGAGGGTTGAAATTTTACATTTGCTCCAAAGATGATCAGTCTTTGTGATATGTCGCAGGGATATGATAAATACAGCATTTTGAACAAATTCCTCAGGGATATAATCAAGTCCCGGGAGATGATAAAAAAACATCGCGTTGTATCATCTCCCTTGCGGAATTCAGTGATTTGGTCAAGTCTCCGAACCGTTTCAAAGAATTATATGCCATGGCATTCATTATATTTAAGTCAACTCGATTTGAACATTTTACTAAACACGTCTAGTGATGTGATCAAATTCCTAAACAAAACAAAAATGATAAAATTGAACGTCATACAGTCGTGTTTAGGATCGGCATCGTGTTGTGATTAAGTGCATTGAATATTCTTACAGGTATGGTTTTGTATAATAAGCACTTTGATAAAAAACGTAAATAAGTCTTGTTAATGGAATGAGTCGATAATAAATGTAATTTCTGGGTTGTTACAAAAAAATAACCTGGAAGGCTTTGGCGGGAGTTCGCGAGCATTCTAATCTAACCTATGCGAGTCGGATTTGATCCAAACTATTGTGAACTGCCGAACTCTTTTAACTTATTTTTTTTATCTTCTCCCGGGACTTTATCATATCCCTGAGGTACATATCCCTACATAGTTTAGGGATTTGATCAAATCACTGGACGTGTTTAGTAATATGTTTGAATCTAGTTGACTTAAATAACTCGTTTTATCTTTTCCCTAAAACAGCTCAGGGATTTGATCAAATTGCTAAGGGAAATGAAGAAATCCGTCGGCAATTGCTATAATTCTATCATTCCCCTAAAACGGCTCGGAGACGTGATCAAATCACTGAATTCCGCAAGGGAAGTGGTAGGTACAACGCGTTGTGTTTTTATTATCTCACGGGACTTGATCATATCCCTGAGGAATTTGATCAAATCTCTGTTTTTATCATTTCTCTGCGACAGATAAAGGAACTGGGCCATGAACCTCATAAAAGGTGACAAGCAACCTACCAAAACGAACAGCGACTGATTTTAACTAAGGTTTAGTTTAGATATTGTAGTATCATATAGTGATATATTAAATACTTATTGTTATTATTATATTTATAGTTCATACTATTTTATTAGAAAAGCCGTGGTGGCCTAGTGGTTCAACCTACCGCCTCTCATGCCGAGGGTTGGGGGTTCGATTCCGGCTCGCACCTGTAAGTTTACTTACGTGCGAAATTCAATTTGAATTTACCATGAGCTTTTCGGTGAAGGAAAACATCGTGAGGAAACCTGCACGCATCTGCGAAGTAATTCAAAATATGTGTGTGAAGTCCCCAAACCGCATTGGGCCCGCGTGGGGACTATAGCCCAAACCCTCTCATGATGATGGGAGGCCTGTGCCCAGCAGTGGGACGCAAATAGGCTGTAGTAGTATTGTTATTATTGAATTTGGAGCCGGGCGTCACGAAAGCAGGCGACGACGCACGGTGACTCAGTAGGACGACATACCTACATACAAAGGTAAAAATATCTTAATGTCAAATAACATTGGCCTACATAAGTAGGTACGAGATTTGGTGTCGTCTGCGTCATTTTATTAGCTTCAGTTGAGTTAGTATTGATTATTTACTAGGTACCTATTTAAAATAAGGACCTACTAGTGTTTTTTTTCTATTCCTGCCAGTTCCAACAGACTACGATGCTTTTTTTCGAACCTAATTTCCGAACCTAACCAAGTAGGTACACTAACGCCAGGTTCCCATATCTACAAACGCCTCCTTTCGGCCACGGATGGATCGGTATGACAGATTCTCTATGGGGTAAATTTCAAGCTTTAACCATCCGTAGCCAAAATGAGGTATTTTGAACCGGGCCTAAGACAAAAGAAGGATATGCGTCAGATTTTTTTTTTCATGCATGGCCGACTCTGATTTTTTTTTATATAGTGTGTCCTGGGAAATAGTGCAAAACGAATAGAGATGAAAATAAACAAACAAAATCTTCTATTAAACGTTCCTTAAAATACGTACTTATTACAGTGACGTAACATACTATATCTAGTTTATTCTTTATCCATATACTATACTAATAATAAATCTGTAGAAGAAGTCGCGTCCGAAACTTAAAAAGTAAAAGAAATTATCAAGTCGGGGCCTACATAAACCATACTGAACACAAAATAACGATTTTTAGAAAAAAATACTAGAGATGCAACGGATAGTTGTTTGGCCGGATACCGGATACCGGATATTCGGCCTGATCGCCGGCCGAATATCCGGTATCCGGCCGCCGAATATTCGGCCGGCCAAACGATACCTACATTTTAGTTTGTCGGCAGGTTTTAGTCGTGCAGGATTCAACCTCTTGACTTTTACTTAAAAATTGTCCGAGTTGAACGACAGAGACCCTTATGGTGGACAGCAAACGCCAATCAATTCCAAATATTGATAAAATTTGCCCAAATATATCTGTCCTCACCATGTAGCAGTGTTTATAGCGAAAGACAGGACTTGTTTATGAAAATAGGAAGAATCGTCTGTTACCCAAAAATGCAGACAATCTCGTTTTTATACACCACAATTTGCCGTTAGTTAATTATGAATATTAAACTCTCTTTTTATTTATTTGGTAACACTTATTTTATTTGATTAAGAATTAACATACCATACGCTACGATTGGTTGAATGGATACTAACGCTGATCATAGGATTTCTTAACTACTTTAAATGAGGCTTTTTGATAAGTTTAAATTGTACGCTAAAGGTAATAGTAATAAACGAATATTGATAATTTGTTGTTGTTTTCTTGTATACTAACCATTTTTCAAAGTTAAATACCAAACAGAATCACTATTCGGTATTCAGCCGGATAGTGCACAACTATCCGGTATTCGGCCGGATCGTAAAATAATGGCCGGATAGGCCGGATACCGGATAGCAACCGGATATCCGTTGCATCTCTAAAAAATACTGTATGTATGTATGTCCGGATGTAACTCGAAAACTAATGGACCAATTGCAACAAAATTAGCATGGGGGTAGTTTATAACACTGGTCAACATATAGGCATAGTTCCCGCGAGAACGCTATTTCCGAATTCCACGCGGACGAAGTCGCGGGCTGAAGTTGTACTCTATATTTTATCCTATCGGATATCTTCATAATTGTAGGGATCACGCACTTCCCTAGGGAAGTGCTAGCTCAAGCGGAAAGTTAGTGTAAAGGTCAGAACCGGTCGCACATAACCGTGTCAAATGGTATCATCGGATCAATTAAACGCGTAACCTGGGTCCCATTGTTCCGTTCGGTCCTTACGGTTGTTTGGCTCGGTCCGTTCAGTCCGCGCCCGGCGCTCGCTCCGCACGTCTGCGCCCGCGCACCTTTACTCACGTGTGCGCAAATGCTTCATAAACGATTAACAGCGTAATAATCGATTATACTTCATTTCCTAACTTAATTGGCATTGTGATGGCGAAGTGGTTCGTGTACGCGTTGGGTGAGTTTTAATTTTTGCGGAATTGACATTTTTAATTTTGTTTTTTTGTGTGCCGGGTGCCTTATTCCAAGTAAGTAAATGTATCCTTAGAAATAAATATAAAACAAACTTATATGAGTTTAATGAAATCATTGTTTTTTTTAATGAGTTATAAAATATATTTCACATTACTTTTATTCAATCAAATGAAAAAAATCTAAGCAATTAATATCTTCATGTAAATAGGCACAGTATTTTTAAAACTTTGATTTTATTTTGAAGTGCTTTCTCATATAATAATCATCTAAATCATCCAAAACAAACAAGAATTAACAAATGAACTTTAATGAAAGTTGTAACTACTATATCTACCGTATTTTCAACAAGTACATTTTAAAGCAATTACAAATAAAATACTTGCGATTCAACTGTATGTAGGTGACTTTATTCGGCTCAACTGGGGCCGTAAATAGGCTGTTGCGGTTGTTCCTAAGAACCGATCTTTTTATGTCTTATAAGACAGACTTGCCCATACTGACCAATCTAAATGACCACACTGTATGTATAAGGGTCAAGCCAAACGTTATTACGATATTTTACCCACAGAAAGTTATGTTTTTTAGATTTGATTTTTTTTAGTGGTTCGAAAAAAAATCCTGTGGCCAGTATGGGATTTATACTTACCTGAATCCCATAAGTACGTTTTTACGAACTCAAAAAAAAAAACTAAAAACATGCTTAGAATCGATAGCTGGTTCTGTGGGTAAAATATTGTCACATCGTTTTGCTTGACTCCGTATAAAGCTCTTCCGTTCCTGAGTTACCAACAGACAACGCACAGCCGAAGCTACTGGTCGTAGAAAGCTGAAATTTGGCATGTTTCCTTGGGCAGAATAGGGGAGCAATATTCCCACGGGAACGGGAACAATGGGACGCCAAAAAAATAGCAATATAAATATATATATCAGCCTATATACACCCACTGCTGAGTAAAGGCCTCTTCACTCTTACGCCATTCTACCCTGTCTTGAGCCAGTCTCATCCACCGCTTCCCTGCCAACTGCCAAATGTCGTCCGACCAGCGAGCTGATGGTCTGCCTGCTGATCGTCGACCCAATCTTGGCCACCAATATAAATAAAGCCAAAAAATTAAAGCGATAATTTTATCGTTAAATGTTGCAATGGTTAAGTAAAATGTGGATAATTGTATGTTTCAATTTAGGAAACAACAATGATGAACAGTCAGAGGTGATATTAAAATTTGTATTAGTACTTTATAGGCACATTTGCCAATTACCAGTATCAAAAGCTAACGCACATTGCTATATGAAATAAGTTTTATAAGTCATGAGGATATAATAGTTAAGTAGGTACGCAAATTTAGATCACGTGCATATCACTGGTAAATGTATTCGTAGATCATCTATAAAATGGCAAAGTATCACGAGCAATGAATTACATTCAATAGTCTAGAGAAGCTCTGAAAGCTACGATAGTCCATTTCATAAAAATTCTGGCTATTTACATTATTTGTTTCATATAGGACTTCCAAAAATTCCTCCGGGAAAGAGAATAAATGGAACCTATGCGGGTTACACGCGGCAGCCGACTAGCATATAGCATAAATAAAGATTTAGGAATTATATTAGATGTCTGCGTCAATACGAAGTAGCCATTAGCTCGATATAATGAACATGGTTGTTTAATGGCACCATTTTAAAAATAATCTCATATTAACCACTTTCACTGCCCATGCAGGATTTACGACACGGAAACAACATTACAATCGAAAGTGTCATGCCAATTTGAATACTATTTACCTATATTCGCGTGTTGCTAAACGTTCATAATAAACGTTTGTAGGCAATGCATATTTCGTCATTACGTACATGGGATATGTTCATAAAGCGGAAACACAAAAATATGCATAACCGTACTCGGAACGAGATCAACCAGCGCATTGATGGGTGTTTGAAAATGTATTGATCTTTTTGCTTTTCCAATAAACGTGATTTTTTCAGTACTTTTCTCATGTTCAAATATAGAGCGACTTGCACACACACTCGTACCTACTCTTATTTACTAATCTAGGACTTTTCATGTTATTGGTAGTCAAACAAGAAAGCATAAAACCACATTTTCGTAGCTGTCGGTAGGCCTCCAACAAGGTGGAGTATTGACCTGTTGAAGGTCGCGGGAAGTCGGTGGGTGCGAGCGGCACAGGACCGGTCGGAGCGGCGAGCCTTGGGGGAGGTCTATGTTCAGCAGTGGACGTCTATCGGCTGCTATGATGATGATGATGATGATGAGTAACAAGAAGGCAGGCCACCTGATGGTAATTGGGTACTGTGGCCCATGAACATAATAAATTATAAGATTTCAAATGCGTTGCCAACCCTTGATGCCTACGATGGAATGCCTCTATGCCAGTAATTTCACCGGCTACTTCCTCCTATACCGGAACACAATAGTGTGAGCACTTATTTGGCGACTGATTAGAGAGTATCCTGTTTAGGAGCTATCCGGACGGACCTTGCACTAGGACCATATACCTACTATCACCAGCAAAAATCTTTTACTTAGAATAATATGAAGTTCAAATCATTATGATCATCATCGCATCATCATCAACAACAACAACAACAACAATACTCATACTCATACTCATACTCATTTATTGATAATAATAGGTATTACATGTCAAATTGGTACAATACTCTTTATTGATAATATATAATATAATTATTGAAGAACATATAAACAAAACAAAAAATACAGAAATAATACACATCAAATATGCAAACAACGGGTATCGCTAAATAGCGATAAGTCCGCCCCGCCTGTAATCATTTTAGGTACATTTAATCATTCGGATCATTTCGGCTTCTCGTCTCCGAGGTACCTTTATGTAGTAGTAAATAAACTAACCCACTTTATTAATTGGACTCGGCATTAATTGGTTAATTTTTGATATTGAATGATATAGGTTCGACCATAGTCATTAGTGACTATAAAATTTTATCTATAGTAGGTACATATTTTCCTTTAATTCCGTCTAAATAATTTACGCAACATTGTGCTCCACCATTTCGAAAAATTTCCAAATATCGAGTCGACATAAAAATTATACACACCTGACACCATGTTATGGTAGGTGGGCATAGGCAGACAAAACTCCAAATATGTGGGAACTACTACTACTACTACTACTACTACTACTACTACTACAGCCTATTTGCGTCCCACTCTGCCACGTCTGCATGAGAGGCGGTAGGTCGAACCACTAGGCCACCACGGGTTATGTGGGAAAGTGTTTATTTATTATTTAGACGAATGTACAGAGCAGCGCGAGTCCTATCAGACGGCGAGACGGGAGCGGTAAAGATAAGATAAGGTTTTTCTAACCATAGTCTAACTACAGATTATTCAACACTGCTCACCAATAATTCTAGTTGAGAAATACGTATACAGCCTGTAGAGGAGAACAGCCAAAATCCTTGAATCCGAACGCATTCCTACGAAAGCGCAAGGCAAAAGCCCCAGTTGAAACGGAGAATCGGAGACACTTCGCTCGCTCGATTAATTATGTAAAATTTCTTGGCGCATCCACTTAAGATGTATGTATGAAATAATGTACCTAGTAATCATTCGTCTTAGACGGGCCGATCAAAGGGCTCGTTAAATCAATCACAGAATTGCCCGCGATGAAGCCGCAACGGGGCAAGTAGGCGAACCCCACAGTGTGGGGAACGCAGTAGTAGTGCCACAACCCACAAAAGCGCGTTTACGTCCCACATTCATACATACATAAAATCACGCCTTTTCCCCATAGGGGTAGCCAGAGTGACCACTTCCTTTCACATTTGCTACGATTCTTATATAGAGATCTTCTACTATCTAAAGTCCCGCGCCTTCACATTTCAAAACGCTTCAATGTAGTTAAAAAGCACCACCAACACTCTCAACACATGTGTGCGTGCTGAGACAGCCATCAACTATGCGTTGAGAGTGTTGGTGGTACCTCTCTCGCTTCTTCAACTTTCATTCCGTTCCGCATAGAGATCTTCTACTATCTAAAGTCCCGCGCCTTCACATTTCAAAACGCTTCATTTTTTAAAATTATTATTTAAAAAGCACCACCAACACTCTCAACGCATAGTTGATGGCTGTTTCAGCACGCACACATGTGTTGAGAGTGTTGGTGGTGCTTTTTAAATACATTTTAGCGTTTTGAATTTTGGAGGGGCGGGACTTTAGATAGTAGAAGATCTCTACATGCTCGTCGGTTTAAAGTACTTCTGACCTGGCCTTTAGTCAGAATGTCATCAATTTGATCCAAGAACATTCGCCTCGGTCTTCCTCTTCCAACACCTCCATTCACACTGTAGCCATATAAATACTTTTTACATCACCCTTGGCCATAAAGTGGGATTTTCTGCCCGCCACGCGGAAAGAAAATCTCACTTCTTGGCCAAGACAAGACGTAAAACTTTTGACAAACCACGGGTGGTAATTCGTAAAGCCCCAGATCGCATATTTATGGCCCTCACCTTCGGTTCGGGCCACAGAAACCTACGATCTTGGACATTTACGAATTCACCACCCTAGGTCTGTAATGTACTATTGTCGGTCTTCTCTCATTCATCCTTTCCTCTCTTTCTCTTTTGTCTAAACCAATACAGCTTACTTTTTTCTATTTTTGTCACTACATTCTATTTCACACCGCTACTTACGTCCCACTGCTGTATTTATTTACTGGTATTAGAACCTGAATAGGGTCCGTCCATACCGTCCACCACCTGCTAACCTGCCGCCAAACAGGTTGTGCTCGAACTGTTGTGTTCCGATAAGGGGGGCGAAGAAATTAATGGCGTAGAGGCGTTCAATCTAATAATAATATGATACCTACTAATAAAATTTATATAATCAGATAGTAAAATAAGATAAAAAAGTAATGAATTCGTAATCTTATTATCCTAGGGCCACAGTGACTACCTAATTACCGTCAGTGGCCTGTGTGGTCGTTTACCATACAATAGGTACCTACTTACCGTTAAAAACATGTTTACCAATGAGGTTTGGGCTACTGTTCTCACACGAACTCAGTGAGAATTAAGGACTTCAAATTTAATAAAAAATATTTGCAAACTAATTTCATACTTACTTATATCAGGAAATGAAACTCAACCTATTAAAATAATATTATACCTACATTAAATGCATGCAGGTCAGTGAATTTAACCCGACCTCTAAAAGACGAGTGTTTCAAATGTCAGCTTTATTATATTGAATCTATTAGTACAATTATCATATCATTTTCATTAGCATTACAAAATCGCCCAGTTAGAAAACTACACTTGTATGTATTTTACCTATTGTTTTAGGTATACTTCTATTTGTGTTTCTCATAACCAATTACAAGTTACAAGCAACCTCTTCTGTTCTATTTACCTTGCGGCAGGGCTGTTCAATTACGTGAAGCCAAGTAAACACGATGAATGTCGTCACAAATTAAAAAGTCGTTTGCCGCAAACAATTTGTCGGTACAAATATCGTGGCTCGACGTCTAACGGCAGCCCTACGACTGCCCTCGCTCTCGACCCACGGCTGGTCTTCAATTAAATGCTTGCGAACCATGAAAGGTTTTATGGAGCCACATTGAAAAATTTTGGACTCGCTTTAAGGTATTGATTAGCTGGACATGGGCTAAAGTAGACAAACACACAGTAGGTATAAGACGGAGTGAAAAAAAAACATTTAATTAATTTAGTTGCAAAAAAACCTTAAAAATATACCGCGCTCATGGGAAATGGCGTCACCGCGCGCTCGTGGGAACTTAGACTTATTTTCCTCCAGATAAAAATTGATTTATCTATCTATTTTTTTCAGGCCTCCTCGGACTGTGCTGGCAAGTCGGATGCGGTGATAGCAAATATGATAAGTACGTTCGATTATATTCCAAAAACTTCCCTAAATAATTAATGTTTTTGTGGAACCGTTCTAAATTAAAACAAAACAAAAGACAAGTAAATTCATATTAATCTTCAATACCCATGACTTCATACTAACTCATAAAAACAATAGAAAACAATGCAAAAATAGGAATAGACGTATATTTTGCCATAGTAGCTATTAGAAACGGGGGGTTAATTGTAAACGTCTCTTTCTTTGGATGCCGATCAAAAGTGTAATTTAATATTTTTTGTTCTTTACCAAATTTACCCAAAAGCGGCGCTATGAATCGACATCCAAACCAATAGCCATTCACAAATAAACCCGCCGTACACCGTGAACTGATGAAGAAATTTTGCAGTTACACTCTTATGAAGATCACCCCGCAGACAGAAGAGCACTTAAAGGCGTTGGCCAGCATACCTTCGGGCTACGACGATGACGTGGACATACTCAAGCGCAGTTATGGGCTGAATGACACCACCGATCTGCTGGTTGCGCCCGCGCATGAGGCTCTACTGCAAAACTTCACCAGCAACATCGGCATGCCGGTGGAGCTAAAACATCACTATGGCAGGTTGGCACTTCTTTTCACGCATTTATTTCATCTCCATGAACCTTCCTTAGCTCGACATTACGTTTCATCCTACTTATACTAATATTATAAACTAACACTAGGATAGTCTAGAACTGTAATGTTTACTAACAAAATATGCTCTAGTTGGGTGAAATAAATGATTTTATTATTATTATTATTATTATAAATGTGAAAGTGTGTTTGTTTGTTTGTCCTTCCTTCACGTCGCAAAAACGGGTCCGATTTGGATGAAGGATGAAGATAGTTTGAGACCCCAGGAATAACATAGGATTTTTGTCCCGATATTTCAACGGGAAAGTCCACGGGTCATACCAGTTTTTCAATACTTCTATAACTATAACTGTTTATATGTATAGTATCATCGGGTACGCAAATTCCAAGTCTACGCGGGATGAAGTTCGCGGGCATTGGCTAGTATAAAACAAAGTGGTAGCTAACTTAACCAATCTTTAAGTGGTTCTTTTAGAATAGAATAGAATAGAAAATCTTTATTTTCGATACTGTAACAATAAGTCTTAAGGCTATAACTTATGATCTAAGAGGAAGGAATGTTACAGTAAACCGAAAAAAGGAGTCCACTCAGCAGTGAAGTCGAGGCACAGGGACCTCGACGCTGATTTTCAGTGGCTCCATAAAATAAAATAAAATAAAAGAAATAAAGAAAGACAAATAAAACTTACAATTGAACTGTAAATGGTACATTTTCAAGCTTGTACTGGTGGTAGTGGTAATTGGTGGTACAATAACAAGAATGCGGTGCTTTTCAATTTGAAATAGTTTTTTTTTTTCAATTAAGTATTTTAACCTCCAGTTTTAATAAAATGGTAATTGATAAAATGGTGATAAGTTCGAAATTAGATAGAGGTTAAATTATTGTACTATGTATTTAAACGATTATTTCATTTCAGATCTTTTGAACCAGTGGAGCGTGCACCGAGAAGGAGAGTGCTACGTAGTTTCACCGTGTATGCATATAATTCTCATGAAGCCGTACGTAATTATTAAATGATTACCTATATTGCACATGATAAAATGTAAACGTTTTTATTTTATTTTGGCGAGCATCTTGGCAAGCGTCGCTTTTTTAATTCTAGCCATTTCTAGGGTTTACATTTTTCTTTTGTTTTTCATCAAACTCGGATCAACTCGGTTGTAGGTTCATTCGTGTTATCGGGTTGATAATTACATTACATTTTATTTGATTTATCATGAATGAATGCAAGACTTCTTTGAATACCTATTGCAAAACACTCATTCTCTTGTACTTAGATGACCACCTACATAGAGAGTCTACCAAGCAAGTTCCCGCAGTTAGTGACCGTCCAAAACGTGGGGAAAAGCTACCAGGGAAGAAAGATGCAGCTTGTCAAAATATCCACCAATCCTGGAGCTGGCAAACCCATCATTTTCATTGATGCCGGTAAGAATTTGTTGGCACTTGCCGTTTATTCCATGGCTTGGCTGAAGGCCAACCTAATCTGGCAAGCGATTTTTTCCCATAGGTTACCTACTATCTTGTATCACCAATAAGAAACATGATATTTATGAGTCTTGTAAATAGAGCCACCCGTGTAATTGTAGCACAGGCGCTGTGTTTTGTTTCTCGCTTGACTATAAGGTATCCGATGTGGAATATCTGGGGCTCTATACGAAACGGCACATAGTGATAGTGAGCATCCATAAGATACACTTTTACAAAAGGGGACGACTGTGTAGTTGCAGTTGGGTGATCGGCCCTCTATTTGGGACCATTTCACTCTTTCCCCGCTGAAGATACACTTTGTATTTAGCGAGATAATACCTAAGTATATCGGGCTTAGAGTATTATACCAGTGATACACCATCTCCATATTTAGTGGGATGATTACTCGTGATGAGAGGAGGCCTATGCCCAACGCGCAAATAGGCTGTTGACGCTGTTGTGGATTGATGGATTACTTATTACATCCGCGACTTCGCCCGCGTGGAATTCAGTTATCGCGTTCCCGCAGAAACTATGCGTTCCCGGGACTCCAACTGTCTCCATACCGAGTTTCATTTAAATCGGTCCAGCGCACGGGTTTTAGCGCGAAGAGGTAACAGACAGACATACAGTTACTTTCGCATTTATAATATTAGTATGGCTTTATACCCTTCCTCTTCGCACTTATCTTGGCTAACCTTCATGCGTAGACGTAAAAAATATAGACCCTGAAAGAAATAGAGCTGACGTACAAGTAAGATGTCCCCATTTCCTTGGTGTCCAGTCCTAAGATTTTCGATCGTGAAAGAAAGCGTTTTTTAAAAAACTTTTTTTTTGGAAACTAAACTCAACAATGAATTCGGGTCACTTTGTATGGAAAATGCTATACAAAGTGATCCGAATTCATTGCAGTTGAGTGTATTTCTCAGTATCTAAAAACTCGTCTCGTTATTTTAAAAACGTGCAACGACCCAGCCTTAGTGTCACGATACACGACTACACATATAACTTTGGAGTGGATACCAAGGAAGCGGGGACGCATGATATGTACGTTAGGCTGGGTCCATACGAAGTGTTATTTATGTCTATGCCCTCACGTATATCCGTCAAAGGTATCCACGCCCGCGAGTGGGTGGCGCCAGCCATGGCGCTGTACACCATCCACCGGCTGACGAACGACCCCGAGGCGCGCTCCAGAGAACTCCATGGCGTCGACTGGTACATCCTGCCGATGGTCAACCCCGACGGCTACGAGTACTCGCGCAGCAGTCGAGCTGTGTGTATACATACTTTTATCACAGAATATTGAATAGTACAGTCGAGTTCGCCAATATATACACACTTTTGCACCTTACTCCTTTGTGATAAGGTCCAAAAGTGTACACATATTAATGAACTCGACTGTACTACACTACATACAGAATGGCCACGGAATCGCCCGCTTGAATCTAGCCGGCGCGCAACTCGCGCCCAGCTCGCCCTTACCGTCATTTGTTTCATTCGGAGATGGAGAGTGAATCATTGGCCCGCGTAGTGGTACACACACATTTACAAGTGTACAGACGTCCTCGCACGCAAACATATACACTTCATTCGAATTATGTTCGAAATCGTGCTTTTATTGGCCGTGTCCACCGTGCCAGCCGTGTGCTTTTATTTAAATTAAGATCTAGACTCACCATCATCATCATTATATCAGCAGATAGAAGTCCACTGCTGGACATAGGCCTCCCGCAAGGCTCGCCGACTTCGCATCCTCCGACTTCCCGCAACCTTCTCCAGTTCTAGACTATTTAAAACTAATTTAACTACCTAATATAAGAAATGTTGGTGTGTGAAATGATCGCGGGTTCGAATCTCGCTAGGGGCAAACTTTGTATGATGAGCACGAGTGTTTATACCCGAGATGTTTAGTGTTTATAATATGTATACAGGAATTTCTCTATATACTTAAATATTTAAGGGTGGAAATACTTAAGAAAATTACCTTTTGTATGTGGTTGTATTGATTGATATGAAAATTCGAGAAAAATTCAAATATGGAACGTCAATTTTCATATACAGACAGGTTACTACATAGACGAGGTAATTTTCTTAAGTTTTTCACATATATATCTTTGTCTAGTACCAATAGATAAAAGTATGATATTTGAGTGATTTCATAATTTCATGATATGAATTCTCATGTCCACAGGCACGTTTGTGGAGGAAAACCAGGTCCTTATTCGGAAAATGTTACGGCGTAGACGGTAACCGGAACTATGGCTACAAATGGGGTGTGAGCGGCGCGGGGCGGAACCCGTGCGAAGGCGAAACTTACTGCGGACCAAAACCTTTCTCGGAGGTCGAAACACAGATAGTTCGAAACATCATGATGGATAATGCGAAGCGGATAAAACTGTACGTGTCATTGCATTCTTATGGGCAGTATCTGGTATACCCGTGGGGTTATACTGGGCAAGAATTGCCGAAGCAGTGGAGGAAGCTAGATGAGCTTGCTAGGAAGGTGTCGAGTGCTGTCGAGAAGGCGGGTGGTCGGCCGTTCAAGGTCCTCAGCGCTGGGCAGTGGTACCCGGCGGCAGGTGGTAGCGACGACTATGCCTTCGGAGCCGTAGGGATCCCGTATTCCTACACTATGGAGCTAACAGACGGTTTCGAGTTCACGTTTCCCCAAGAGCTGCTGCCGTTTGTGCTGCCGAAATTCTACGAGGGCTTCAAGATGTTCTCTGCGCAAATAAAAAAAGAATTTGGAAGTTCGTAAACGTGCACGTATCGTTTAATTGATCGGTCAGAAACTCAGAACTAGTACCTGCCTACATGATAATTGTTGTAGTCGTACTTATCTTGTATTTAAAAAGAAAAGAAAATGCAATTACAAAAAAGTAATTTCTTAAATTATTATTATTTATTGTTTAGTGTCCTCAACTAAATAAAACCGTTTTAAAAATACTTTGACTCATAAAGACTGATTGATATGAGTCACTCAATCCGCCTTGTTTACTTTTACGTTTTTTTTTTTGTGCAAATTAATCTTAAAATTATAAAAAAATACGTTTTGAAACTGAACTGATCGAAATAACAATTAAAAAATACAAAATTAAATTTTTGTTTTATTTGTAATGCCATGTTTAGGTACTAGGTGTTTCGGTAAGTTATATTAGGTCCTTACATATGAAATTGGCGTTTCATATGGCAGAAATGAAAACGATTTTTTTTTATGAAACTATTTTTTTATTTAGTCAAAGTATGTACCATGGCTATCTATGCACTTTTGCCATCTCGAAGGTAGTTCATTGATTCCTTTACTAAAAAAAGTGTGTGAGCGAGAATCAATAAAATCTTTGAAGGCCGTTTGGACAGCCTCGTGAGAATTGAATTTTTTTCCTTGCATGAAGTTGTCCAAATTCCGAAAAAAATGGTAATCAGTTGGAGCAAGGTCCGGGGAGTATGGTGGGTGTCGAAGACATTCCAGTCGCAGCTCCCGTAGTTTTGCGGCCGTCAAACGTGCCGTATGTGGTCGAGCGTTGTCCTGAAGCAGCAGTGGGCTAGATCGATTGACCAGTCTGGGTTGTTTAATGGCTAGCTTTTCCATCATCGTTTGCAATTGTTGACAATACACATCAGCCGTGATTGTTTGCCCAGATCTTAAGAAACTGTAATGGATGACACCGGCACTAGTCCACCAGACACTTACCAGTACCTTTTTCTGAGTCAACTTTCGTTTCGGGCAGAATTTGGCTGGTTCACCTGGGTTCAACCATTGTGAAGAACGTTTCCGGTTGTCGTACAAGATCCATTTTTCATCACAAGTAACGATACGATTCAAAATGCCTTCATTATTGTGCCGGTTGAGAAGTGAAACGCAACACTCGACGCGTGTTTCTTTGTTTGCGTCGCTCAATTCATGCGGTACCCATTTTTCAAGTTTTTTCACTTTTCCAATTTGTTTCAAGTGAATCAAAATGGTTTTATCACTCACACCGAAGCCTGCCGCTAACTCTGACGTGGTTTGCGATGGATCTGCTTCCACAATTGCTTTTAATTCTTCGTTATCAACTTGTGTCTCCGGCCGTCCACGAGGCTTGTTCTGTAGGTCAAAATTTCCAGAACGGAAACGTTGGAACCAATAACGTACCGTATTTTCTTTTGCAGTAGCTTCCCCATACGCATTGTTAATCCTACGAGCCGTTTCTGCAGCACTAGTGCCGAGGTGAAACTCATATTCGTAAATATAGCGATATTTTAAGTTCTCCATATTGTGAACAGAACGATGTGAAAGAAAAACAAATGACGCGATAACAAATAAATTTCGTAATTCGAACACAGAAATACATGGTCTTAAATTTGAAATAAATTTGAATTTGGAATTCCTAGCCGAACGCCACATATTTTGAATCAAAGTTGCCAGTTCGCCAAACGCCAATTTCATATGTAAGGACCTAATATTTCAGGGTATGTTAGGTCGTGCTTATATAGGTGGTAGACACAGATGTATATTTGTAATTTTCATATTATATACATTTTGTATGTGCAATGAAGTTTAAATAAATAAATAAATAAATAAATAAATTATATTATACTAAATAATGAAAGTCTGTTATATGTAGTCGCTGAGTGTAAATTATGTATGTCCAGTTTTAACCCGAGAAGTACTTACTGGTCTGATTGCCACAAAATTTGGTATGAAGGTAAATTGTTACATTGGCGAACATTAGTATAAGTATCATTATAAGTAAGTATCCTATCTTTGCACAAAAAACACATAATTTCGTTTTGAGAACACGGACAGAAAACTTAAGACGAATCAATTATCTTTTTCATAAAAAATATACATGTGTGAGGTTTTGATAGTTTTTTTTATATATTTATATCTAATGGAATTAACACCTTTCATAAAAACATATGAACCCAAACTAGGCTGGGTACTCCGGTGAATGATAACGTCCGCAGTGCCATGGCATGGTCCTATATGGTTTGTAACGTTGCAGTTTGTCTTAAACTGTCTCAAAAATGTACTGACTCATACGCGGTGGGTTTATTTTCTCTTCAGATTTATGCAGATACATTAATGAAGTCCTGAACGGTAATGTCGAAAAATGCGTAGTTTATTAGAGCCAAAATTTACAGTTTTTCATGTCGTGCGCAGCTAAATAGCACAAGTATTTTGAAGTTGCAAATGTGGGTTTATCATTTACCTATAATAAGTAACAACATATGGACGAACAGTGCCTAACAGAATATGTCATAATATATGGAGCAAACTGACATTAGAAAATACGTTCCAATATGCTAATAACCCCTCTTTATAACGAAGGCCAAACGGGTGCCCGAGCTGTTCGGGCGCCCGTTTTTCTCCGGCTGATTGTGAATCCTTACTTATAATTGATCAATGGGGTTTACACTCTCTCCTTGGTCTCACACCGGTCCGTAGAACATACTAAAAAGTATGTGCCTTCATATATTTTCGTCTCTGAATAAATATAAAATATGAAAAAGCATAAAAGTTTATAGTTTCATTTTATGGCAATCCAGAATAGGTATTACACTCTATGGAAATCTATATTTTTTGATATTCAGTATTGCTGATATGGCGAAATGAAAGTGAACTTCCAGATATTTTGGCTATTTTTTCTAGGTAAAATTATTACAAATCATATTCAATTATTAACGTAGGTATCTACTTGTTTATCAATATTGTATAGAATCTGAACTTAAGATACTTCTAAAGATACTTGTTTTGTTGTTATGAATTATATGAAACATTTTGTTTACATGGTAAATCTCAGTAATATTTTCCTAACATGCAACGTAAGTAATAAATTAAGTCCTATTGAAATTACTATATTCAAGATTTTTTTTCAGTAAATATAAGGGTAACAATCATTTCGGCGCAATGTGGGTAAGCAGTATTTTTTCCGTATCCATATCCATATTATAATGTTATAAATGCGAAAGTAACTCTGTCTGTCTGTCTTTGTGTCTGTTTGTCTGTCTGTTGCATCTTCACGCTTCAACAGCTGGACCGATTAAAATGAAATTTGGCATGGAGATATTTCGGGTTCCCACGGAAACGCGATAACCGAATACCACGCGGGCGAAGTGGCGGGTAGAAGCTAGTCATATATAAATACTAAACTTCCGTGACTCGAGTACACAAACAATCGTGTTCATCACACAAAGTTTGCCCCGAGCGGGATTCGAACCCGCGACCGTCGGAACAGAAGGCAGGGTAACTACTGTAGGTATTACTGGTGCCGTTATGCCGCAGTCAATTCAGAACCTATTAATTTTTTAATTTGTTTCTATTATTAAACTTCAACCGACGAACTTGCGTTAAGAGAGATGATTGTTTAGGATGCGAGGGAGGTATGCTTAGATAGAAGCAAGTGGCGTTTTGTGGCTTCATTCAGGAATCGAAGCTACTTCATAGGGATTCTTGATTAGGTAACGTCGAAACGTCACGGCGTTGGCATTGGCATTTAAATTTAAATTTGTGCGCAGTGATGGTATAAGAAAGCAAGGTCTGCCGATCCGGGTGACGTGTCACCCTTACGTCAAAGTCGAGTTGCCACTTTATTGCAATAAAACAAAATGAAGGAAATATTTGCTGCCGTTATAATGCAAAATAAATTATTTGCGCATTAAAATTGTCATTTACTTGTTTAAACACACAATATGAGACAAGTTAAAAACACCTTTTTAGCATGCTATTTTAGAGCATGTGTATCTGTACCTTTATTGTATCATGGTGCGCTGTGACGTTTGAAGTTTCCTAGGCTGCGTTCCGAAAGTCGATCAGAGCGCTCACAGCACCTTGCATTTCTTTTCTTCTTGAAAGTCGAGTCCTAAGAGGAAAAAGGATGCAAAGTGCTATGAGTGCTCTAAGAACAGAATGCCTTTGAAATCCCCTTGCTTTCCGAATGAGAATGTGATCTGCCTACCCCAACGGGAAAGAGGCGCGAGTTTATGTATGTTAAAACTTAATGCACCTGGTCAGGTGTAAGTCACTGAGGGCCTGCTACAAGGATATGCTGGACGCACTGCAGAGCAGAGATGAAGAGGCATGCATAGAAGACTCCTCAATAGGTGCCAGCACGGTAAGACAACGATTTCTTATGCATACTTATATACCATAGACTGTTTACATTCCAATTTGATGCTTAACCAATTAAAGGTAACCACCCTATACATATAATAATAAAAGAATACAATTTTTACTTTGTTCGCAGATGATGGTATACTTTAAAGCGCTGACGCAATATTGTGGAGAGTACATAAGAGTCCTCGCTGGCCGAGTAACTTATGAGGGAAGACACCTGTATGAGGTAGGCGTATGCAGATAGAAAAAGACGAATTTACAAGTTGCGCTTTCTCGTCGTAACTATGCTTTTTACTCAACTGCGAACCACAAAGAAGGGTAATGTGTTTACCTGTCTTATATGTATGTACTAGCTTTTCCCCGCAACTTCGTATGCGCAGAAATATAAAAAAATAAAATCCCGATTTTTCCTGTTTTCTTTGGGAATTTTGCAAAATCCTTTCTTAGCGGATGCCTACGTCATAACATCTACCTGCATGCCAAATTTCAGCCCGATCCGTCCAATGGTTTGGGCTGTTTGTTGATAGATCACTATGTCAGTCAGTGAGTCACCTTTGAGTTTTATATGTATAGATATAGGTACCTATGTATGTACGTACGATTGTTCCTTTGTGGCACTCTAGAGATCAAACGCGTGGGTCGATTTTAATGAAGCATACTTCAATCGATTTGCTATAGTCCTGCGAGTGTCACTGAAGACATGACATAATCAAAATTTAAAATGGCGGCCAATACATGCCATATTGTAAAAAAAAAAAGTTAATTAAAAAAAAACAAAAAACCCGACTGCGTAAAAAACTAAAAAGAAAAAAACAAGACTACTTAGTTCAGTAGTAGCTACTGAGAAATGACACCATGGAAATAATTTCATGTTCGACACTAACATAAATCAAATATTGATTGCTATTGAGGAATCTAAAGATGCCTACTATCGGGACCCATTATTTGTAACATTTTAACCTAGATTTTAAATGGGTCCCGACTGTAGGCATCTTTTGATTCCTCAATAGCAATCAATATTTGATTTATGTTAGTGTCGAACATGAAATTATTTCCATGGTGTCATTTCTCAGTAGCTACTACTGAACTAAGTAGTCTTGTTTTTTTCTTTTTAGTTTTTTACGCAGTCGGGTTTTTTGTTTTTTTTTAATTAACTTTTTTTTTATTTTACTATTTTTAGTTAGGGATTATAAGACCGTAAATTCCGCAATCTTGTCATTTCATGGAGAGAGTTGCTATCGTGGGGATTATTAAGTAGCTTGCGATGATCTAAATTACTGATTATTAATCCCTCTAGAGACCTAACCCGGCTCAAAAAGCTACATAAGCCTGAGCCTATTAAAATTCTTCATGTCAACCGATAGATGGCGCTACTGGTACTACATTAGAATATTAGGTAGCTATTTTATTTATTTACGAGCGCTGAGTACTGACAGTAAGGGGTACCTATAATCAATTAGGTTATATTTCACTGTATTAAGTATGTAAATAACACTATTGACACTTTAAATGTAATAACGATACTAAAAGTCTTCAAGTCAACGGATAGATGACGCTACTGGTACACTACATTGCACATGCGTACGTACTAGATTGAAGTTTGAGATTTATGAAAAACATTATTATTATTTTATAGTCGTCGTGACCTGCTTAAAGACTCATTGGTCTAGATTATTTCCTGTGTTGCTAATTCGAACGGATTTACTACTGGGTGGGTAGGTACCTACTTTACGTGGTTAGTAAAGGAACTTTGAATCGTTATAAATCATAAACGGTTCTTTTGTCTGAAAAATGGTCAAAGAAACCTAATAATGATTTTTAAATACCTATTCAACGATACCTCACATGCCATAGTTGGTTGACTTTTATTTTTTTATTTTGTACAATATGGCGTCTGGTGGCCGCCATTTTGAGTTTTGATTAATTTCATATCTTCAGTGACACTCGCGCGATTCAGACGAATCGATTGACGTGTGATTCATTAAAATCGACCCACGCGTTTGATCTCTAGTGTGCCACAAAGGAACAAACATATATACATACATACATACATACATACATACATAGACAGGTAAACACATAACCCTCCTTTGCGGTGCGCAGTCGGGTAAAAACAGGCCAAGATGCGAGTTGAACTCGTGATTATTTTCAACTAGCTTCTGCCCGCGACTTCGTCCGCGTGGAATTCGGTTAGAGCATTCCCGCGGGAATTGAGCGTTAAACTATAACAAATTATACCTATACGTAAACCTTCCTATTGAAACACTCTATCTATTAAAAAAACCGCATCAAAATCCGTTGCGTAGTTTTAAAGATTTAAGCATACATAGGGATATAGGGACAGAGAAAGCGACTTTGTTTTATATACTATGTAGTGATGATGTCATTTTCAAACCGTTTCACAGGATAAGTTCTTTTATATGATAGATTTCAAATACCATGGACTTCTTAATAATTTTCCTGTAATCGTAAGGTCAATAAGTATCCTCCGTATTTTTTCGAAAATTTTAGTTCCAGTGGTTTCGGAGATAAGGGGGGATGGACATTTTTCGCTTAAATAACTCGAAAAGTATTGATCAAAAAAGAAATGAAAAAAATATATTTAGAAGTACTTTCATTTCATATGTCACACTATCGTGTGACACACTATAGTTTGAAAAATTTCATTCATATTTTTTCAAATTTAGCCCCCAAAAATAGGGTCTATGTTTAAAATTCATTTATTTTCGTTACACGTCCGTCTTTGGGTTACAAACTTACATATACGTACCAAATTTCAACTTAATCGGTCCAGTAGTTTCAGAGAAAATCGCCTGTGACAGACGGACGGACAGACACACGAGTGATCTTATAAGGGTTCCGTTTTTACCTCTTGAGGTTCGGAACCCTAAAAAAATAAGTTGACCAATTACGGCATGTGGGGTAGCGTTGAATAGGTAAATATTTAAAAATCATTACTAGGTTTCTTCAACCATTTTTCTGTTAAACGAACCATTTAAGTTTCATAACGATTAAAATTTGGCTTACCAACAAATTTCGCTTTAAACGTTAAGTACCTAATCTTAATTTCATTAAAAAATAAAACAAAATAAAACAAATTAAAAAAAAAAAAAACAAAAAACCCGACTGCATAAAATATAAAAGAAAATAACAAAGTATACTTTTTTCCCGATATTTCCACGGGAATGAAAATTTGGGTTGTCCAAACCAAATTTTCAATACTTATAACTGTCTAAATGTATAGTATCATCGAGTACGCAAATTATAAGTCTACGCGAGACGAAGTCGCGGACAACGGCTAGTAACACATAAATCGGATCGAAAATAGCAACTTTCGTTTTTAAAATGTCCTGAAATTTAACAGCTATAACACTTTTCAGGTAATCGTACACAAGCCAAACCTGAAAAGGAAGGACAACGAGGAGCTGCCAGTGATCGTGGTGGACGCCGGGCAGGAGGCGGGGCCGGAGCCGGTGGAGATGGCGCTGTACCTCATCGAGCAGCTGGTGGCCTGCGCGGAGCTTGAAGACATGATCACGAAGGCCAAGTGGGTCATCATGCCGTGCACCAACCCGGACGGCCTTGAATACAGCCGATTTGTAAGTAGGGCCGAACTTAATGAACATATACTAAACAATGCGAAAGTAATTTTGTCTGTCTGTGAGTTACCTCTTAACGCTTCAACCGCTAGACCTTAAAAACTACTGAATCGATTTCGATTGGAAATCGAACTGTTCCCTAAATTGAATTAAATGTAAGTGAGCATATGAAAAACGAAGGGCCTAAATTCGCTCCATACTTTTGCAGAAATAAGTGGACAAACGTACATACTACATACACATACAATATTTTGTGTAGTTGCGACAAACAATGCAAGTTAAATAAAGGCTTTTAATAAAACAATAAAACAAACGCCTCGTATTAAACATGTGTGTACATGTGTGTATGTGTAGCTGGATGCACGGATACTACAGCAGCCATGCCACTCACGCACAATAGTATGAACCTACGTTTAGCGTATGCTGCAGTGGGTTTCCGACCTTAAGCTGAAATACCAAATTGATATTCAACGCCTCTACTCGTAAAATTACTCACAAGTGTACCTACAGCTCTGAAACTGAATAACAATCATAGTGACCAAAATAATGATGCTGGATAATTAATTGTAATCTTGTATCACAGGCCCGTCCGCTTTGGAGAAAGAACACAAGAATATTGGACGACGGGGTGAGTTATGGTGTGGACATTTCTAGAAACTTCGAAGTTCACTGGGACGTGTGTAAAAGCGTGCACAACGGTTTCTCCGCCTTTTACCCCGGACCAGCGGCCGCATCTGAAAATGAGACGAAGTTTATAACAGAAGTGCTGACAAGATACAAAAAGACGACGAAGGCTTATTTGTCCATCAGAAAAAATGGTCATGCCATAATGTATCCGCATGCTTCCAAGGATCAAGTGTCGAAGCCTTCCATGGAAGTCGCTGCGAACATTGCGGCGAAAGTCAACCAGCGGGGCAGCGTCATACAGGCTTTTGTAGACGACAGTATCTACAAAGTGAACGGCCAAGCGCACTGCGGCCACAGCGTGGACTATGCTATCGACTTGGGCATCATGCTGGCTTTCGAGATGCGCGTCTTCCATACAAACGACTTGGAAATCTTATCCAAGTTCCAAACCTTGCCCAAGGGCTACCGTTCCACACTGAGAAAAAGCTACTTCATGGGCATAAAGGAACTCTACAGCAACGTTACTACTGAAAAGAGGAAGAATAGAGGCAAAAAAGTATATTAAGCTATATAAGTACAATTGTAGTAAATGCATCAAAACGAGTCTTATTGTCTTAATGTTCCCGTAGCGACAAAATCGAAGGAATGATGTTAAACAGATTGAGAAACGAGCCGCGTACCTACATCGAGTTGGGCTTTGAAGAATTCCATTTTATAAATTATGCGTAAAATCGCGAATTGAGTTAGGTACTTGTATTATTATGTACTTACTTGGACTAACGTTTATTGTGATGGAATATTTATTTAGTACATAATGGTGTATCTACGTTGGAGGAGTCACTTTTCCAGTTTTGGGTTGGATGTCGGTCATGCGCGGTGTCGGGTGCGCAGCGCGCGTGCGCCAGGGGTGGGGCCGACGGCCGGTCGGCCCGCCGGCACTCCGCAGTCAGCCGCGGCGGCGCCGGCCCGGCTTCACGCCTCGACCCTCACTCAACCACCACTCTCGATAACTTGGCCGCCCGCGCTACCAAACAACACTTTACTCCTTCGTTCCTTTT